>ML675604.1:89581905-89682954 GCA_007922155.1 Mesoclemmys tuberculata
TGGGCCTGTTCCCTGGGCAGCAGGGCAGCAGGCAAACAAGCAGTCTCAGGGTCGGTGTCTGAGACAGGAGGGTCCTCCCTCCGAGCAGCTAGGGAGAGGGGGAGGGGGACGCAGGCCCACCCGTCTCCACTGCGTCCTGGCCCAGGGCCCTAGTAGTGGCACAAGGGTTGCCACTGAGGCAGCGGGGCTCCGGCCTTAATACTCCACCGGGCCGAGGCCCATCCTTCACCCACTAGGCAGGGGTGTCCCTGGGCCACTTCCTCCCCGTATCCCCAGGAGCCGTCCCCAGGTAACCCAGAGGGGTCTACGGCCCACGGCTGACTCACCACCCCTCCTCGTTGGCAGGCGGCAATGGCGGCAGGTCCTCGGCGTCGGGCAGCTCCTCCAGGTCTGGCCCTGCTTCAGGTGGGTTCACCCACTGTGGTTGGCCCGGGTCCTCCGGCCAGGCCTGGGGTTCGGGGCCTGTCGGCCAGTCTTTGGGGCTCGCCGGCCACTCCCAGTCCCCTGCCCCGGGAGGTCCTACCCAGTCTGGGTCCCGGGGCTCCTCCACGGGTCGGCCCGGTCTTGGCCTGTAGCAGGCCTTCTCTTCCCTGACGGGAGTCTTGGGCGGCACGTCTGCTTCCCAGCGATGACTTCCCCCTACTGGTGCCAGGGGCTGAGCCTTTATACCGCCCCTTCCTGGGTAAGGCCCACCTCCTGCCCGCCGATTGGGCTGCCCGGTTGGTCCTATTCGGGTCGGCCCTACAGGTTGATGGGCGGGCTGGCGGGCCGGTCCAATCCCCTCCCGTTGCCGGGCAGTTTTACCCGGCTGCCTGTATCGTCGCTCTATTGGCTGTGGCGCTCCCCCGGCCTCCAACCCCGGGGGAGACCGCAGCACCTGCTTACACAAACCATCTGACCAGCTCCTTAAGCACCTATATACAATATATATGGGGAAAAAAGCTGGATGATCATGGAAGAATTCAGTTTGAGTGACACAGGCTGGAGGTCTCAGACTGCCAATACTAAAACATCCTCAGAATTTCTAAATATTATAGATAAGTTTTGTAATTCTAATTCAGAAAGTGTTGCATCCAATATGGGAGCATGTATATGTTAGATCTTGTTTTGACAGATAAGAGAAATTGATCACAGAACTAAAAATTTGTGATAGCTTAGGGACACTTGATCATAACTGAATCACATTTGTTATGTGCAAATAGAATCAAGTCCAAACCAGTAATACATGGTGCTTTAAAAGGGCCAATTTCACAACACTGAAACATGTTATAAGCCAAATAAGCTGGGAGGAAGAATTTTAATCAGAAAAATGTAAATGGTGATTGGGAATTGTTTAAGAACATATAGGCATCCTTTACTTGAGGGGCCTCAGAACTTAATTGGGAGTTTTTACAGTTAAGAAGATCCTAGGAGACTATAACTTTCATGATACCTTGGGGGAAAGGGAAGAGAGACTTTCTCTTCCAGGGAGCTCAGAAAAAAGCACGTGTGGACTCCATTTTCTTTTTGGGGGATGGAGTGTGGCCGAGGCTGGAAGCTGCTACTGAGAGCCTGCTAGAGTTTTGATCAAGCTGCCAGCTTTGGAGGTTGGTGGCATTGCCCAAGCCAGGGCAGAGACTGAGCCTTGAGCTGCCTCAAGTGGGCCTGCAGTGAAGGTGGTGTGAGTGCCTTCCCACCCTTTTGTTTTCGAGTAGGGCTTGTAAAGGAAGGGGAACAGTAGAGAGACTTTGACTGGGCCTGAGAAGAGGCAGAGAGTGATTCTCTTCGAGCCAGGACCAGGATTGCTGACATTTGGTTGGGCCATCTCCAAATCTTTAGCTTGATACCGTGGCTGAACTGATATACACTGAACCAACAAAGTGTTGTCTCCTTCAGATCTTCAAGTGCGTCCACGCAAGCAAGGGATTAGGGCTCTAAACTCTAGGGGAGTGTACACTCTGGAGATAGAGTAAATGTCAGTTAGACAAGTTTCATTTATTACTGTATACTATATTTATTAATTGATTTATTCAACTGCCTCTGGATTTAAAATAGTAGTGATATTTAATTTGTCTGTTACGCCATATTTCCTTAATTTGTTAAGTAAAGGTGTGTTAACTCTAATTTAAGTATATTGGATGTATAATTTGCATAATTGGTATTTTTGAGTTAGACCCATGCCACAGATTATTATTTGAATAGGTTTAGTCCTGGAAGCTCCTAAGGCACACTATTAAGTGTGTACAGGGTCCAGCCAGGGGAGACACTGCCAATTATACTCCCTTTAGGAGTAAAGGGAATGCAGCAGAGGGGTGAATAGAGGAATCCCACCTATCCTACATTATCAATGGGATACTCAGGATCTCCTTTGTTATCAACAAACTTAGGCACACAGGTGAGTGTTGCCTGCTCCCAAGTAACCCAGGAAAAAAAAGGGGTTACAAACCATTTTTATTAGAGCCTTAGTCCTACAATCAAGGAAGTTGGCTGCACTGGTTTTTGTTTTGTTTTTTAAAACCAATGTGGCTCAGAGGGTAAGTGAAGGTAGCTATCTATCTATATAAACAAATGGAAGAAAAGAGAAGTTGATAGTAATGGAATATAAATCAGAAACTAGGAATAGTAGAAAACTGATAGAGGAAGCAAAAGGACACAACGAGACATTTATCACCAGCAGAGAGAGAGAGAGACAACCAGATTTTTTTTTTTGAAGTATAGTGGGAACAGAAAGAATCCTAATAATGGTATTGGTCCATTACTAGGAAATGGTAGCGTTGTTAACAATAATGCAAAAAGTTAAATAAATTTGTTCTGTATTTGTGGAAAAAGAAGATGTTGTATGCATATCAAATGACAAAACACATTCTATTCCAATACTAACTCAGGAGGAAGTTAAATACAGCTACAGGAGACAGACATTTTAATATCAGCAAATCCAGATAATTTACAGCCAAGATTATTAAAACAGCTGTCTGGGGAGCTTTCTGTACCATTACTGTTGATTTTCAATAACTCTTTGAACATTGGGGAAGTTCCAGAAGATTAGAAGAAATCTAATGTTATTCTAATATTTAAAAATAAGTGGGATGATAGAGTAATTGTGAGCCTGTCAACTTGAAACCAATTCTGGGCAAAATAATGGAACAATGGAATAATGGCTCAATTAATAAAAAAAAAATTAAAGGAGGGTGTATAACTATAATGCAAATCCACATGGGTTTCTAGAAAATAGATCCTGCCACACTAACTTGATATATTTTGTTATGAGATTAGGGATTTGGATGACAAAGGTAATAGTGTTGATGTAATATACTTAGACACCCATAAATTATTTGAGTTGGTGCCACCCAACACTTTGATTTTAAAACACTAGAACAATACAAAATTAACATAGCTCATATTAAGTGGATTAAAAACTGGTCAGCAGGTCTCAAAATATAATAATAAATAGGTGTGTTTGTAGTGGGTCCTATAGGGATCAGTATTTGACCCTCTTATATTTAACATGGTCATTAGTTTCCTGGAAGAAAACATAAAATCATGGCTGATAAAGTTTGCAGATGACACACATTATGGAAATGTTAATGGGTGAATAATGAAGAGGACCCACTGATACAGAACAATCTTGATTGCTTGGTAAATTGGGCACAAAGCCACAATGTGTTTTTAATACAGCTAAATATAGATGCACACATTTAAGAAGAAAGAATATAGGTCACTTTTACAGGATGGGTAAATCTCTAAAAAAGATGTCGGGGTCCTGGTAAATAATCATCTGAAGATGGGCTCCCAGTGTGAGGATGTAGCCAAAAGGGCTAATGCATAGACTTTAATGCCAGAAGGGACCATCATGATCCTCTAGGTTGACCTCCTGCACATTTCAGGCCACAGAACCTTGCTCATTTATTCCTGTAATAGACCCAGAATCTCTGACTGAGATACTGAAGTCCTCAAATAATGATTTAAAGACTTAGAGTTATAGAGAATCCACCTTTTATGCTAGTTTAAACCTGCAAGTGACCCATGCCCTATGCTGGAGAAGAAGGCGAAAAACCTAGGGTCAAATCAAATCTGACCAGGGGGAAAATTATACACGAATGTGAGGAAGGAGGTAGTGCAGATTGATGGCATTCCCGTGGAAGGAAAGACTAAGGGCCCAGGGCCCTATTACATCTTGAAACGGGACCTGCTGTACCGTGTGACTCCAATACAGGGGAAGGAAGTAGAGCAACTCTTGGTGCCACGGAAGCACGTAAAGGCAGTTCTCGAACTGGGACATAGTCATTTATTTGGGGGACACCTAGGAGCAGATAAGACCCTGGACCGAATTCTGAGAAGGTTCTACTGGCCAGGGATACGGGCAGAGGTTCAACGATACTGCCTCTCCTGCCCAGAGTGCCAATTGCACAGCCCCCGGCCTCACTTGCGAGCCCCATTAGTGCCCCTGCCCATTATTGAAGTTCCCTTTGAAAGGATCACCATGGATCTGGTGGGGCTACCAGAACGATCAGCACGTGGTCATCGAAGTGTGCTAGTCATTGTGGACTGTGCCACCCAGTACCATGAAGCCATTCCCCTAAGAAACCCCACATCCAAGGCAATTGCGAAGGAACTGCTCCAGGTCTTGGCTAGAGTGGGCATCCCGAAGGAAATCCTTACAGACCAAGGGACCCCCTTCATGTCCTAATTAATGAAGGATCTATGTACCCTGCTCCGCATCCAGGCCTCAGTGTTATCATCCACAAACGGATGGCCTGGTTGAGAGGTTTAATCGTACGCTCAAGAGTATGATACGGAAGGTAGTGGCGCAGGATGGAAAGGACTGGGACACCTTACTACCATACTTGATGTTCGCAATACGGGAGGTCCCCAAGGCATCCACTGGATTCTCCTCCTTTGAATTATTGTATGGTTGCCATCCCCGGGGTATTTTAGATATTGCAAAAGAGGACTGGGAGGAACAGCTCAACTCAGGAAGAAACGTTATTGAGCATGTGGCCCAGATGCGAGAACGGATAGCCCGGGTGACCCCCATAGTGCGAGAACACCTGGAGAAAGCCCAGGAGGCACAGCGGACCTACTACAACCAATAGGCAAAGGCACGGAAGTTTCAGCCAGGAGAGCGGGTAATGGTGCTAGTACCAACAGCAGAAAGTAAGCTCCTGGCCAGTTGGCAAGGCCCTTACGAGGTTGTGGAAGCCATTGGTGATGTGAACTACAAAGTGAGGCAACCAGACCAGCGAAAACTGGTGCAAGTATACCATGTTAACCTGTTGAAACCCTGGCAAGACCGAGAAGTGTACCTGGTTGCCCGAGAAACAGCCCCCAGTCAGACGTCCCACAAGGGGAGGCGAGAATACCCTCGAGCTGACCCCAGAGCAAAGGACAGAAGTTATTGACGTGATCCAGAGAAACCAGGATGTTTTCTCCAAGCAGTCTGGTTGTACCACGGTAGTCCACCATCACATCATCACCAACCCTGGGGCGCGAGTAACAATAAAACCCTACCGGATACCAGAGGCCAAGAGGGAGGATATTAGGACCGAAGTACATCGAATGTTGGAACTTGGGGTTATTGAAGAGTCCCACAGCCAGTGGTCCAGCCCCATCGTCCTAGTCCCGAAGCCTGACGGTACCCTGCGGTTCTGTAACTACTTCAGGAAGTTAAATGAGGTATCTAAATTTGATGCTTACCCGATCCCACGTATTGACGAGCTAGTGGACCAGTTGGGCAAGGCTTGATACCTGACCACCCTGGACCTGACCAAGGGCTACTGGCAAATCCCCCTAGCTGAAGATGCCAAGGAGAAGACCGCCTTCTCCACACCCGATGGCCTATTTCAGTATACCGTCCTTCCCTTTGGACTCTATGGGGCCCCCGCAACTTTCCAAAGGCTAATGGACCACCTACTGAGACCCCACACCAGGTATGCAGCTGCCTACTTCGATGATGTGGTCATCCATAGCCCCGACTGGGAAACGCACCTGGGGAAAGTAGAGGCAGTGCTCAACACTTTCTGGAAAGCTGGCCTCACTGCAAACCCCTCAAAGTGTGCAATAGGGCTAGCCGAGGCCAAATACCTGGGATGTGTGGTAGGGAGAGGTCTAGTAAAGCCCCAGTGGGACAAGGTAGAGGCCATACAGGCCTGGCCCCGACCAGTCCGCAAGAAACAGGTCAGGGCATTTTTAGGGATCGTGGCCTATTATAGGAGATTCATTCCCCACTTTGCCACTAGAGCAGGGCCCTTGACCGACCTGATAAAGGCTCGGGGCCCGGATATGGTGAAGTGGACTGAGGCGGCTGAGAAAGCATTAATAGATTTAAGGATAGCTCTTTGTAGCCACCCAGTGCTTATAGCCCCAGATTTTGAGAAGGAGTTCATCCTCCAAACGGATGCTTCGGAGACAGGGCTAGGCGCTGTCCTGGCACAGACAATAAATGGCGAGGAGCACCCCATCCTGTATCTCAGCAGGAAACTCCTCCCTAGAGAGCAGAGGTATGCAGTGGTTGAAAAAGAGTGCCTGGCAGTGAAATGGGCCATGGAAACGCTCAGATACTATCTACTGGGGAGGAAGTTCACCCTGGTGACAGACCATGCCCCACTACAATGGATGCACACTAACAAGGAAAAGAATGCCAGAGTGACCTGATGGTTCCTCTCCCTACAGCCTTTTCACTTCTGGGTGCAGCATAGTGCTGATGCTCTTTCGCGCCAGCACTGCCTCACATCCCAAGTAGCCCAACCCTGTGGTGTTGAGCGGGGGCGGGGGATGTGTGGTATAGCAAGGACAGAGGGCAGTAGGAAAGTTCTGGAAGGGCGCTATGTAAGTGCTAGAATGATCCGGGCCTTATGCTCTATAGACTAGCCAGAGTCAATAGAAGGTAATTACTGTCAGCTGACACCAATTAAGGCCCCACCCAGGTGCCTATAAAAACCCTCTACTCCTGAGAGACAGTGTGGAGTGGAAGGAGTAGGTGTGTGGTGAGCAGAGGAGTGTGTGAAGTGGTTTGCAGATGTCACATCATTAATTTAAACTTATTCATAATTAAATTGTACCAGTAAGAAAGTTGTGGACTCTGCTATTACACTGCATACACATTTCTATTTAACATGGTATGGAATAATAGAATCATAACAATGTAAAGCTGGAAGAAACCTCGATAGGTCATATAGTGCAGGACCAAGTATATCTAAACCAGTGGTTCTCAAAATTTCCTGACTATTGTATCCCTTTCAGGAGGCTGATTCGTCTTGCATACCCCAAATTTCATCTCACTAAAAAAAGTACTAGCTCAGACATAAAAATACAAGTGCGTCAGCACTGTATTACTGAAAAATTGCTTACTTTCTTATTTTTACCATGTAATTCTAAAATAAATCACAACTTGCAGGTTGAGAAACACTGATATAGTATATAGAGCAGTATAAACAAGTCATTGTCTATATGACACGTTAGTTTGTACTGACTTTTCATGTAGCCTGCTGTAAAACTAGGCAAATAGCTGGATGAGTTGATGTATCCCCTGGAAGATCTCTGCATACCCAGGGATATGGGTACTCCCTGGTTGAGAACCACTGACCTAGGCCATCAATGACAGGTGTTGGTCTAATCTGTTCTTATAAACCTCCACTGATGGTAAGATTCAACAACCTCCCTTATTAACCTGTTGTAACACTTAGCTATCCTTATAGTTAGAAAAGTTTTCCTAATAACTAACCTAAATCTCCCTTACTTCAGATTAAACCCATTACTTCTTGTTTTATGTTCAGTGGACGTTGAGAAAAATTGATCACTGTCCTTTTTTTATGACAGCCCTTAACATCTTTAAAGACTGTTTTCAAGTCCCCCCTCCGTCATCTTTTCTCAAGACTGAGCATGCCCGTTTTTTAAACCTTTTGTCATAGGCCAAATTTTCTAAACCTTTTATCATTTGTGTTGATCTCATCTGCATTCTATCCAATCTGTCCACTTCTTTCTTGGAGTATGGTGTCCAGAACTGGACACAGTACTCCAGCCAAGGCCTCACCAATGCTGTTAATACACCTCAGTGTGATAATAGCTTTTTTCCACAACTGTGTCACATTTTTTACTCTGATTCAATTTGTGATCCATTATGGCCCCCAGATCATTTTCAGTAGTATTACTGCTTACCCAGTTATTCCCTATTTTGTAGGTAAGCAGTGGATTTTTCTTTCCTAAGTGTAGTACTTTGCACTTGTCTTTACTGAATTTCATCTTCTTGATTTCAGACAAACTCTAATTTGTCCATGTCATTTTGAATTCTACTCTTGTCCAGTGAGGTGTTTGCAACCACTTCCAGCTTGGTGTCACTTGCAAATTTTATAAGCATACTCTCCACTCCATTATCCAAGTCACTGACAATATTGACTAGTATTGCACCCAGGACTGACCCTGCAGGACCCCACTACATACATCATCCCTGTTAGGCAGCGTACCAATGAAAACTACTTTGACTATGATCTTTGAACCAGTTATGCATCTATTTTATACTAATTTCCAGATCACATTTCACTAATATGCTCACGAGAATTTTGGGTGGGACAAAATCTTCACTAAATCGTCACTAAAAATCAAGATACATTTACTGCTTTCCTCCAATCCATAAAGCCAGTAATCTTGTCAAAGAAAGGAATTAAGTTGACATGATTTGTTCTTGACAAATCCATATTGGCTGTTATACCCAATTATCCTCTAGGTGCTCACAAACTGATTTTTTAAAATATTTGTTCCAGTATATTTCCAGGTATCGAAGTTAGGCTAACTGGTCCGTAATTTCCAGGTTCCCTTTTTTTCCCCTTTTAAAGATAGGTACTGTGTTTGTGCTTCTCCAGTAATCTGAGACGTCACCCGTCCTCTATGATAATTGCTAATAGTTCCAAGATTGCTTCAGCTACTTCCTTTAGTACTCTAAAATAAATGTAATCATGAGCTGCCAATTTGAATACATCTAACATCTAAATATTCTTTAATAAGTTCTTTCCCTATTTTAGCTTGTGTTCCATCCCCATTGTTAATATTAATTGTGTTGAGTATCTTGTCACCATTAGTCATTTTATTGAAGACTAAAACAAAATAAACATCTCATCCTTCTTCATTTCATTCATTATTAGCTCTCCTTCCCCACTAAATTGTGAACCTACATTTATTTATTATTTCTTTTTTATGTCCTTTGCTAAGGGTAACTCATTTTGTGCCTAAGCCTTTCTGATTTTTGTCCCTATATGCTTGTGCTATTTTTTTTATACTTCCCCTTAGCAATTTATCCATGTTTCCACTTTTTGTAGGATTCCATTTTGCTTTTCAGGTAATTAAAGAATTATTGATGGAGCCATATTGGACTCTTACCATTCTACCTTTCTTTTCTTCGCATCAGGATAGTTTGTTGTTGCACCTTTAGTATTATTTCTTTGAGAAACTGCCAGCTCTCCTGAATTCCTTTTTCCTGTAGATTTTCTTCCCATGGCACCTCACCTACCAGTTCTGAGTTTGTTAAAATCTCCTTTTTTGAAGTCTATTTTGTCTATTCTGTTGCTCTCACTCCTTCCTTTCCATAGAATCATGAAGTGTATTATTTTCACCCAAATTGCCTTCTACTTTCAGATTTGCAACCAATTCCTTCTTGTTAGTGAGAATCAAATTTAAAACATCTGTCACACTGGTTACTTCCTCCACCTTCTGAAACAAGAAGTTGTCACCCATACATTCCAAAAAATTTTTGGACTTTTTTCTGTCGTCTCCCATTACTATCAAGTCTTGTGTTTTACATATTTTTATTATTTGTTCTAGAAATACCTCCTACATCTCCTCCTAATTTGGTGGTCTGTACCAGATCCTTATCATAACATTATGTTTTTCCACCCCCCATTTTATCCTCACACAGTGACATTCAACTGGTCTGCCTCTCATCTCTTTTTGGATCTCAGAACAAATGCATACAGTCTTGATGTTTCATGCAATACCTTATTTTTCCCCTGCCTTTTTTTCCTAAACAAAGGATACTCCTCCATACCAATACTCCAGTCATGAGATTTATTCCACCAAGCTTATATGATGCCTGTCTGGGGACTTTTGTCACTTGCCCCCATTAACCAAGTTTAAACCCCTTCTCATTAGGTTGGCAAGTTGGTATCTGAAGATACCCTTCCCTTTCTTGGTCAGGTGGACCTCATCTCTTCACAGCAGTCGTCCTTCTGAAAGGGCATCCGATGATTGAAGTCAAAGCCCTCCTAGTGAAACCATCTGCACAGCCATGCATTCATCTCCTGGCTGTGTGTCCCCCTGCTTGGGCCCTTAGCTGGGAGGATGGGTGAGAATACCATCTGTTCCCCTGCTCTATCATCCTCACTTCCAGAGCCCTATAGTCACTACTGATCCACTCAGGGTCATACCTACCCAGGTGGATAAGTAGCATGGGGTAGTGTTTAGAGGGACAGCAATGTTACAATGTTACTCAGGGAGTTAATAACATTTGGCATTTTCATAGTGCTTTATATCTGAGGATACTGGAACATTTCACAGTCATTACTTAGTTAAACATACTATCCCACACTTAGCCAAACAATATCATTTATTGATTCCAATATTTATCTCAAGATTGGTATTTTTATTTCACATATAGCAGTCAGTTTGTGTAAGGAGATATAAATATAGTTAGCTGAGGAGCAATGGAGTCTTTCAAACAGCTTTAAGTGGATTTTCACCTAAAATTTATTCATTGTTAGTAAAACCTGATTTCAATAGGATTTTGCTGCTGAGATTTTAAATTAGCTTGTTGAATCTGCTTTTAACTGCTGCAGAAGTAAAAATTGCAGACCCTCTTACATGTAAGAATTTGACCACTACTTAGGCTCAGTACTACTTAACTTCCCCGTCAGCAGTCTCTGCATAATAGTAATTGTGGCCGACTGGATTGCAGAATTTGTGTCCCATTCAACCATAATTGAAGCTGATCCTGCTAATTTCTTTCCTTCCCCAAAGCTGCTATGTAGCTAAACTGTTGGATCCACAGCCCGGCTTTATATGTCTGTGGTGGAAGTTGAAGAAGTTAAAATCAGGCTTCAGAAGAATGTTATGCAGCACATATAATATATTATAAATAATCATTGCATGATGATATGAAAGCAGCCATAGAAGTAAATAGGTTCCTGGTCTTTAAACTGTCTGGACTAACACATTCAGGATACAAAGGGGAAAAATAAATAAAATCACTTCTAATAATAATAAAATTCTGCACTAGCTGATGGACATTGTTCCACAATATAAAAACACAGAGCATGTGGAAAAGTTTTGTACACAGATTTCATTAATTAAAAATGACAGCTTAGGCATCGTTCAGGAAAACACACTTTAAAACGAATGCAAAATTTTATGCACATCAGTGGCACAGAAACTACCAGTGCTGTGTAAATTATCAAACTGTTTGATAATTTTAGCTTACCTTTTCTGTTTGTGAGTAGACTTTGATTTTGTCTAACTGAAATTATATGAATGCTTTATACAAAAATATTTCCTATCGACTGCTCATGAGCCATTTGTTGGAAGTATAGTTTTGTGTATCTGCTGTTCATAATCCATTTGCATTGCATAGTCCACTCACATAACTGTCTCAGTCACATATAGTTGTTTCTGTTCTCTAATTGGATGATTCTCAAATAACTTTTAAGATTGCTCCAGATGTATTTGAGGGCTAATACATCTTCGCACAAACATTTGTGAAACTTTTCCCTTCATAAGCATTCTCAAGAAAAATTTGATTATATTTATTTTCATGGAGACCCCCCTTCCCCCCCCCCAAAAAAAGTGCAAATACCATCAAGGTGACTAGGATGGACAGCATCCTTAAAAATACAAAGTATCTACTTTCTCATATATCTGCAAACGATCCTCATGCTTCACAAAAATTGAAGCAATACAGGTATTGAATTAATTACAAAGTCTATCTCTACTAAAGATCAGGTTGATTTAAGTATTACATTGAATGTCATCACAAACGCTTCTCCTGTCCTCTCTGTCCCTATTACTAAACCACTCGTCCATACATTGGTATGCCTTCACTTCAATCTCCTTCTTTCTATACTCCCAGCCTCCCATCCAGCTGCCCTGAAAATAATCCTCCTTGATTTATATTCCACTATGTCACTCTACTCCTTTGAATCCCTTCATTTGCTTTCCCTTGCCTTCCACATCAGATTCAAGCATCTTACCTTCAAGGCTCTGCACAACTTTGTGTCTCAATGCATCTCTGCTCTCATCAGTTCCCACTCTCTCTCACTTTCGTCCTCTCAATTCCATGGATTAACTCCTCCTTCCATGGGTGCTGGGTATATAAGGCCAGGGAAGGCTTAAGTCCACAGTCGGCCCCCTCCTGCTGTGTCACATGGGCTTGGCGGTGGCAGCGGTCTCTCCACTGAAGTGGATGGGGAATGGGGTGCAGGCTGCCACCCAGCAGGGGCAGACTGGCCAGCCTGGGGCTGGAGTGGGTTGGTGCTGAGCTCCTGGGGTAGGCTAGGCTGACGCTTCAGCAGTGGGGGTGGACTGGTGATGTGGTGCAGCATGGCACAGGCCAGCGGTGCTCCACGGGCTAGGGCACTCAAACCAGAAGGCTCTCTGGAGGCCAGTGGTGCTTTGGGGGCTGATTGGGTCTGTGCTGGTGCTGGGACACTGATTTTGTTTGTGTGTGGGGTGGGGGAGGGGGTGAGGTGCTGGGGCACAGGTTGGCCAGCCTGCAGCCAGGGTGGGTTGGGGTTAGGGCAGCGCTGGGGTATGGGTTCCAGGGACACTCGGGCTGCCCAGCGCTGGTGCTGGGGCACTCCAGCACTGGGGCCACCCAGCCATCCTGTCTGGTGCTCAGGCCACCCAGGAGAGGGCCAGAAGGGGTGTGGCTTCAGGTGGAAGTGGCGAGGCCAGGGGCTAGCCTCACCAAACAGGTGATTCACGAACCGCCAATGACCTGCTCGTTGTCTTCTCTCATCTTTTTGCCTTCTCCCATGTTGCTCTTTTCACCTGGAACTCTTTCATCATTGGTGGGCCAAGTTTCCACACCCTTAAACTTGCTAAAATTAGTTGATCAAACAAAGAAGAGGTTTAATAATTATTGTAATCAGTATATTAGAAAAAATCCCACAGTGCTTTGTGATAAATCCATCTTCTGTGTACCCTATGCTTTATGTGCTTGTATTGTATTACTTGTCTGTTTAAACTGTAAGCTCTCATGAGTTTGGAGCTGCACTGTGCATACTGTCTGTGCTCAGCAGATCAGAAACAATAATGACAACAGTTCTGTGGAAAAGACAAGAAGACAGACAAGAAAAGGAGTTTGAGTTTTTTGCTATTCCTTTAAAGATAACAAGCAGATATTTAATGTGGTCTCCTGCCACAATAACTCCTGCCTCAGAACTATGAAGAAAGCCACCCAACACCAACAACCACCCACCAAACAAACAGTGTCTGTATTTACTCCTGCAAACAATAGCAATCAAAAGTGAACCTTGTCAGTATCAGAAAGGTAGAGAGAAAGAAGATTGTAAAAAACCATGTAGTCTGCAGACAATAGGAGTGAAGGGTGGGAGAAATCTATTTCCTTGAGCCATTACCTCTCCAAAATGATTTCCTGTCTTTAGTTCATTGCTGTTCAGACGCATCTAGAGGGGGGGAAAAATCTGCTTCTACTAATAAGAGCTGAGAAATTAAAGTGACAAGCAGGGTATAACTACCTACATTGATGACAGTTGTTAATTATGTGAAATTGGACCAGAGTCGAATTCCAGTTACACTAGCGCACATTTTCTTTAATGTGGTTAGAGCAAGATTTGCACTAGCGTAACTGAGAACAGAATCTGGCTGTCTGCCTCTAATTACTAAGCCAAATTTTGCTCTTGATTGCGTCAGTGTAACTGAGTGTAAAAATTAAAAGCACAATTTTTCAAGAATAATTCTTTCCTGTCAGGATGTAATTGATATCCATAGAATTACTCCAGATTCTTACTAGTATAACTGAACTCAGAATCTGAGTCTGTTTAATTGCAGAAGTTCCTCTTCAAATTAAACTCCCATTGATGTCCATGGGAGTTACGCAAGTGTAAGGATTGTGGGATCAGGTTGGGCCTTTACTAGGGTTAAATTTTCAAAAATGTCTGTCTGATTTTTCCAGTGACTTGGCCCAAATTGTGAAAGATATTTAGGTATTGCTGTGCTAAGTCACATGCCTAACAGATTTAGGAGCCTAAATCTCATTTTCAAAAGGGGTTTAGGCACTTATGACTCTCATTCCCATACACTGTTGATGGAATTTAAGCTACTAAATGTCTAAATCCCTTTTGAAAGGGAGATTTAGCTCCCAAATGGGTTAGGCATTGTAATGGTGAATGCAGCAATGCCTAATACCGTTACAAATTTGGACCTTGGGCACATAGTAGTTAGGCTCCTGAATGTGAACCTAAATTAGCTATTAATTTAAGTTAGTTTGAAAATGGAATTTAGGCTTCAAAGCCACTTAGGCACTTGAGGAAATTTTGCCCCTAAACTAAATCTCATTTTAATAACAGTTATATTTAAATTGTTTACTTGCAATATGAGTTTTTTTGGGTCAAATCTACAAGCAAATGCAGACACTGCAAATCTTAAAGGAATACAAATACTCCACAGCAGCTCAGAGTTTCATGCGGATCACCATATAAATCCATTCTCCTCTCTTCTCCTATCATGCAGACCAGCTGTTTTTCATTCCAACATTTCAGTATCAACAGCTTGCTTGTGCCAAAAGTCCACTGAGGAAGAGATATTACAAAAGGAAGCTATAGTATGCCTATGCCACTGTCACTGCCTAAATCAAGTAAATGGCAAGCTTAAAATCTTAGCGAAAGGCTGTGATAGCTGGCCAGCCACCAAACAACAAAGGGGATCTAAAGGGATTTGCAAACCAGTAATATTAATAATTCTTTCCTGCCAGCATTTATGATTTAGTCATTTCAAATGAGAAAAGCCAAATATGGTAGTTTTAAAGCTGGAGCTCTTGAATCATGGCACAAGAAGCGTTCTTAACTTTTGTCCTGGCATAAATGGCTATAAAAATGGACTTGTTCACATCTGTTCCAGCACAGGGAGTTACAGTTAGAATTAAATATTTAAATGCAATGTTGTACATATATGGTTAGATTTTGTACATTCATGGTGAAATTATATTGGTTGAGAGTCAAATACTCTGCCACTCTCAGAAAGGTTCAATTAGATATCATGGAGTCCTATTCATATTCCAGGGAAGTGAAAGGCAAATATCCTATTGGTGTCTGGCAGCAGAATCGGTCTGATTACGGATACTATTGTATCCATATATACAAGACCGCAAACGAGAGAAAAGTTTGGATAAATTATATTTGATCATCTCTGATTGCAGCCTTCTCAGAGAAAGGAACACAGAGATTGGCAAAGATGTAGGAGCCTATGAAAGAGGTATCCACATTAGTCAGCTCCATTCCCAAATGCTGTAAGAATGTGAGGTTCTTCTTCAAGTAGTGTCACTATGAGTGCTCTGCTGTAGGTGTATCTGTGCCCCTAAATGGAGATTTTTGGTAGCAGTGTCTATTCAGCCCGGGCATGCACTCTCCCTCTCTTGTGGTCTGCCTTGAGGCTATCTAGCACTAAGTGGGTGAACTCCCTTCAGTTCTTTCTCCACCGCCTTTGGCCGCCAATGGAGGGAGCATTGTCCCTTCCTTATCTGTGTCACTAGCATAAGTAGTAGTTGTTTTTTGTTTCTTTTGTTCTCCTTAATAGTTAGCGTTTCCTTTTTAGCCAGTTGGGATAAAGAAAGAAATAACTTTAGTTTACATTTCCCGCCCTGTCTGAGGGGATTCCCCTCCAGGGACCTTTTAGAAGATTCTCTAAGTTCTCTCCAGTTAGAAGAAAAGAAGAGGAGGAGAGAAGAACTTTCTTCTGCATCACTTATTTCTAGAGGGTGATAGCCTCCCACCTCTCTCCCCCAGGGGTATGGCCAGCTCCCCCTGCTTCAAGAGGTGCCTCTCCTGCAAGGTCCTGTGCGGGACAAACACTCTAGCTGTGTCCGGTGCCTGAGAGAGTTCCATATCCCTCAGAAGTGCTCCCTCTGCCAACAGCTGAAACTGTGGTTTCACAGGAACCAGGAGTTCAAGTTCAAACTCCTCCTCATGGAGAAGACACGTCAGCCTCCAGGGGACTCCCGTGCCAATTCCAGATCATCCCCAGAGCCTTTAACTTCCAAGTGGGTAGAGTCACAGGAAAACACCAGCAGACCCCCCCCCCCCAAAGACTTGGGAAAAGGAAGGGCTCCAAGCCCCCAGCCGAGTTGTTGGCTAGCCAGCAGGGTGCCCCAGTGTGGTAACTTTGGTACTGGCAGCACCAATGGCTCCAAAATGTGGTACCCAGAATTTGGCCTCTGCTTAGTGCTCTGTGGCACAGCACTGCTTAGAGAAGCTCAGCGGTACCGCCTCCTACGGAGAAAGACAATTACCATGCCGTCTCTAAAAAAGCAGCAACAAGAAAACTGTCAGTACCATGTGCAACAAAGCTCCCAACAAGGGAGCACTCTGCCCTTTCTGTCCCATCAGTACTGACAACATACAGTACGCACCTGCTTAGGTAAGCCAGGGGCTCAGGTTCTGAGGCCGTGGTACTGTCTCTAAAAGAGTGGCACTGAGAAAACCAGCAGTAGCGGGTGCAGCAAAGCTCCCCTCGAGGGAGCGCTGCACCTGAATGATGACGTACCACAAAGCATGGAACCCAGAAAGAGGAATGAGCTCTGTGGCACTGCACCACGTAGAGAAGCCAGGAGCTCAAGCTCTGAGGTCCCCAAGCAGAAAGACAATTACCATGTTGTCCTTAAAAGAAGGGTGCCAGGAAAACCATGGGTAGCGGGTGCAACAAAGCTCCTAGCTAGGGAGTGCACTGCAGCTTCTCCACCATCCATACCAATGACATACCATGGACGTTCCTCTGTGGTACCAAGTGAGCCCACAATACCACATGAGTTTTGGTAACCTGGAGACCTGACCATTGGGAAAGAACTGCAATCCCCATTAATCTTTACTGGGGCCCCAGTACTGAGCACATCCCATCACCCAGAATCACTCTCAGCACTGGGCTGCGTACCACAAGTCTCCAGTCAGTGCCATCCTTAACTAGTGACGAGTCTGACAGTGACCAGGAGCATGGTCCACCATCACAAAACAAGGATCCTCCTTAATTCCATTGAGTAGACACACGATCATGGTAGGGGCCCTCTTACACGCTCCCAACACCCATATCCTTCCCCCACAATGGCAGTATTGGGATCCTTGGCTGATGTACACATCCCATACATCATGGCTCTCCAGTGTCTCTCAGAGTCTTTTACAGCCTGTCTTTTACAGCCTGGCTGTTCAGAGCCCCTGAGTCAGGGGAGGAGAAAGCTTTTGCAGAACAGAAAGAAGAGCTTTAAGGGGAAACTACTCCTTCAGCAAACTTCTCCTTGTCTCCCTCAGATGACTGTAATGCTCCTCCCTGCCATCACTAGGTAATGATTTAAAGAATTTTCAGAATCTTACCAAGAGGGTGGTAGATGAACTGCAGATTCTCCTACAGAAGGTGACTGATACACAACACAAACTGGTGGATATTACCTCCTCCGTGTGCAGAATTGCCCTCCCACTTAATGAGGTGATTCTAATCCTTCCAAAGTCACCTGGCAGACACCACCCTCCATTGCACCAAGTTACAAAAGAACTGACAAAAAATACTACATTCCTCCCAAAGAGGCAGAGTTCCTGTTTCAACATCCCACACCGAACTCTATAGGATGTGATTAATGCATGAGGCAAGCAACATCACGTCACGTCAACCCCATATGATCGGGATTGGAAAAAGCTAGATTTCTTTGGGAGGAAGGCGTACTTATTGGCAACGTTCCAGTTTAGAGTTGTGAACTACCAAGATGTCATAGCTAAATATGATTTTATTAATTATGGGAAACTCAAGATGTTTCTGAACATTTACCAGAGACACAAAAGGAGCAGTTTCAGGCCATTGTCAGAGAGGGTCAGTTAATAGCCAGAATGGTACTACGGACACTGGACTCAGCTTATACAGTGGCCCACTTGGTCTCCATGATAGTGATAATGAGACAGGCTTCTTGACTACACTTTTTTGGGTTGCTCAAAGAGCTGCAAAAGATCTCCTGTTTGAAGGGCCCAAGATCTTTATGGAGAAGACAGACTCTTCTCTCCACACCATGAAGGATTCCCAGGCTATATTACACTCCCTGGGAATCTACACTGTGGGACAGAAGAGAAGATATAGCTCTCAGCTACAGTACAGGTCACAACCTCCTCAATACCCACTGTCTCAGTGCTATTACAAGCTGCAGCCTAAGAGGTCTAGAGTTCAAAGCGGAAGCATTCAGCATCCCAATCCTCAACCTCTCAGACTGCCTCTTCTAAGCACTTTTGACAGGTTGGTCAAGGGCCTAAACATGTATAGATATAAGGGCATTACACGAAGGCACAGAAGTTCAATATGGTCACACTAGCAGCCATGACTCCAGTTCTAGAGCAAGGAGACTGGTTTTCTGCCTTTGGCCTACCAGATGCCTACCTCCATATCTCAATATGCTCATCACACAGGATATTCCTACATTTTACCTTTGGGCAGGACCATTATTAGTACAGGGTGCTCCCGTTTGGCCTCTTGTCCACAACCAGGGTATTCTTCGAGGTTCTCTCCATCATAGCAGTGCTTCTATGAACTTTGGGCATTGTTATCTACCTGTACCTAAATGACTGCCTTTTCAGGGTTCCCTCATTCAAGGACACCAAATAAGCCACCTAACATTTGTGCAGCTGAGCCTACAGCTCAGCTTACAGAAATTGACATTAAGCAACTGGAGTTTATTGGTGCCAACTTCGATGCAGTATAAGTGAGAGCGTTCCTCCCATTACAAAAACTCACCACCCTTATGAGTTTCATAGAGACAGGCCAGGAACTGCCTGCAGCTGCTAAGTCCTATAGCAGCATGCACCTTTGTCACCCCAAATACCCAGATGTTCATGAGGTATTGTCAGATGTGGCTCACAACTGTCTATTCCCCGAACATGGACAGACTAACCAAACTGCTATAACTGCTTACGCAGTAAAGCACTCCCTGGACTGTTGGAAAGATCCAACCCATGTCCAAGCATTCCATTCGTGCAACTGCCATCTATGCTGACTGTGACGGATGCCTTCCTAATAGGCTGGGGAGCTTGCCTACATGACCACAAGGTTCACAGCAAGTGGTTTTCCGCAGAAGTGATCCTCCATATCAATCTTTTGACATTAAGGGCTGTCAGGAACACCTGTGCCCACTTTCTGCCTTTCATCAAGAACAGCGATATGAAGGTCATAATTGACAATATGAGCTGTATGCTTCACATAAATTGCCAGGGAGCCACCAGATCTCCCTCCCTCTGAATGGAAGCACTCAAATTTGTAGTTGGTGCATCCATCACAACGTGCTCATCTCAGCTGTCTATCTACCAGGCATACAGAATGTAACACCTGACAGTCTCAGTCAGAATTTCTCTTATGACCATGAATAGGAACGGAACTCAAAGGTACTTTGAGACATATTCATCGTTTGGGGAACCCCAACTACAGATCTCTTTGCTACTTACCAGCAAAAGAAACGTTCTCTTTACTGCTACAGAGCCAGCCTAGGGAAACATTCACTGGGGGGACACCTTCATCCCCCCATGGTATGGGGGCCCCTTGTATGCCTTTTCCCTGTTTCCTCTTTATCCAACGTCCTGTTGAAAATTCAGCGAGCCAAAGCAAGGATTATTCTGATTGCCCCCTCCTGGCCAAGACAAATCTGGCTCCCTTATCTGATACAGATGGCAATATATACTCTGGTTCCTATTTGGCCCACTCCTCACCTGCTCTCTCAAAACAGGCTGATCCTTCACCCCAACCAGTGGGTCCGCTGCCTGCAGACTTGGCTCCTTTTAGGTTCCAAGGTTTAGAGGTAGAATGCTCTGACGAGGTGAAAGACATGTTGCTACACAGCCAAAAATTGATCACGCAATGTTCTTTTAAAAATGGAAATGATTCTAAGTTTGTTGTCGTTTTAAGTGCATAGACTCAACCTTGTCTTCCCTTCCTCTGAATTTTACACTACGTTTTTAGACCTCAGGAGATCAAAACTCTCACTCAGCTCCCTTAAGATTCATCTCATGGCAAGAACGACTTCCCACGATCAGGTAGATGGATACTAGGTGTTCGCTCACCCACTGACCTGTAGATTCCTTAAGGGCATTGGGAATCTCTTCCCACATTTGAGACCACCTGCTACAGCCTGGGATCTTAACCTAGTTCTGAGGCCTTTGACTAGATCTCCTCTGAGCCAGTGACAACTTGCTGCCTCTTACACCTGTCCCATGAAGACAGCATTTCTAATTGCCATTATCTCAGCTAGGCACTTAGGAGAAATAGCAGCCCTGATGGCACAAGCATCATACACGGTCTTTTTTAAAGACAAAATAACTCTGAGCCTGCATCCCAAGTTTCTCCCTAAAGTTGCCTCTTTCTATACAAATTAACAGATCCATCTTTCTGTTTTTTTCCCCAGAATCACATAATGACAACAGGGAGGTGATTCTGCATATGTTAGATGTCAGAAGAGAACTAGCATTCTACTTGGACAGGATCAAGGACTTCAGGAAGATTCAAAGGCTCCACGATATCAGCTCAAAGACTCTCCAGATGGGTTTCTGGTTGCATTAATCACTATTATCAAGGGTACAACCTGTTATCTCCATCAACACGCCACGAGGTCAATTTCTACCTCAGTCACATTCCTTAAAGGTGTTTCTATCTTGAAAATCTATAGAGCAACAAGTAAGGTCTCTGCCCACACTTTTGCAGAACATTATGTGGTCACTGGAGATTTGGCCTCCGATGTCATCTTCAGCTACACAGTACTCTTTGTAACAGACTACACTCCCAAGCCCTAGCCCTCCATGGGCGATACTGCTGTGAAATCACCTACAGTGGAGCACCCATAGGGACACTACTTGAAAAAGAAGAGGAAGTTACTTACCTTGGGCAGTAATGATGGCTGTTCGAGATGTGTGTCCCTATGGGTGCTCCACAACCTGCTCTCCTCCCCTCAACTTCTGAGTTTTCCCTAAGGGGCTCTGTGGTAGAGAAGGAACTGAGGTGGGTTTGCCCGTGCAGCACTAGATAGCCTTGAGGTAGACCACGAAGGAATGGACTGAATGGACACTGCTACCAAAGAGGTAGAGGCACATGGGCAGAGATACATCAATGGTGGAGAACCCATCAGGGGGACACCCATGTCAAAAAACCATCGTTACTGCACAAGGCAAGTAACTTCCTCTTACTAGCCAACACAAATGCCATATGTTCTGTTTATTTTAAAGTAACAAGGAGTACATCTTCCTGAGATGATAGAACAAAGAGTAGAGGCTTGAATCAGGCATTAAGAGAAGTATCCGATGGAGGACTGGAAATGTCTTTATTTAAGAGGCAAGAATTTTATGGTAAGCCTCCAAATAAATATATATAACTCTCAGAAACTAGTGATAGGCCTAAATTGCAAAGTTCAGATAATAAATTTGGTAGCAGTCAATGTGAGATTTGGTTTGGGTTCAATCTTTCAGAATTAGTGACACAGGCTGTAATTTGGCTTTTGGCTTCTGAAAGATTGAATGCATTAATGCCATTCTTTGGAAAGAAAGGTCTGTTCTAAATGTGAATTTGAAAAAAGCTAAATGATTCAAGGTGGGTTTGTCCATCTGCACTATGGTCCTCCATTGCTTAAAAGGGACGTACTGCTCAACAGCATGCTTCATGCTTTATTAATTCTGAAAAGACTAATGTGACATCAAAGCAATCTAGACTGGCAACCAGAGTTATCATTGCCTTTTCTCTATCTGATGCTAGAGAGCAAAACACAGACTATTAAGATACATATACAGTATTTAGATTAAGGTACTATTTTAAGTAGATCCATAGTCCTAACCTTATCTCTGCTGTAACTCCATCTAAATCAATGAAGTTACAGCATGATGAATTTGGTGTAAAGTTTTATCCATGGAGTTTTAGCCAAAGCTGATTTAAGCTCAAAATATTGCTGGTTTAGATATGAAATGTATAGGGATCTTCAAAATATCAATAGATAGCTAGTGATCCCAAGCCTTTTGTAAGATTTTAGCAAAGATTGTAAGGGTCATGTTTACAATGAAGATTGGAGGGTATATCCAGCAACCTAGTTAATCTTTCCTGTTTATCATATGGGTTCATAACAACTCTTCTGCATTCTGGATGAAACAATAAAGATTCTTTTTTGAAGTACAAATATAGTTCAGTCAGGAAGGAGAGAGGATGGAGAAAGATTTCTTCTAAAATTTCATGACTCCTGTTAGGATCTAGGGTTTACTACAATGCAGAGACAGTCTCAAGGTATGCCTACACTGCAATTAGACACCCACAGCTGTTCCATACTATCTTAGTCAGGCTTGTGGAGTTTGAGCTAATGGGCTGGTTAATTGCAAATCTATAATGCAATTCTCACAGCCCAAGTCCTGGGAACCCAAGTCAGCTGGCACGGGCCAGTCACAGACTTTTTCTCTGTAGTGTAGACATACCCTCAGTAACCTTCGGACAGCCTTTAGAAACTTCATGAAGTTGGGTGCACTGGAGGAGCCTTGAACTTGCCATTGTCTGTGTATCTTGCAGTATAGCATTAAGATTTGATCAAATATTTTAAAGCCATTTTTGTTCTTGGATGTGTTTTTGCCTGCTGAATTGAGTCAGAGTAGACCAGATATTTGTTTGTTTAACCCTTATTTTATGAAAATATCAAGGTACTTAGTGGTTTGGGACTTGAACCAGCTTCCATGGAAGTCCCTGGGAGTCAGCATTACCTGTGATTGCCTAGATGCCGTAAGTCCACATTACTAAGTCCTTACACATTGCTAACATGTAGTACAAAGGAGTATGTGGCCTGGCTACTGGAGGGGTAGACCCAGGAAACAGTTGCTCAGTATGGCATGTTCCATCAGCAAGAGTGTAACCTTCCTCAGAATAGTGTGTACACTACTGATTCTCTAGGCTGGAATAATTCTTTCTGAGCAGGTTTCCTTCACTGCAGGAAAGAGAAGTGCATGGGAGGTAGTAATAGGTAAAGGCAAGATATCAGGGGAACTAGATATTAAAGCTGAATGAACATTACAAAACTTTGCCCATTTGAATTTTTACATGAATTCACTGTGAGTGCTTACACCCCTGTTGTGTCAGCTTTCTGTGAACATTCTAGTGGGCAAGTTTCTTGGCAGGAATGCTCACTGGAACACTGATTTTTAAGTGGCTATTGCCAAATATCTGTAATTATAAATGCTGGGCCAGATTGTTCTTCAGTGCTACACAGCTACACATGGCGGTAGTCCCTGTTCATTGCCAATTTTGGTTGGGTGTATTCCTGGAGGTTTCATCACATGACATAATCTTTCATTCAAGAATAATCTTTAATTGCTGGAGGCTCCAGGATCATCGTGGAAGGTTAGCAACCCATGACTATTTGGGATCTACTCAGCTCATGACTTGAGGAGAGAGGGAAAGCAGTGGCTCTGAGCAGAGTACAAGTGAAAGTGGACAGAGTGGGAAATAAGCTGAATCCAAAAAAAGAGGTGCCTGTCACAACTTAACCCCTTCTGCAGCAAGTGAGGGGAATAGGGGAGGAATTAACCAGGAGTAACAGTTCTTTCCTGTGCTCTTGTTGGGGCTGGCTGCTCTTTGACCTGGGTGGAGCTCAAATGCTCAGTCTAGCCCTATGGGTTTGTAGTTGTAGTTAGTTTCAGAAGAAACCTGATTCTAAGAGTTACACTAATCTAATCAATGTATAGAAACATGCCACATTGCCCACATATCCACTCAAAGCAGCCTAGGATCAGAGCCAGAGGGTTCAGTGCCAAAGCCAGAAATCAGAGCTGAGGCTCAGGAGTGGGGTTCTTGGAGCAAGGTAAAGCAGGGACAATGCTGGGAACAGGCATACGCTATCACAGCCTTGGGGCAACTGCTGGGCTTACGAGCCAGTCTGCTGACTTTTCCAGTCAATCAGACAGTGTAGCCAATCAGACAGCCTATTACAGGCCAGCTGTGTTGGTTGGTGTACCTGGAAACTGGCTCAACTGTGGGCCTAGATTCCTCACAGTCTTTTGGGAGGAGCAGAGATCATCCATGATTCAAAGGAAATGGTCTCTATTTTTGCCACAAGCCTTTGGACTCAATGTATTTGAGAGGTTCCATCCAGTTCTGTGCCTAAGAGGAAGTTGAACAAGACAGAATTGTTCTGGCTTCATCTTACAAAGTGAAAAGTGCAAAAGCCAAAAAACCATTACAAGTCACAGTTAATGCAAGTTACTTAAAATCTTAAGGAATGTATTACTAGTGCCACCTACAAGTGTTTTTGAAATTAGTATTTATTAAAGTACAGGAACAATTTGTTTTATCTGCAAAAAGTACAAAAATTATCTTTTATTTAGCAGAGCCCATATAGCACCTTTTCCAAAGTCTGGGTTTTCCAAATAGCCTGTTCTTGAGCTGCTTACCCTCTTTTTTTGTTGGAATCAAAACACAGAACATGGCCTGGCAGGACAATGCTTTGCCACCTCTCATCAAATGATAGGTTCTGTTGTTTAGGTTGGTGGTGATTCAACCAGTCTGCAGAACCCTTTTAGAGAAAAAAATATCCCACATAAATAGAAATTCCAATCTTAAAACAGTGAGCTTACTTATCCGAAGTCATTGAATTAACTGAATCCCTTTTTGCTTTTGTTATGATGAATTGTTAGGAAGTCTGAAATGCTGGTGTTATTCTTAATGTATCATGCACTAGCTGCAACATTTGTCTCTACTGGGATTCCTCACGCTGCCTGGGTTTACTGACAGTTTATTTACTGTAGTGTTTATTGAGCTAAGTTGTGATATTTAATCATCTTTGCTGCCTCCATTTCCCTCTTTTCCCTCACCCCAAATTTAAGTAAAATCCCACAGTTACATTATTGTTAATATAGTGGCGGTAGTGCAGGAGTTTTACCAATTAACGGGCAAATGTTGAAATGGAAGCTTTAATGTGGAGATAGAATATTCTACTTTTTTTGTAATAGAGATGCTGGTTGCGTGAGAGTATCTTTGGATGATGTGGGACATATGCCTTCTATGTGCAGGTGGCCTTGGTATGGCATACACTGTTGTCTAATGGCAATGGACAGCGGAACCAAAGTCTTGAACAGGAACACTTGAAATCTTTTGGAACACTTAAAACACTTTTTGAATATCACATCAGTATCTGCCTCTACTGTGAATTATGGATACAGCCTGGAGCTAGTACAAAAGATAGCATTTGCTTACATCCCATGTTTCTGTGTGAGGGAAAAGAGTAAATCTTTTTCTGTACTCTCAAGAAGCTGATAGTCTTTGCAGAGACATGAGGTGATATCCTGGTCTCACTGAAATAACTGGGGCCAGGTTTTCACCTGTTGTATGAGAGGATGCTGAATTGCCAACCTCAGTTATTTAGAATCAGGAGTTAGGCGCTTAAAAGTTTGGCTTAAAAATTGTGGGATCTTTAAAAAAAAATTGGCATCTCCTTATTTGGCTTCTAGGTTTTAAGCCTGTGGGCATGTCTCCACAATTATGAGGGCTAGATACTTACTTACTTTTTTTAATGAAAGCTCGGATTCTGCTTTGAGTAGTGAACCTATGGGTGCCCCACCTCAGATGTGCATGTGCCCTTGGTTGGAGATTTATGGAAGAGTTATGCTCATACATGCTCCACACCAAGGATATGGAGGGCTGTGTAGGCAAACTGCGCTCATTTCCTTCTCAACTGCCTCTGCCTTAGACAGAGTATAGATATGCCCATTTCACTGTTGTTAAGCTTGTTGCCTTTTTTTTTTGGTTTAGTTAAACTTTATTAGTGTTCAGTTAGTTAGAGTAATTATCGTTTTTATTTTAATTTAAAAAAAAAAGGCATTTTAAGCAATAATCCGCTACTCCCAAAATTACAACTCTCTCTGATATCATCCTGTTGCCCACCAGTTTCTAAGCTATGCAGACTTCCCCATGCTTGCTTTGATGTTGAGGATTTCCTTTCATCAAACTCTGATGTCAGTTCAAGATTCCCTTTCTTCCTAGTATAGCAGTTTCCTGCCTGATAGCTACAGGGAGAGGGACTGTTCACATGAGACACATACACAGAACCTCTGTTTGACATGACCAACAACGGTTGCCACCACCTATGCTTTATGATCCTCCTTAGGACTGTATTGGGAGCCTGAGGCTGTCTACCAGTAGCAGCTTTGATGACACCCTACTCTTTCTCATCAGGACAGGTGATCTCTTACCCTATCAGTTCCTCCTCAGCCACCTCAGTTGAAGGAAGAAACCTTTGAGGAAAAAGATGAAAGAGTGTAGAAGGAGGCCTCCCTGACCATCCTTAGCTGATGATTTTAAGCAATTTCAGGACTTAATGAAATGGGTTGCAGACTCATTGCATATTCCCTTAGAAGAGGTCTGAGAGTCTCAGCACAAACTCCTGGATGTTTTGCAAATATCGCCTTCTGCATAGATGACCTTGCCCAACAATGAGCAAAGGAACTCCAGCAATGGTTCCACGCACATACAAGTGCATTGATAAGAAATAATATGTACCAGCCAAGACAGAGTTACCACTGTTCCTAAGGTTAGGTCTCCAGCTCAACATTATAAACTCCCACTTTGGCACCAATACAAAAGTTAGCATGCATAGGAGCCTCCTTAGATGTAGTAACAGCCAGAATGTATCTCCCTAGGGACAGGTTCATGACTCTATGAGATGTAGTGTTAAAGATTCAAATAAACCCAGAGACATCTATAAGAAATTGTCCTCAGTTACTGGATGGCTTTTATCTTTGTTGTGCTACATGTCATATTATGTCTCTCTTGCTTCTGGGGTGGCTCAGAACAGTCTATATTCTAAACAGGTACAGCCAAGACATACTAGTGTCAATCCTCAAAAAGTACAGGATTTTTTCAAATTGTGGAAGAGCCTTCACAACGTATGTGCAGGAGTTACATTCATGCAATATTCTCCAACTACAACAGGACCTCAGAGTTATGAACACCTCGGGAATGGGGTTTGTTTGTAACTCTGAACAAAATGTTATGGTAGTCGTTTCAAAAGTTTACAACTGAACACTGACTTAATATAACTTTGAAACTTTACTATGCAGAAGAAAAATGATGCTTTTAACTATTTTAATTTTAATGAAACAAGTACAGAAAGAGTTTCCCTGTCAAAAGAATTTTTTTTAATCTTTCCCTTTTTTTTTTTTGGAGTTTTAAATTTAATACAGTACTGTACTGTATTTGCCTTTTTATTTTTGTCTCTGCTGCCTGAGGTGTACGTATGGTTGACCAGTCAGTTCGTAACTCTGGTATTTGTAATTGTGAGGTTCTACTGTATCACCGTAACAACAGATGCCTATCTTGTAGAATGGAAAGTGCAGTTAGGAGGACACACCATTCAGGGTAGGTGGTATACACCAGAAGCTTGTTTGCACAACAGTCTCCTGGAGCTGAGGGAAGTCAGGAATGCCTGCTCACACTTCCTTCCATCAAGATCATGACAGACAATGTAACCTGAATGTTCAATATGTCCCAGCAAGCGGGGGTGGGTAAGATCCTCTTTTATTTGTGCTGAAGTAATGAGGCTATGGAACTGGTTCATAGCCAATCACAAACTAATTTCAGTAATTTACCTCCCAGGAATACAAAACACCATGGCTGATAACCTCAGCAGGCACTTCCCAAGAATATGAATGGGAGTTGGACTCATGAACTTCATTTGGACTTCAGAATTGGGGATTTCCAGAGGTGGACCTTCTTATCACCATTGCCAACAGGAAGTGCAGACATTTTATTTCAACAGCAAGGTTGGGCCTTTACTTTCTGGGAGATACTTTCCTTGTTCCATGGAGGAGGGGCCTTCTTTATATGTTTCCTCAAACACTACTATTCTTGAAAGTGGTAAGCATGATAAAATAAGATAAATTCCAGAAATACTGGATACTAGAAATTCCAATGTGGCTCATATAGGTGTGGTCTGATTATGTGATTTATCTTGCTTTTTGTCCAGTGTTCAATCTTCCATCCATTCTCCACCTTCTTTTTCAAGACACCAGTCATACTGTCCACCCCAATCTAAGGATTTTTCACCTCAAGTCTTGGTTACTCCATGGGTCATAGGAATAGAAACTTCTTAAAGTGCTGAAGTAGAATAGATGTTATTAAATAGTAGAAAAAGATTTATTCAAGTTATTTACCTCCAGAAATGGAAGAGATTCCACCATTTGTGTAGTCAACAACATCTTTCGTCTGTGCAGTTTCCGCTCCCTACTAACCTTGACTATGTGCTGGGTTGAAAAAAGATCTGGGTTATCTCTGAGTTCTGTCAGAGTACACTTGGCTTCTATAACAGTCTTCCATTCCTTGGTGGAAATATTTTCAATATTTGCTCAGGGATAATATCAGGAGTGATCTATTCTGATCACCTGGTTATTAAGGGAGTGGTTTAAAATAAAGCTGGGCAAATAATAAGGGGGAAAAAGTTGAATAATTTATTATAAAAATATCACAATTCATTGAATAGATCATTTGATGACTATTATTAATAAATTAATATATTCCATGGCTAGAGAGGACCATTGGATTTTCTAGTCTGACTTCCTGTACATCACTGGCCATAGAATTTCCCCCAAATAATTCCTAGAGCCCGGCAATCCACCATGACCCATGGTAAATTGTTCCAGTGGTTAATTAATCTCACCATTAAAAATTTACACCTTATTTTCAGTGTGACTTTGTCTAACTTCAACTTCCAGCCATTGGATCATTGTAATGTGTTCCATCCCCATTCTCTGATGCCCAAGAAATCTCTCAGAATTTGTCCAGAAAGTGGCAATTTCATATGATTTATTGGCTTTCCCATCATCAGTACCAATACAGGCTTGTGCAGCCAATAATTTATGGTGCTTCTCCACATTTCCCATAGGGACAGAAGGAAATAGAGGTCTTCCTCCACTGAGATTACTAAACACACTGGGCTCAGCTAACCCAGGTCCTCTCCTTCACTTCCTTCCCATCTCTTTCTTATACCCCTGATGGGCTAGTTGGTTCACCATTCCTTCCACCCTGATCAGCTGACTAGCTTGTATATTCCCAATCAGCCATCTCCTAGGGAACTTAAGTGATCAGAGTGCTGACTCACTTGTTCGCTTCCAGCATTCTGTCACAATCGTGTGATACCATTCTCTGCAAGATTGAAAAGCAAATTATTAAATATTTGATCCCCGGGTAGGTACTTATAGACTGTAATCAAGTCACTCCTTAACCTTCTCTTTGTTAAGTTAAATAGATTAAGTTCCTTGGATCTATCATTATAAGGATTATTTTCTAATCTTTTAATCATTCTTGTGGCTCTTCAATTTATCAACATCCTCCTTGAATTCTGGGCAACAAAACAGGACATGGTGTGGTCGCACCAGTGCCAAATACAAAGGTATGATAAACTCTCTACTCTTACTCAAGTTTTCCCTGTTTATGCATCACAGGATCTCACTAGCTCTTTTGGCCAGAGCATCACACTAGGAGCTCTTGTTCAGTTGATATCCACCAGGACTCCCAAATCTTTTTCAGGATCACTGCTTCCTGGGACAGAGTCCCCCATCCAGTAACTATGGCCTACATTCTTTGTTCTTAGATGCATCCATTTATATTTAGCCAAATTAAAATGCATATTGTTCATTTGCACCCAGTTTACCAAGCAATCCACATCAATTTGTCCTCTTCATTTTTACCACTCCCCCAATTTTTGTGTCATCTGCAAACTTTATTCAAACAGCGATAATTCAAAATTATTCTCACTTCCTTTTCCTTGCCTCTTCACCTTCCCTATTTTGTTATACATACAAAAATCTGGAAGGGTCATTTATTTGTAAAGAACAAAAACTTACTCCAGTTGTGGATACAGCTACAATAACCCTATGCTACAGATTACCAAATCAACTGAGGTAAAATGTGACATTGCTGGGTGAAAGGGAAAAAATAAAGTGTGTAAAAGTTACTTGATTTTTTTGGGGGGGGGGAAGGGGGGATACTTTAATTACATTTGAATAGTAGATCCTTGAGTTTAAACTGTGTTTATGCAATTTGTAAATTTTGATTTTTTTAGATTTCATAACTCAGGGTGCAACGGCTGCAATCATCATATGCAGGAGCTAGTGATTACAAAATTCAGATCCAGGATTTGGGTTTGGCCTATTATAAAGATAGGGTCTATTTATGAAATTCTGAACTGAATCTGGATTTTATTTTCAAAGATTCCCAATATCTGGGAGAATTTAAATGCAGGATTTTGATTTAGACCATCTTTTGATTTCTTACCTAAGAGTCTTAAAGGGAACATGAAATAGTTTTCAGCGATGATCCTTTTTAATTTTCAAAAATAAAATTGACTGGCTTTTAAATTTTCTTCTCTCTTCTAAAATTATAGTAAATGCAGAATTACGCAGTGATGCCATGCTCAGTGTCCTTATTGCTGATGATTATGTTATAGAAGTGCATTACTGTTTTAGTTGAAAGACTGATTTTCTGCTTCATCATGTATTCAGGGCAAATATCTGACTTTCAAAATCAAGTTGAAATGAATAATAATCAGCTGTTCCCAGAAGCATTTTTGGTAGAAGACTAAATTCCTTTTTGTTCAATGTCTTACTTTGTGCATGAAACAGGTTTTGTTTTTTTTTTAAGCACAAAATCAGCTTATAATTTATTTCTTCTAATAATCAATACGTAGTTGCTCTCCATAGCCTTTTTGTTGCAATAATATTAAAGTCCTATGTATAAGCTATCTCCTGAAGAAAACAACAGTTTCGTAGAAAAATTAGTCCAGCTAGTTATGACTGTTCCATTTTATCCAGCCATGAACAACACTCTTATGTCAACCTAGTAAAACTGAAATGAGTGTAAAAACTGCACGCCCACATGCACGCGCACGCACACACACACACACACAAACACACACAGAGTAATCTCAGCACCTACTTTGTAGCGCTCCTTTACTCATCTTTGCCTAATACAGTTCCCAGTTAAGCAAACTACTGAAGAACATGCATAACTTTAAATGCAATAATGAGTTGTAATTAGAGCTGGTGAATTTTTTTTTGGTGCATAGTAAATTTGCCAAAAAATGCATTTTTTAGGATACTGAAACCACTCTCTAAGTTGACAAAAATTTTCTGAATAACTGTCTACATTTTTTTTTAAAGTCAGGGGAGAAGGTGGTGGTGGTGGTGGTGGTGGTGAATCCCTTATGAGCTTTAGCCAGTGCTTGGGGCATTTAACTGGGATGTAGGAGACAGTGGTTCAATTCCCGCTCTTTGTCTGAGAGGGAAAAAGGATTTGAACTTGCCTCTTCCACATCCCATGTGAGTGCCTCAACCACCAAGCTAAAGCTAATGGGGAAGGCATTACCCAAACCTCCTCCCACCAGAAAATTTGAGAGTACCATAATACAAATAAATGGTAATAATATTAGTGCATAGCTCCATTGAAATCAGACAGACCGGTCATGTGATTGGATACACAAGTAGAATCTCAGACATGTAGGACTGGAAGGGACCTCGAGAGGTCATCTAGTAAAGTTCCCTGCAATTAAACAGGACTAAGTATTGTCTAGCTCATCTCTGCCAGGTATTTGTCTAACCTGTTCTTTAAAACCTCCAGTGATGGAGATCCCACAACCTACCTACCTAAGTGTTTCAGTACTTAACTACTATTACAGTTAGGAAATTTTTCCGAATGTCTAAACTAAATCTCCCTTGCTACAATTTAAGCCCATTCCTTCTTGTCCTGTCCTCTGTAGTTAAGGAGAACAATTTATCATCCTCCTCTTTATAATAACCTTTTACTTGAAGTTTGTTATCATGTTCCCTGTAAGTTTTCTTTTCTCCAGACTGAACAAATCCAAGTTTTTTCAATCTTTTCTCATAAGTCATATTTTTCTAGACCTTGTATCAATTTTGTTGCTCTCCTCTGGACTTTCTCCAATTTGTCCAAATCTTTCCCAAAGTGTGGTGCCCAGAACTGGGCACAGTACTCCATCTGAGGCCTTATCAGTGCTGAGTAGAGTGGAAGAATTACTTCTCCTATCTTGCTTACATCACTCCTGCTAATACATCAAAGAATGATGTTTGCCTTTTTTGCAACAGTGTTACGTTATTGACTCATTTAATTTGTGATCCACTATAACCCCCCAGATCCTTTGCTGCAGTACTTTGTCCTAAGCAGTCGTTTCCCACTTTGATTTTTGTGCAATTGATTATTCCTTCCTAAGTGCAGTAATTTGCAGTTATCCTTACTGAATTTCATCTTATTTATTCTGAAGTATGCCCTCTATGCCATTTTCCAAATCATTTATGTATTTCAGCACCATATAGAACTGGGGTCAGATTTTTCTCCCTGCATCATGTAGTGTCATATCTGATCTCAAGGCAGGGACTATCGTCCCAATCCTACAATCTGTTCTGTGGAGGTAAAATTCTGCCCCTATTTGGAACGCCACTGAGTTCAGTGGAATACCTCCTGGGCAGAGGGATCCACCTTTTACGATCTGAGTGCAAGAGTAGGCATTAGCCTTTATTCTCTTTGTATAGTGCCATGCACACCAGTGGCATTATTACTACATAATAAATAATAAAATAATCATAAATATTTACTGGGCCGACAAATTACAATATGTAAGATTCTATAAATTAATGATTAAACAGCACTGTGGATAATCTTCCAAATAAAATTTATTCTGAACTATCTTAGTATTTTATTCTCATTTTAACACCTTAGTCTTAATTTATGCACTGAAGTAAATAGTGAGCTCAACTTGGAAGAGGTTGTAAGAAGTGTAAACAAAACCATGTAAAAGTTTGATCGTACAGAAGCTGAATTCTCACAACTCATTAAAATAAATTTGATGTCAAGTTTTCAATGTGCAGTGATTGAAGGATGGGGACCTAATTGTTTGCAAGGTCCTGAAAATGTGCTTCATTAGGATAAAAGCTTTAACACTTAGTACTGAGGTGCCTTGACAATAGTTGCACACCTTTCATTTAGCAGAAACCCTTCATTCTGTAGCACACATTTGCCCAGCACCTTTAACAAGCCACAGAAGCATTACATTTAATAGAAATTGCCTTTGTTTTGAAGCCAACAGCCATTAAAGTCATAAGAAGTAAATTAACGTAATAGAAATTACAACCTCTAAACAAAGATATATATGGTGTGTATGTGTACCTGTAGTGAGTCCTTAAATCAACCCTCAGATAAGACCAGGATTTGAAAAATGATTGGATTGCTACAAGTGAACTAGAAAAGGAAATGTTTCCAATACAAGACTTTTTATATGCACCAGATCCTTACATCAGATATCCTAATTTACATTTTGGAATCACTTTCTGTTCTGCTTGCTAGCTCCTGCAGAGAAGTGAAACAAAATTTAGGCTTAGAAAATATAATAATAAAAATATCTTGCCAAATTCGTTGCATTAATACAACTCTAAAGCCTTCTCCCTTCTCACTAAAGTGACTGGGAACATACACCACCCATGTTGAGATTTACACACTGGGAGTGAAGCGTGGGGTTATTCAAACAACTTCCCTGAATTCTGAAACCATAAGCCTTTCCACTATAAAGCAGTACCACTATTGCTTAAATGCCGCTCACAGTCAACAAACAAGCTACCAAAGAATTAATGTAGTTGAGTTCAATACTCTCACTCTACAGCAAGTGTGTTAACATACAAAGCAACAGTAACTGATCCACTGGGAAATTCACTAGTCCAATAAAACACATAAAAGCATGATAGTTATTTCAGGAAAGCTATTTTTGCACTTGAGACCCTAGTGGGTTGTGGAGGCTGCTCTAATACTTTGCTATAAGAGGAACACACCGAAAGGTTTTAATTGGCGTGTGATTTCTACATTGTGCCCAGTGGAATAGTATTAACTTTATGCACTGTTTCAGTTCATTATACCTGTTAAATTATTGTTAAAGGGAGACTGTCAATTTAAACTTTTGAAATTGGCTCGTTTTGACTAATTTTAAGAAATAGGAGTTCCTGAGAGAGAGCTCCTTTTTCAAGAGTGGGTCTTGAATTATTATTTTTTAATGTAAAATCCATTTTGTAAAAGGGTCTGAAAGGATTTTTCTCTTTCCATATTTTGTAAAAGTTATTGATGGCTTTTTTCAGCAAGGAAAAATGGGCAGGTCAGAGAACACCACCACCAGATGTTCTCAGAATTGCCTCTCCCTTTGGGCACACATCAGCTGGACTCCTCAGCAGCATTCTTAGGGCTCCCAAACTCTGAACTCCTCCCCAAAACCAGGAGACAGGCTGGTGGGAGGTGGGGTGGGGGGAAGGAATGCCTCCCTTGTGTCATATCCTCACTGAAGCCTGCCACTGCTCTCTGGCTCTTGATGGAAGATGAGGGCTTCCCATCTCTCCCTCAGGTCTCTATTGCTCCTTGTCCCAGTTTGTGGGTTAAGGGATGTGTGAAGGGAGGTGCAATTAATTAATTACTTAAATACCTCAAGAAGTGTATTACTCTAATACCACTTATAAATGACTGGGAAATTAGTATTCCGTCAACCCTATGTCTGTGTGAAACCCTATTGAAGTCAATAGAGTTCCTTGTAGGATTGGGACTTTATTTTCAACCTTGTCTATTCTTGAAAGATATACACTTCTTTTGTTGTTCTATGCAAAGAATAGAACATAGCCTTACAATACTTGCTACCTATCATCAGCTAGATGGTTTCTGTTGTTCAGGTGGGTGGTGATTCTGACAGTCCGCAGGATGAAGATAAATATCCCACACAGATAAAAATGGTGTTTTAAGATCAGAAAGCTTTTATCTGCAGTCGGTAAATTAGATGAATCTCTTTTTTGTTTTGTTATGATTCAGTGTTAGGAAGTCTGAAATGCTGGAGCTACTCTTTGTGTATCATGCCAGCCACCAGCAACATTTGTCTCTATTAGAATTCCCCATCCACCCCAGGTATACTGACAGTTTACTCACTGTAGTGTTTATTGGGCTAGTTTGTGTTAGTTAATCATCTTTGCTGCCTCCATTTTCTTCCTTTTCCTCACTTCAAATTTAAGTCAAATCCCACAGTTACACTATTAAGGCACTGGAGATCATACTGATCAATATTTTCTCACTGATTCCTTGTTTTCCCCCTGTTGGTTTGACTACTTACCTATAGAGTCTCTTATTATACTTGGAGGTAAGCTCCCAAGCTTGGGCCTATGTCTTTTGTTAAGTGTTTGTACACTGCCTACCATAATGGGGACTTTATTCATTAATGGGGCTTCCATATGCTACCATAATACACATAATAAATGATACAGGAATTTTAACAATAACATGGCTGACTCTGAGTGTATACATGCTGTTTCTTTAAATCTGTAGCAATAAGCCAAGCAGGATGCGGTTTGCAAAGGTTCTAAGCAGAAGCTCTGCACTGGAGCAGAAGGTGAGAGAGATGTTTTCAGAGTAATATTTTCCTTATTAGCAGTAGAAGTAAGCATCTTTTTTCTGGGACTCATTTACATTATCGTTGTCCTATGACAATTACACCAGTGTGGATATTGTGGTAGCAGTTGAACTGAGGTATAGGTATCCTTAGAAAAAGTGATAGAGGTGATTGGAGGCGGGATAATGAAGAAATAGAAGACGAGCTGCTGGCAGCAAATGGCATCTGTTTTCTCTAAGATAGAATCATAGAAGTGAAGGACTGCAAGGGACCTCAATAGGTCATCTTGTCCATTCCCCGGCACTCAAGGCAGGACCATGTAATACTTGGCCAATTCTATCCTGTGGGCCAAATCTATCCCATGCAGGTGTATTGCTTGGTGCAGGGACTGAGGGCGCGGAGCTTGTGTCCCTCCTCCCAAGTACCAGGGCTGCTTTTGCTCTTGGACCTACTCACACTCGCTTCTGAAAAGACGCTTTTAAAAAGTCAAAGAAGTAGAAAAAAATGCATACACTTTTCTTAGGAGAATTTTGCAGCATTAACTCATCATACGAAGGTCATCTGCCTCTTGAAGGTACATGACCCACATCAATCAAAAGTTTTTTCATCTGCCTTGCCATAGATTGCAGAAGCTTTAGCTTACAGTCAATACATACCATTGATATTTCTCCAGCAGTTCCCATCTGCTACCACGGTATCCCCACTTGTGTAATTGTCTTTGGTTCAGTTCCCAGCACTGCCTTAATTGTGCTCTAGTTGCCATGGCACCTATAGATGTTGCTGGAGTATAGGAATGCTATACCTACCCTTGCTCCCTCCTTGACTCCTTTCATCCTCCTTCTAACATTTCTGTACCCTCAGCCTTAGTGTATTTCTGTTTCCTAAGGAGTAGTAGGGGAAATTGGAGGGGGCATGGAATTGTTCTTTGCTTGCCAGAAAGGCATCTTTGCATTAGCTTAGCTACCTCAAAGGAACTGCTGGAGAAATATCAATGGTATGCATTTACTGCAAGATAAAGATTCTGCAATCTGTGGCAAGGCAGTTGAAAAAACTCTTGACTGCTGTGAGTCATGTACCCTCAGGAGGCAGATGACCTTTGTATGATGAGCTAATGCTGCAAGAAAAGTGTATACATTTGTTTCTACTTCCTTGACTTTTTATAAGTGTCTTTTCAGCAGCGAGTGTGAACGCACGCAAAGGAAGAGCACCACTCCTGCTCAGGCCCATAACCCCTCTATCCCACTTGTGTGCATGCTCCTGTTGGCCTCATCTGCAGCATTCAGATATGGCCATCAATTTCTAAGTGCATGGAAAGGAACTATGGAGGTGTACCAGGAAGTGAAAACCCTCAGGCAGCTGGACTTCCATTTTCCTGAGACTCTCCCTTTGAAGGAACAGAAAGTGGCCTGTGAGGGAAGATATATTAGAAATGTAAAAAGTACAGGGAAGAGTAACAAAAGTGATTAGGGGTATGAGAGTAGCTTCTTTGTGCGGAGAAATTAAAAAGACTGGGACAGTTCACCTTGGAAAAGAGATGACTAAGGGGGGTTATAGACCATAGAGGTCTATGAAATCATGACTGATGTGGAGAAAGTGAATAAGAAAGTGTTATTTACCTCTTCACATAAAATAAGTGTCTGGTGTCACTCAATGAAATTAATAGGCATCAGGTTTAAAACAAATTAAAGGAAGTATTACTTCACACAATGCAGTCAGCCTGTGGAACACTTTGCCAGGGGATGTTATACAGGCCAAAAGTATAATTGGGTTAAAAAAAGAATTAGATAAGTTCATGGAGGATAGGTCCATCAATGGCTATTAGCCAAAAAGGTCAGGGATGCAACCCCATGCTCTAGGTGTTCCTAAACCTTTGACTGCCAGATGCTGGGACTGGACAATAGGGATTATTATTGAGATCATTTAATAGTTGTCCTGTTCTGTCCGTACCCTGTGAAGCATCTAACATAGGACACTGTTGGAAGACAAGATGGACTATTGGTCTGACCCAGTATGGCCATTCTTATGTTCTTAAGCTGCTCGAGAGCTGGCACTAGCCTTTGGGATGAGGGGAGGAGGGCAGAAGGAACTGCTGGGGTTGATAAATTTTTCTGAGAAAGGAGGAGGGAGTAGTCAAGGGTCTGAGTTGTTATGCTTTTTTTTGAGCTCAGAGGGACCACATCCTTTTTCTCACTACACAACCTTAAAATTTAGTAGGAAAATTAAATTAATGGATGTGAAATTGCCTTTAATGAGACAGTGAAACTTTCTGAACTTTTTAGTGAAATGTCATTTAAAAAAGTCAGCCAGCTTTGCACAGATATCTGTATGCAGGATTCATACTACGATGCTCTGATAATATGTTGTGATAATACTATGATGTTTTAATGTGGCTTACTCTGAGGGTTTACCTGCTGTTTCTTTAAATCTGTAGCAGAAAGCCAAGCAGGATGGGGTAATGCTCTAATACCATTAGAAAAATGTACAGCATCACTATTTAAAGAGTAAGTGTTCATAAACAACACGACTGATATTTTTAAAAATAGGACAAAGAAACTTTTCCACTGTCTCATTTTTTCCAATCTAGTTGATATAGAAATATGGCAAACCATCTCCTTGTCTCGGCCCATTCTAAATGTATCTGTAATTTCCCTCCTTCCCCCATTTGATTACCAAATTTGAGTTATAAATATGGAACTGCATATAAACGCTACAGAAATAAAAATTACAGTAAAGCCTGAGGAGTAAACAACATGGTTAAAATGAAAAATAATTTAAACAAGATATTCTTTAAGGGCACAGGTTTTTTTCCTTTAATACACCATGGAATTCAAAAGCCTTCCTTTGTTGCCTAAGTATTATGACTAGACTTTTTGTGAATGTCAGAAATAATTTGGACTTTAGTTCATGCTCTTTTCATATCTACACATATTAATATTACTGGCTTTTATTGGCTGGTCAATAGAAATTTCAGGGTCTCTAATATTTTTGACAAATTAATCCTACCTATAATAATACAGCGTCCAACTTTTGTCAATCAAAGCTAGGATCTTTCTTTCCTGATTGAAATGAAATCTCTTTGCTTATCTTTTCTTATCTCCTATTCTTAGTCTTATTATTAAATCTTCAGCATAATCAAAATATTTAAGTTATGTGAAGGAAAAGCTTTAAGAAACAAATGAAGTTTGGATTAGGAAGTTGATAGAGCCGTATAGAAAGGAACTATGTTCACTTCTGGGGTGGCCTTCCATAGGAGGATGGGGTGAGGGGGAGAGCAGGTAGGAGTAGGGAGACAAACTGCCAGGAGTAGGGGGTCAAATTTATCAATTGTCTTTCCTGTCTGCTCTTACTGTTGTAGAGAGAGATGAAGCTGGCCTGTGAGTCTGAGACCTTGCATGGAATCCTCCTGAAATGTGAGGGTCACTAGAAAGGAACCCCAAGTTGCTGCTTCATTTGTTTGTGCTTAAGGTGTGCATCCCTGCATCTGTTGCATTAGGGAATAAAATTCTGGGTACCTCAGGCCTGGTCTACACACAAAACAGCACTGCTTTAATTAAAAGTGTATTTTTAAAATGATTTAGTAAAATCCTTGTGTGAACACTAATTCAATTTCAATCAGGTTTATATTAGTTTAGTGTACACTGGTATATTTATTGATGGAAGCTAAGCCAATATAAGCCTGGTTTAAATCAGCATAAGAGTGTCAAAAAGAGGTTTGCACCAGTGTAGCTAGATTGATTTTTAAACCAATTTTAATTAAACAGATGCAACTTTGTGGGTAAGAAAAGTCTTCATTATGAGAAACTTGCTCTATAGGTAGGGGTTATTGTTATTGTTTAGGAAAAAAGGTACTTGCTTTTTTGCTCTTTTTTTCATGGATGGTTTTTATTGCTTTTTATGACTTACTGTTTTCTTATTAATTTCTTTACTACATAAATAAGTACTTGATTTCTCCCTTATTTATGTAATGTTAATAAATTACTTAGAAGTGAGGCTGATTGGTGTTTAAAAGTAGGGCCCTGATCCTGGGAACGCTTAGGCTCATTCTTAACTCTAAGCACTTGAGTATATCCCATTGGTTTCAATGGGACTTCCTATTTGACTTAACTTAAGCGTGTGTGTAAGTGTTTACACGATGGGGCTAAGGTTAAAAATTGCTTTCAGGAACTTAGAGGATATGTTGCATATCTTCATCAGTATGCCAGCTATTTCATGCTTTACTCTTTTCAGAAATTTTAGATGAATCCAATTCTGTGTTAATGATTTACTTTTCTTCAAATTCTCATGGTGCTTCATAACACTCTACTCCAAGACAGCAGTCTCTGTCAAGGCCAGACTCTCTTTTCTTATAAATAAAATGGCTTTGGAATAAGAGTTTCCCCATTATCTCCAAGATTAAAGCAGCAGTAGTAATAAGTAGGCAAGAAGAGATAAAGTCAAAGGTTTACTACTTTATTATTTATTGCGAATTATAAAGACCATGTCTATAGTGATAGAAAGGAATTTGATATTTGTTTGTGTTTACAATAAATTTTCTTAAATAATGAAGATTCACCAAAACTGTAGCATCACATATTTCCCTTTCACTAGATGGACAAAAATAAAACCACTCAGTACCTTTTAAAAGATATTTACTATGTATGTTGCATATAGAAGTGGTTGAACTATTTATGATGAATAGAATTTGGTATGAATTTTGTCCTTTTTTGTTTAGTAAATAGTTTGCAAGTTGTATTTTTTCCTGCAGATAGCTGTAAGTATTAATCAAATTGTTTGGATCAATTATGTTCAGTCTATGGGTTTTTTATGACCTGGTTGTTTTAATAATTTGCTATTGGCTAGATTTTTCAAAAGAGTGCATCATTATGATAGGGTGCTGGAGGCCTGCTGTCCTACCACTCCCGACCTCAGGAAAGGAGCAGTGAAGGTAGGTCCTCCAGGCCTGCCTAGAGGGACTTCAGAGAAGTAGGCAATCAGAGTCCAGCAGTCTCAGATAAAAGGAGCTGCAGGGTCTGAGCAGGTCAGTTCCTGGCTGGGGCCAGCGGAGCAAAAAATGATATTCCTTGCTGGTCACAGGAGCTTGGAAGAGAACCAGAAGTTGGATTCTGATGGTATTTTACATTCAGTGAAGAGGAAGAGGCTCTGAGAACCTCAGCACTAATGTAATGGGTGAAAGGAAAGGAGCTATGTGGGAAAAGGCGCAGGGAATAGCAGCAGCAAACTGGAGGCAGCTGTATGCGACTGATGTTTATAGGGTCCTTGGGCTGGGACCTGCAGTAGTGGGCAGGCCTGGGTTTCCCACTGGCCACTAGCAAAATGTCCTAATCCCCAGAAGGGGACTGAATTTGAGAGATAATCTGACTGGAGAGCTGGGGCAGTGAGAACCTGTGAGAATAGAGTCTCCAGGAAGAAAGCCCTAGGGGGCAGTACAAGAGCAAAGAAGAACACTTCAAGGTCCAGGAATAGGCAAAGAGCAGGAAACTTCTGCAAGTGACAGACTGTGAGAGGGACTCCAGGGAAACTACCCTGGGAATCAGTGCTCTATAACAGGGCAGGACAGGATTTAAAGTTAGCTCAGAAAGGGATGAGCCCTCAGCCCAGAAAGCAGGCTGAAAAATAAGCCAAAAGGGAGAGAGCAATCATTTGTTTGGATGTTTATTCAGACTTTCTGCTGGACTTTTGTTACCCCAGAAGCGATTCATCCATTTTTTATTGTGTGTTTTGGATGGAGGACTGAGCCACTGAGGACTTACCAAGGAAGGTCAACATCCTACAGGGGGCACCAAGAGCAGGAAAGATTGAAGTCTCAAGCCCAGCTGACAGGAGCCACTCATGAGAAGCGAGAGTCCCCCGTTACAACCAGCCATAACTGGCACCAGCTTTTCAAAAGGGCTCATGATCCAGTGTAGTCTTTGTTTAGGTATTTATATGGGAGATGAGATCTCTTAAAAATCCACCCTAATTGTGAGTGTTGAGCACTTTTGAAAACGTGGCCCAATATATGGGATGATCGCTTAGTCACATAGTGTTATTTCTGCTTCCTGATTAGACGAATTAAATATCTTCAAACTGAATAGCAAGTAATGACTAATGTATGTCCAGTATGAATTTTTGGATAAACTATTTGTTTCAAAATTTGGGAAACAAGTATTTTCATAAATATCTAGCAGCTTTGTCAATACTTGTGAATTATGTATAATATGACTTATGAGTCATAATAAACCAAATTTGGTACTATTATCCATCATTTTTTTAAAAACGTTTGGGTGGAGGGATTGATTTAAATATTTGTTACCATTTGCAAAGCAGAGCTTTGTTTTTAAAAAAAAGAAAAGAAAAGGAAAAGAAAAAATTAAGGTTGAAAATGTGTTTCATGGAGTCCAGCTAACAATGAAAACAATTACATTTGTATTTACAGAAATTCTAGAGATTAAGGGAAAAAACACATTAGAATGGCTGGAAACAAACAGTTAAGGGTAAGACTATTTCCTCAAAGTCCTATTGTTCACTTTCTCCTCACTCATTTCTTGTCCTGGCTTAATTCTTCTCTCTAACAGTTGCAAAAATATATGCAGAGATTAACAAAAATTTTAAAAGAAACTACTGGAGTAGTCTCTTGAGTAGAAAGTTGAATTTAATAAATTATTAGCAATTATGATAAGCTTGCTACATATTTTTGCAAATTTTCCTGTACAAAGTTAACTTTGAGTGAATGGAAAAATGGGGCAGGTGTATGAGTGAAGGAGGATTATAGGTAGGTTTGCAAGAATTAGATTTATGAGTAAATATTGATAAATGTCGTTTTCACTGTACACCCAAACTCTCAAACTTTTCCATAGATAATCATCAAAATCAAGATAGACAAAGTAAGAAGAATGCTGTGTAAGAACGAATTAGAATTTGATTATTGATGTTGATTTTGTATTTTGACATGTAATGTTGACAACTTCTTTTTACCAGCTGTAAAGCTTTATCTTTTTTTGAATCTCAGTGTCTACTTTCATTAACTAATTGTCTGACACCCCATATTTGATCCCATCCAATTTCCTACAAATGCGAAAATTGAAAATTGATAAAATGCTTAACCCATAATTTTGCAGAGCTGTAAAAATTTAAATTGATAAATAAAAAATGCTTAAAAATGAACTTAGATATTATCCATCAAAATTTTATATATATATCACTTTGCCAAGCCTAAATATATTACAGTGGGGAAATGACAGTATCCTTTAACTGTTTCCACTTCTCCATAATGGTAAACAGTTCTAGATGCACATGCTGTATTGCTTTGGACACTTTTGACCTACTCCGAACATGTGTAAAGTTTAATGTGTATGGGTAGGGTTTTGTGGCCTGCCTTGTGCAGGAGGTCAGACTAGATGATCATATTGGTCCCTTCTGACCTATGTTTCTATGTTTCTATGTTAAAGTTATGAATCTCACAGCAGCATTTAAATTTGTCAGAGGGTTCAATTTGCTAAGAAAAATAAAAACCCACAATTGGAAAAAATATTTTTGCTATTTGCTTTAGGTACAAAAGGCCCTAAGCTGCACCTAGAGCAGGTGGAGTTTTTTAGTCTGTATTCATCATTTCATGTGGGATAGCTTTACTCTTTTAAATATTTATTATTTAATCCCAAAAAGTAATAATAGTAATATTCTAACTTTTCTGTGGCTGTGTTCCATTTGCAGGGTAATTACTTGTGATGAATGCTTGAGGGCACACTATTCCCAGATTGAATCTCTTTTGGCTAGAGAGAAAATGATCAAGATAGTTCTTACCTTTCTGTGTTCCAGTCCCAGAGCTATTGTGGAAATATTATATTGTAAGCAAAGGCATAATAGAATTTCAAGTGTCAACCTTTAATTACAAGATTAACAGTTTCCTAGCTAGAAAAAATAAGTCACTTCCAGTTATTTTTAACAGTGTTTTGTTTAGTCACTTAGCTGACTAAAGGTAGCCAAACAGAACATTTACAGTAAAGGCAGTAGCTGTAATTTTCTCTCTGTGTAGTTAAAACCACTTTGAAAATCTACAGTGTAGGTTGTGGGTGATTCATCTACTAAAGTATTTACTACAAGCAGTCTGTAAAAATAAAAAGTCAATATATAAAACAGAAGGGTGTTGAGTATACTCGAAAATTGGGAATACTTTTACTGGAGACCAAAGTTAGGGAAGAACAGCAATGGAATTCTGCTCAAATCCAATTTGCCACATTGCCAACCCCCTCCACTGGTGGATTCTTTTATGGTCCCTTTCCTTTTCACTGGAGAGTGCTGTATCTCTTTCACACACTGTGGTGGCTCATTTTGAGCCATCTGATATCATCAGCAATGATGGATGAAAATAAGAAAAGGAAGAAATTGGTTTGGATTGGTATCTCCCCTGAAAGTGGTAGAAGTCCCATGACTGTAGTCACTTATGTATCAACTTAACATTACACTGAATGAAAAATATACCATATAGGCCTTGTGCAGGCTGGACAATGGACTGGATGTCTCTTCCATTTTTGACTTCTAGAATATCCAACTACGTGGATACACACTAGCTTTATGTCTAGACTAAAATGATCTATAGTGTTTCACACTTTTTTGACATTTAATTTGACATTTAGGCTATGTCTTCACTGGTGGCGGCACCGCCGGCAGTACAGGATCAATTTTGCAGTTCCATTGAGTGAAGACTCGCCCAATCGAACTCGGAAGTCAACTCTGTAAATCCACCTGGCAAGAAACGTAGTGCTGCGTCGACGGGAGGGCATTTCCTGTCGGTGCAATGCAGTGGAGATGCAGCAGTAAGTAGACATTAGGAAGTCAATGAGAGATATGCAAGTTACTGTATGTAGCTTGTGTATTTCCTGTCGACTGCTGGTGAAGTCCGTGGCCAGTGTAGGCCAGGCCATAGGTTTTACGATGAGCATATCAAGGCCATGAATGAGGCAGTTCACACTTCTTTTACAGCTACTGGGCCAAATTCTTCTCTCATTTCCACTAACGTAAATCCAGTGTAAAAACAAAAAATATATCTAAGCTTGTGTTCTGCATCTTTACTCTTTATCTGTTCCTTGTGGCAGTTTTACATTTGAGATAACTGAGATTTCATGGCTCAGACAGATAGGACTCTGTCCCTGTTCTATCTACAATCAGCTCACTGTGTGATAGTATCAGTCAACTTTTTAAATGAACAACTCAATGTGAGATTTTTTTTCATTTAAATCATTGGTATCAAGACAAACAGAAAATATACCCTAAATTATCTCAGCTAATATGTACAAAAGGATCAACAATGAAAATACTTTCACAGATCAGTTTTAAAAAGTAAAAATATGTTTAATTATATTGTAAATATTTGTTATACATTTACAGAGCACACCTGTCTAAGGTGTCTGGCACAATGAACATGGCTTACAATAGGCACAGGGAAATATTAGCCAAATATACCAGGTCAGACTGTGCCCCATAAATCTGTGCATAGAGGGTAATCTCCCTATGCAGAAATGAGGGTCAGTAGCCTCTAATCTCTGGGCCTCCAGTGGCGGTACACTACAACAGAGGCAGAGAGCCTTCCCACCAGTGCACTTGGAGTCATACAAATACACAGGATGGCCTTTTTGTCCTGCATGGATCTCAAACAATACATTAGTTTGCCTCACGCTACAACACAAAAATTTAACTATGATCTCATATAGTACTTCCTCCACAAAACATATTGCACACCCTACAACTACCACGTTCTGAATATTTCCTAATTTTGCTGAGATTGTAGTTAAAGTTTTGCATTGTACTGTGCAAGAGATTGCTGTGTAGTGTGTTTCCTTATCTATTGGAGGCAGAAGGAAATTCCTTCTGGAGATACAGGGTCTGTCACTGTCTGTGGAAACAAGCTGTGTGGGCAATAGGGTATGATTAATGCATTAACTTGACATTTCTGTGCTTTTTTTAGAGTTAGATTTTAATGAGAAATGGCATATTTTTGTTAGCAGATTAGCCACTTCATTCTTAAGCACCTTCAGAACTATTGGGTACCATCTGGGAATGATGCTATTTAACTTATCGGTTTGTTCCAGCCTTCTTTTTTAACACCTCAATCTTCAACATTGCCGTATCTTTCATACCTGAAAATAGTATTGTAGATCTGTGGTAGGGAACTCTGCAAAATCATCTGTGCAGAAAAACCAATGCATATAGTCATTTAACTATTTTAGGGTAATTTTATCCTCATTTGTTCTTTTCAGCCCTTCCTGATCCACTAATTTTCTCAGGCTACCTGCTTTTGATATACTCAAATAATTCCTTATTTTTAATTTCTTATTTTTATTTCTTATTTTTATTTTTGCATACATTTCTTTGAATTCCCTCTCAGCCATGCTAATTTCCACACGAGATTCACCTGTCTAGTTTACTTTATCAATTAGCTTTACTTGGACTAGGTTTTCACGGTTTTGGAAGGATACCTGTTTGGCTTATCCCATTTAACTATGCCATTTCCTTTTTTGTTTAGGAATATGAAAACCTCTGGGACTCCATTACAGCCAGCTTATGTAGCCCTGGAACTGTGATGGAGTATCCCACACATTATTATTTCCAGTAAAAAGATCTTTTAAAAAAAGATCAGCTCTTTAAAGCTATAGTGTTGAAGCCTATATTTCAGGAACTGACTCCTCAGTAGTAACAAGAAAAAATTTCTAGAATTTAACAAGTGAGGCTCAGGAGCCTAGGAAGAGATGTGGGCTTCAGACCCTGAGATGCAGCCCAAGCTGCAGCTTCCATACACAGTCTACACAGCTATTTTTAGAGCACTAGTGCAGTCCCTACTAGCCCGAGTCTGTCCATCTTGTGTTGAGAGTCTCACTTCTGTGGAGTGAGTAGACCTATTAGAGCTCCTTTTCATTGTTCCTTTAACTTTATATTGGATTTACATCACATTATCACTAGATGGCACTGTACTAAACACTATCTCAAACATAGGTGTCTTGCATGGCTGTGCAAAGAATAGTCAATCTCCTTTTCCTGATGGCTTTTATGAAAACAATACTTGCCAAAATAACTTATCAGCAAGGTTATTATTAATGGCCAATACATCATAAGATTTAACATAGGTTAGAACAAAATGACATGGCACTCATTATAGTTATGCAGTGCTTTTGTAGCCCTGATGGTCCCAGGATATTAGAGAGACAAGGTGGGTGAGATAATATCTTTTATTGGACCAACTTCTGTTGGTGAGAGAGACACACTTTTGAGCTACACGGAGCTCTTCTTCAGGTCACTGTGTGTTGCTCAAAAGCTTGTCTCTCTCTCTAGAAGAAGTTGGTCCAATAAAAGATATTACTTTGCCCACCTTGTGTGTCTGATGGCACTCAGTTAATGTTACCTGAGAGGATAACTTCAAAGCAGAAAGTGAGAGGAATTTTACAACATTCAGCCTAATCAACCCCATAAAATTCATTTGTTGAAATCTGATTTTAAGGGAGCTATATACATTACATATATATGCTATTCAAAGATAGGTTAATAAAGCTTTTCATTCTGAAATGGATAAGAAGTGAATCTTAATGCTTTAGGTCACATACTCTATGCAAAAACCTAACTGATCACTCTGGAGTATTAAATTCAAATTCACCTCTATGCCTTCATGTACAAATATAACAATTACCTCATTCCCTCCCATAAACTAGTACATTTAATAAGCCTTAAATATGCATTCTCATGCCAACAGGTCTTTCAGCAAAGGCAATTGGCACATTTCAAAAATCAAAAGCAATTTGGATAAATGACCTGTAACCTAACATGGTGCATGCCTCTGGAAATCACTAAGTCTGTTCTTCAGACAGATCAAAGCTAAATTTCCTTTCAGGCACACATGCTTGAGGAAAGTGACTTCAGCGTGACTCATAATCGGTGTGTGATATGATTATCTTTGGTGTGTGTTTGTGTGTGTGTGTTTGAGTATTATTCATATTACTCTTATTGACATTGATGCGTAGTTACATCTCACCATCATGCTGCTGTGTATCGCTGCATTCCCCTAAAACTATTCACAATACATATCCTCAACAAATCTGCTGGTGACAGTTTGGCGAATTATATTTGAAACTGGTTGCTGATTGTTCTGAAATTATATATATCCTTCCCCTTTATTATTTATTTAACTTACTTATGCCTGTTTCCAGGACCACAACTTGGATATGCAGTCTGATACTACAGTGATGAACAGTATAAATGCCTGAAGAGGTCAATTATTCAAAACTTTCCTTCCACCATCAATACCATATCTTGTATGCCATCACATTTGGAAAACTGTATGATTATATTTCACTTCTGTGTGAAGAACAAGAAAAAGTCCCACAATTAAAACAAAGATAGATAATTGATAATTATCTACCTTAATAATTATCTTCCTTAATAATTACCAGAATAAACATAGATGTTCTTCAGATAGTGTAACTTCTTTTACAGTCAATGGGCCAGATCCTCAGCTGGTGTCAATTGGTTTTAATGAAGTTATGTTTTCTTACATCAGATGAAGTTCTGGTCCAATCTGTTGGGCATGTTATGTCCACAAATTATGGATCACATATGGGGCCAGAATTTCAGAAGAGCTCAGGGCGAGATATTCAACAACTCAGCACCTGAAAATGACATTAGATTTTCCAAAGAAATCAGAACCCAGGAATCCCCATTGTGACACTTTTATGGCCAGATTTTCAAAAGCACTCAGCATATTGGGTGCTGAGTTTTGGGTTTGTTGTTGTTGTTTGTTTTTTTTTTTAAATCTGGCCCCTTGTTTTGGTGCCTAAATGGTACCTGGTCTTTTCTGAAAATCTGGCCCATGGTGTATAGAAATCCATCATGAAAAGTATTGGAGGTACTAATACAACACCCATTGATGCTACAGAAATTAGGATTGACCACTAAAAATGTAAGCAGAGTTTGTGAGTTTAAATTTTTGGTGATTATTAAATTTTGGTTAAACACCAATCCCATTTGGCAGAAGAAGGTCCATTCCTTCTACAATCAGATCTGCACAGAAGATGTGCAGAAAATCAAGACAACAGAATTTATCCTAGAGCCTGATCACTTGCAGAGACCTATCAATATTTTGAGGTTCATGGATTTATAGATTTCAAGGCCAAAAGGAACCCATGTAGTCATCTACTCAGTATAACACAGGCCCAGTCTACACTTATCTTTGCGATTTGGCGGCAGTCGACGGGAGATATGCAAGTGACATAAATCACTTGCGTATCTCCCGTCGACTTTGCAGCATCTCCTCTGCGCGGCGTCCATACTGCGCTGTGTCGAAGGGAACAGCGCTCCCTTTGATGCATCACTACTCCACTTACCGAGGTGGTTTTCCTGTGTCGCTTCCCAGGTTGACTGAGCGCATCTATACAGACCACTCAGTTGATCCAGAGCAATTGATGTGACGGCGGCGAATTCGCCGCCGTCAGTGTCGACCCAGCCACAGTTCTTAGGACAAAATAATTCCTGTCTGAGCTAAAGCTTGAACTATAGCTGTTATATAAACATCCAATCTTGATTTTAAAATTGCCAGCGACGGATAATCCACCACAAACCTGGGTAAATTGTTTCAATCGTTAATTATTCTCACTGTTAAAAATGTACACCTTATTTCCAGTTGGAATTTGTCTAACTTCAGCTTCTAATGATTGGATTGTGTTGTATCTTTCTCTGCTAGACTGAAGAATCATTATTAAATATTTGGTCCCCAGGCAGGTACCTATAGACTGGATTCAAATCACCCCTTAGGTTTGGTGGAGATGCTCTGCTCCTTCCTGTACTATTTGGCTGTATCATAACACACACTATTACGTGTGCTTGTGTTTAGTTTACCAAGTGATGCAGGTTTCTCTGTATCAGTGAGCTATCCTCTTCATTATTTACCACTCCTCCAATCATTGTATCATCTGCAAACTTTATCAGTGGTGATTTTGTGTTTTCTTCCAGGGAATTGATAAAAAACGTTAATTAATGTAGTCTAAAACAGATCTCACTGGAAACACACTAGCTCAGTGATGATTCTTCATTTCCAATTACATTTTGAGACCTACCAATTAGCTATTTTCCATTTAATGTGTGCCATGTTAATTTGTTACCATTCTAGTTTTTTAATCAAAATGTCATGCTGTACCAAGTCAAATACTGTAGAGAGGTTTAAGTATATTACATCAACACTATTACCTTCATCAAACAAATCTGTAATCTTAAAAAATGGTCAGATTAGTTTGTCAAGATTTGTCTTCCATAAACCCTTGTTGATGGGCATTAATTGTATTACTCAAATCCCCTATCAGCCTCTCCATTATCATGCCTGATATTGATGTCAGGCTCACAGGCCTATAATTACCCAGGTTGTCCCAGGTAATTGTCGGAACATTAATTTTCTTCTGGAACTGCCTCGATGTTCCAAGAGTTATATGCATGGATTTTCAAGGGGGGGAAATCACACCCGTACTATTTAAAATGAAAAGAAAGGGCTGAATTCTGCAGTCTAAGGCCACTTTATGAAAGCCAGCTTGTGTTGTTCTAAAGTAGCCAGAGATGGCCAGTGGAGAATCCGCCCCCTTAGTAGGGGAGCTCTCCACTGACAGAAAGTTGGTGGAGGTGCTCTGCTCTTTCCTGTACTATTCCCATTCTTAGTGTATGGGAAAGGAGGCAGCATGCCAGGTGAGAGGATGATGTGAAAGGAGCATGGTGGAGTAGAGTGGAGCCCATGCAGTTCCATGATTCAGAGTTCAGAGCTAACTTGTGGATGGGACCAGGTGGCTCTGAACTGTGGAGCTGCAACTAGAGCCCTGTGTCCCCACCCTTCACTTCATCTGAGCCAAACGCAACATTCAGAGACAGAAATAACTTACAAGTTATGTTAAGTTTTTGTATAGGCTAGTGTCAGTTTACTTGAAAAAAAAATCCCATCAGCAATTTTCCAATAAAACAGAATTTAATGGATTTCTAAATCTTTTTAATGGACAGGTCATTTATCACATTAGACCTTGTAAGCTGTTGTCATTTAGCTTAAACCTCTTTTAATTCATCAGCTTTACAAAATTCTTAAATCAGATTAATTAGCTGAAGTATACATCTTCTCTACTCAACTGTGTGTGTGTGTGTGTGTGTGTGACTTGATTAAGAGAGGTGTCATTTTCATCATATTTCAATGCAGTTTCATCCCAGTTGTGCCCATCTCCTCACAGGGATCCCTATTTTACAAACAGGGAACTGAGGCATAGAGAAGGCAAGAGACTTGCCAAAGGCCACATAAGGTATGTGTGATGGAGTAGGGAATTGAATGTGGATTTCCAATATCCCTAGCTAGTGTCCTAACCACTGGGCCACCCATCCTCCCCTCTAATCAACTATTGTCCTAATAATAAATGGCCTCTAATAATTTTTCCAGGACATTTTTTCCTGTGCATTATAAGAAATACCTGTTAGTAGCCTTTAATCTTCATCCTTTGCCCTTACAGGAAGTATGTATAAAACACTACAAAATGGTCTGGCAAAAGGGTTTTTTTGCCTAAAAAATGTATTCAGTGATAAGCAAACAAGGTTTAGTGTAGTAAAAATAAGGAGATGAAAGGCAAGTATGAAAATGGTTGTTATTGCTCCTCTTGACACAAATCTTCAGTCTGGATGTAAGATGGAGTGAGAAATATTTAATCACACCTAAGGTGAACTTTTAGGTTAGGGGCTGAACTAAAAGTTAAAAGACCTAAGGTTAAATGTTGGTCTCCTCTGAATTCAATGCGAGTTTTGTCACTGACTTAAATGGATCTATTACTTACTCTGCCACTGACTTGCTTTATGGTCTTGAACAAGCCACTTCAGCGCTGAAGGAAAAAATAAATCTGTGAAACTGGAGTAATAATATTTATCCACGGGTACTTCAGTGGATTATTGTGAAGTTCCCGTAATTAGTATTTGCAAATTATATTGATGTTCTCCGATGGAAGTTGGCTCAGGCAAAGGCTAAGTCTATAAAGTTGCTGGATGTCAAGCAGTGCAAAGGGGTTACAAATTACTTCAATTGAGGCTGGGACCCAGCACTGGAGTGGCATCTGCAGATGTGGTTGGTATGGGTCTGCCAGTGCAGGGGCACATGTGGGCAGAAGAGGGGATCTGTTTGGGGAACTTGTTCTGTGGGTTATGTCCAGCCATGACATCTCTACTCAGGCTGGATGAGGTGGTTTTCTGGCACTGTAGTGGGCTTGGCTTTGTAGGGGTACCCTGAGGCAAAAAGGCCACCTTCTCTTCAGTTCTGTCAGAGGCCATTTTGGCACAAGTTTTCCTGCTTAGTCTGTGAGAAGGCTCTTGGTGATGTTGATCTGCATTGGCTCTGGTCCAGGACTAGTCAAAGGGCGTGCAAGGCGGCCCTCAATACCAGGCTGGGGATGGATTGAAGCCTGTTTCATTTTCAGGTAATGCTTGATCAGCCAGCTATAGATTATCATGAAGAGCTTGATGTAGGGTGGCAACTCAGCAGGGAATCAAGCTGAGCCAGCTCGTCCTTTATGGCATTGTTCAATCCCCGATGAAAACAGTAGATGTGCACGTAGGCAGTGAACTGTATGTGCCCATGGTGCCCATGCTCCACTAACAGTCAGGAACGTGGGTCCGGCTCCACCAATGTCTCTGTGCTGCTGGGGAGCCAGCCTCGGAGCCTCCCATGGTGTTCAGCTATGCAGGGGAAGAGTGCAGCGGCCCCTAGTGCCCAGGATGGCCCATCTGTAGGCAGGTGTGGAGAGGTGGAACTTGGACCAGGTCTGGGCACCACCAAAAATTATACAAACCTGATGCCCATGGATGTGTGTCACCTCATTCTACTCCATGTTAGTGGCCAGGCACTGGAAGTGGGCTGCGTAGGCAAAGATTGATCAGGGACCTTGCACGAGGAACTATAGGGCTATTTCAATGATGTGATCTCAGTTAGGGTCATCAAATATTAACAAGAAGGAGTGGATGAAATCCTGAAAGCAGCCAAGCATCAGGTTGGCCTCTTTCAGGAGGGGTGATACCCAATCTAGGTCTTCTCTGGACAATAGGCTGATAACAAGTCCTATCTTCACCTGATGGTTTGGGTACAAGGATCCACTTGGCTGCATCAGGAACAACAAGTGGCACTAGTTAATAACTGAAACTCATGAGGTTGCCATTGTACTGCTTTGGCAAGGGGACCATGCTCTGGGGCTGCTGCTATAGGTAGGCCTATGGATCCTGGAGGAGTCTGGACTTGTGCTAGAAGGGAGACATTCTCTAACAACAGCTGAGCAACTGGGTTCTGGAGTATGGGTGCCATTTGAAGGCTGCAGCACCCATGTACCACGTGTAGGCCCTGGAGTCCAGAACAGTCTGTGCAAATTGCCAGGCCCTAGTTTCTAAGAAGTTGGGCCTGGTGGTTGGAGTGGTAGTCAAGAACAGGTATCAAGGGTTGAAGCTGGGTGTAGAGATGGGACCAGACCAAGGTCAGCTCTGAAGCTGGGGTCCAGGACAGGCTGTAGGTCAGACCAGAGCCAGAGTCTGTAGACAAGCCAAATAGTCAGAGTCCATATGCAAGCTGAAGGTGAAAGCCGGGTTGGAATCAGACCAAAGGTCTGGCAGTCAGGGACAGGACTGAAGCGGAATCAGCATAGGGTATGGACGAGGCTGAAGAGTGCTAGAACAAGGCTGGGGTAGGCACAAGCAAAGGCATGGGATTGAGGGCAGGCTGGAAGCCCAGGGAGTCTATAACACTGTGAGGCAGTGAGTGAGTTCCTAGCTGAGTGGTGCTGTTGCACAGATTAACTTGCGGCTGTGATGGCAAGAGTGAAAATACCTGGGTCCAGCCCAGAGACAGGTCTGCTGCAGCAGGGCTGAGGGATGACTGTAACTGAGTGAGTGGCCCTGGTCTGGCTGTGGGTTTGCCTCACAGGGAGTAGTCCCACTGGGTCAAATTTTTCTCTCGTGTACACTGAGGCAACCCCTTTGGCTTCAATGGGATTCTGCTGATGACACGAGAGGAGATTTGATCCACTGATTTCAGTGAGAGTATGGGGCTGGAGTATAAGATCCTAAATTAACTTTTTGAAGTTTGTTTGAATAGTCTGAAGTGTCCCTTTAGTAGCTTTGAGTTACAAAGAAAAGGGGCTTCTGACTTCCAAATATTTTCCTTTTCAAGTTATACTAGTATTTTTCTGGATGCATCATTCCAAACTTTTCTATTGGTATGGAAGTTATTATGAAGTACACCTAAAATTCTTGGGGCAGTAGCTAAACATAACTATAGATTGTATCATGCTGTCTTGTTTTATATTTGACAGTCAAATGGCAGAAGGTCAAAAAAGTGTAAGAGAAAAAATGTCTGCAGAAGGGTAGACTAACTGAAAATAACAGGAACACGTATTCATGTGCTCACAGCAAAGAAACAGCAGGGTTTGGGTAACATTTCATATGTGTTATGATTATTGAGCTGTGCACTTTCTAAATCATTTGTACAGTATATGCCTATTACTAAATTCTGGGACAGATCTTCAGTGGCCGTAATCAGTACAGATGTATTGATTTCAATGGATTTACACCAAGTGAGGATCTGGTCCTCTATCTTTAACACCATCATCATTTACAACTGCTTTATTACCTCGTTATTGTTGATACAATTACAGGGAAACCAGTGTAAAATGAATGGGTACTCAATAGCTTGCCCAACTGGGGATGGGGGACTGCATTGGCAACTTGCTAGGGAGTCATATAACCACATCTAATTTGCTGAATTGAGCAGAATTTAGGAACTCTCCCTTTATTAAGGTGTGATTTGTGGACAGAGTGGGTACCAGCGTTCAATGGTTCATCATATCAGAATGGCCAGATCACACTACATGCTGGGACCTGTACTCTGTAGGCTGCATTTCCACAATAAAGATAAAGGTGGCCACAGGCAATTATACCCTTGGTACGCTGAAAATAACCTGGAATGATAACTATTCAGCCAGCACTCCAGATGATATGAGTTTTTTTTTTTCTTTGGGGGGGGGGATGAATGAAAGCTATATTCATTTTGAAACTAAGCTACTGTTCATTTTTGAGATAACTATAATATTTTCATGTGTTCTCATCTCTGTTTAAGTTAGTTTTGCCCCATGAAAGGTTTAATGGTATAAAATAATTTAGTGGGCACAATGAGTTTGTTTTTCCTCTCACACTCCAAGTTTTTGCTGTACATATTTGAAAGTCACCACAGGAAGATACTGCAATCTACTAAAATCAATATAATTAGAGAAAAAAATGATGTACTGAAAAGATGACAATTCAGAGAACTACTGAACATGATTGAAATGCTTAGTGAGCTGCAGAACTTCAGAGACCAATGTCTGAACTGCAGTAAAACCTGGATTTTTGTGATGAAAATCTTATTTTTCAGCTTGGCTCATCTAAACTCTTCTAAATGCCACTTCATGTCAGCAACAGCATTAGGAAAAGTCTGTATCATGCTTGATGCCATTTCAGAGAGCTATTCATGATCAGAAACATGACACCAAAATGTCAACTTGCACCTAATTTCTTCACATTATTAACATTTACTTCTGTTTCTAAGGTGAGTGTGCAGATCTGTTATAAAAAATCCTTTGAATACAAAATTCATTCTTTTAACGTTTAATTCTGAGTTGTTTCTTTTAAAAGGATGTTACAGTATTATTGGTTATTTGCAATCCTATGAACAGACTTGGGGCAAAATCCTGCCCTTTATTTATTAAGCTACAGAGTAAGAAGTAGAGACTGATATATAATCCTATTACTCTTGTCTTCTTCTTTACATTCCTCCTCATGACACAACTCTGCCATAATGGCTGGAGCAAAACACTTAAATGATGGCTAAATTAAAGGGCAGAGAAGGATAGCTGACACGTCCTTTATTTATTAGTAATAATAAGCAAATGTATAAACATGTATAGATTTGATTGTCTCTTTCCATCCCCAGCATCTCTGTGTCACTTGGCTTCTTAGACTGTAAACTTTTGGGACAAAACCTATCTGCAAATGTGTTAGAAAAGCACACCATCAACACAACAGGGACCCAAGACCATCTGAGCATTACTCCTATATTAATGTTAAATAGTAATGATCCTGAAGAGCACATTTCTGCTTTTCTTTTTGAAAAAAGATGCAGCATAAACTCTTGCACCAGTGCCTGCTGTCACTGGCAGTATATCTGCAAGAAGTTAACAGTTTAACTATTTCCCAAAACCCCACTGGGGGAGTTTTGCTTTGGAAAGCATGCTGTTCATTCCTCCTAGCACTCGAGAGTCAGATGCTTGGGGCTCAGCACCAGTCAGGATTTAGACCACCAGGATTAGTCAGGATTTAGACCACCAGTCAGGATTTAGACCACAAAGATTCCATCTGATGTATTATAGTTGTTCAGTGAGTAAACTTGGAGTGGTAGAAAAGTAAGTGAATTTTATTACAATGTGTATTTCAAAAAGATCTGAAAAATGATGGCCTGAGTGGAAATAATGTTTTATGAAAACCTATAATACATCTTCACAGCAACTTGGGGGGGAGGGTTCTGTGCATTATTACCATGCCATGATACTGTACTACTGTTAATAGTCTTTGAGAATTTCCATTATAAACTAATTCAGCCAGATTCTCAGCTGGTGTAAATCAGTGTAGCTCCATTGACTTCAGTGGAGCTTTGCCAGCTGAAAATCTGGCTCATATTATCAAGGACAGACTTTCATAGGGGTGTTTTGTAAACAGAATGCCCTATATTTTCAGGATAGATGAAAGACTTCAAATATATTGCATCTTCTTGTGACATCTTTCATGCAGGAAGTTTTAGTTTTAATCAGTCTCATTAAGGGCTATTTAACCACCAAAATAAACCTAGGTGTCTGATAAATTCAAAAGCACACATAGATTAGATTTATGGAGCGCTACTTGGACTGTAAAGCTATTCTTCTTTTCTTTTGCTAGGATTTTTATCTTGGACTGTTATTTCATTGCTTTAAGGGCTTTAAAGCAGACCTCAGGATTAGATTATTCAATTATTACTTGGTCAAAACTCTCAGTGTCGTCCACGTGAGTAAGAATGGAGCTTCTAGAGTTTTTGTTATTTATTCTTCTAGAGAACCATGCCATAGGTGTAAAGGTCTTTAAAATCATAAACACTGCAACCAGCAGCTTTTAATCTCAGGGCTGGATCCTGCTCCCAATTCATTTAATAGGAGCAGACTCAAGCCCTAAATTAACTATCAAACAGCAAGGGATGACAGTTACTTAAATATAATATTAAATTACAACTTGATATGTTAAAATATGAATACACTAGTGCCTATGGAGTCATGTGTGAGAAAATCTCATTTAAATCATTGTTGGATCAAAATTTCAAATTTAGCTGCCTAAAGTTAGGCAGCTGAATTCATGTCTATCTACCTGAATAAAAGTATTTTGCTGTTCAGATACTGAAAACTACAACTCTCATAGAAATCAATAGGAATGGCAAGTACTCAACACTCCTGAAAATCAGACAAACATCTATTTAGATTCCTCGATATGGACATAATGGCCCAATTAGGGACACTCAGCCTTTTTCTTCAGTCAAAATTGCTTCTTGCTTGGCCAGCTTTGAATAAATGTGGCAAAATATCCCTGCACTTGTTTTTAACTTTAATCTTGTCATAAAACATTTCATTTAACAATATATATTCACTAATCCCTTTTTGTCTGTTAATCCATGTAAAATATACTGCAGATTAGTTTTAGAAGAGTTGGTAAACAATGCAAGTGTCTTCGCTAATGGAAGCAGACTTATGACTTTCTGTCTATGTGCTTCTTGGCATAAACTTCAATCCAGCCTGTACAGGACAACCACAGAGACATTCATCATGGGCAGCATTAACATATCTCAAGGCTGCAGTATAATTATATTTGCAGTTTTGATAATGTACATGATGTACATTCACCTTTGTAGAAAAAAAGGTAAGCTTTTGAAGTACAATCAAAACCAGAAAATTCTGACTCCTCAGTTTGGAGCTATTCTTTGGATATTTTAATTGGTCAGCTCATAGACATTACTAGAATAATAGGTAACATTTGATACACCTTTCAAGAAGCTGTATGTGCCATTTAAATTGAAACAAGAGCTAGTTGGATTATTTCTTAGGAAGAGTTTATTGACTTTGGCCCATTTTGCTGTTGGTAATCTGTCAAATAACAATAATCTTTCACAAATGTTAGTTATATGTATCTGTTCAACAACTGATGTTTTAAAACATATTTGGGTTTTTGAGTATTCAGAATTCTAGAAATAGAGAAATTGCCATATTTGATAAAATCAATAGTTCATCAAGTCCAGTATTCTATTTCTTCCAAATGGTCAGTGCCAGATGTTTCAGAGGAAGTTTCCTGTATACCTTCAGGTCTTAGCATTTGATTTGAAATATATTTCTAATTGTCAGATCAAGCAGAACAATATCACACAGGTGGTTATACTCTATTTAGGTAGTAGTTGCACAGATGTAATTGAAGGCAGATTTTGGTTTATTTCTTCTAGAATTTCATTTCATGTTTTCTGAGTTAACATTGTTGTGGAATTCATTTTTTTAAAATGATTTGAATTTGATGGATGAGGTAGTGTAGTGGTCTAAGCATCAAGTGTAGCATACCTAGGTTCTGCTCAAATCCCCACAAGGTCAGCTCAGCTCTTCAGCCTTCTCAGGTAACTAAACTGAGTAACACGCAGTAAAATTGTGATGATTTTAAATAAATAAATTAAAGCTTAATTAAAACTGAGCTTTTGTCTACTCTGCATGGACAATACAAATCCCATTGTATTTCTTGTAATGCTCCAGGGTCTGCTCTGGGGCACATAGCAGAAGTTTCACCTCCCTCCCCAGCTGGTGCAATGTACTATCTGCTGGTTGTCTGCCACCTTCCACCCAGACAATAGCTGTATGTTAATGGTGTTGCATGTATCTTCTGCAGCTGCACGTCATCCTTCCAATAAAATGATCAAAGCTCATCTTCTGTGGATTCAATACCTCCCTCTTCCAGATGTTATCTCATAAGAGTGGCATCATGTGTATCGTTTACAGAGAGAGCTCCTAACTAGATCCTGGATTCAGTCTCCCCTCACCCCCTCCACCAGATCTAGCTCCAACCTTCATGCCTCAGGCTCCTTTCTGGGGTTTGTACCACTGAAAGTGGTCTGAAAAAAGTGTGTGTGGGGTTTATCATGTCTAAAAAAAAAGGAAAGCAATATCTCATATTCCTGTTCCTTACCAGTTCTGTTCCCCTAGCTCCCACATCAGTTCTGCCTGCTTAGCCTCACCTCCTGCTCTTTCTGAGCTCTTGGGGTTATTTATCATCCTCTCTCAGGTCTGGTGAGAGCTGCAGTTGCAACCCCTCTTCTCCTTCCGAGGCTGTGTATTGCAGGGAGGGTGAAGAGCAGAAGATCCATTCCTGTTACTCCCAGAAGAGGATGGGAGAGAAGGAACAGGAGCTGCTCTAAACTGCTTGATTCTTTCTGTTCCCTCCTCCCCCTGTTGTAATAATTGGGCCTATAAATTTACCCTAATTGTAAGCTCAACTATAAAAAGTATGTAAAAGTTTATAAAATGTCATAATACCAACTGTTGATGGGAAAAGGTATGAAAGAGAGAAAGAAAAAACGAATTAGTCTCAGCAAAAAGGCCTACTGACATAACTCAAGAACTATGATAAAATTATGCTTGGTGAAAACAGAAGATGTGGAACCAGAAACTGATGAACCAAAATTGGTGTGTCGGATATTAGGCCTAATTGGTGGACAAAATTAATGAGGGGATTGGCTATTCAATCTGTCACTTCCTTGTGGGTCCTTACAGAAAGAGACTGGGGGATGAGCATACAGAAAGAACAAATGGAAGAGGAAGAACAGATGGAAGCTGCTAGAGTGAGCTTCACCAGCATGGCTGCGACCTGCAGTATCTCCTGAGATCCCAGGCCTTAGACATCCTGATCCTGACAGATGGTCTGATCAGACTGGGCCAGAGAGAGGGACCCAGATAACATCACCCCTCACCCCCTGCCGCCAGCTTCAGCTAAATCCCAAACACCACCTGGTATGAAATAGGATTAGACTTTAACAAGAGCAGTAACAACAGCCCCAGCTCATCTCAGCTAACTTCTTTTCTTTTCCCCCAAAAGGACAGCTTTACCATCTTTGTCACCATCTAGGAGACTGTCTAACAAAGAGCTGTCCCTTCTAACACCTCTCTCCAGCTAAAGCGAACAAGGGACGTTGTTAAAATGAAAGACTGACTTAATCAGTTTATATTTTAACTATTTTTCCTTTTCTTTATTTTTAATAAGAGTTTAAAAAGATTTTAATGGTGTTTGCAATGCTACTAAGCAGGCTGAGGTCTCTGTGTACCAAACCACAGACAAACACTGTTTAATGTTGGACAGACTAGGTTATGCTAACACTTTTGGCCCATATATTCCATCTAAATTAATATAACACCCTTGTCCCCTGTAAGAACAGCTGTGGCTCCTGAGGGATGGAAGAGGAAAGAGCTCTGCTTGTTTCCTGCAGAAGCTCTGATTGGCTGCTCTACTTTAGGAGATGAGGTAGTGGGGAAAGCTGCCAATCAAAGGGGGCTTTCCCCAGGAAGAACGGAAATGTGCACCCCTTGGTGACTTGTTTGGAGTCGTATTAATTTTATTTGCTGGGTCTGTGACCCATTTCAACCAGCCATGTTTTAAGTGCTGGTGGTTTGAAGAAAAGAACTGCTCTCTTATTTGGATGAAAGGCAGAACCTTGGTTAGGCTGACAGCATGCTGTGTTTCAGTCAGTTAAAATGATACAAAGTGGCTCATAAGCCTTTTTAATTGTAGCCAAAAGAATTCAACCTTCCATGATATGCAGCCTTCGCTTTTATCATATGCATTGATAATCCAAATGACAGCTTCTGAATACATTTCAAATTCAAAGGCAGTGTCTAGCAGAATTCTGAGTTTTTTAATGTATAATTTCTCCAAACAGTACAATCCATAGATTAATAAATTCCAAAGCCAGAAGGGACCATTGTGGCAAGCTAGGCTGGCCTCTTGTATAACATAGTCCATAGAACGTCTCCAAAATAATTCCTAGAGCATATCTTTTAGAAAAACATCCAATCTTGATGTAAAAATTGTGAGTAATGGAGAATCTACGAATCTCGTACCACAATCCTTGGCGAATTGTTCCAATGGTTAATTACTCTCACCACTAAAAATGTACAACTTATTCCCAGTGTGAAAATAGACAGGTAGTTTTTTTAAACTGCAGCAACCAGCCAAAAATGAAACTTGCAGATTATACTTAATTAGAGTTTGCAGTGAATCAATCATTAAGTAGTCAACTTCTAGCAAGATTTTTAGATTTTTTACTCTGAAGAAATTCTATTTTCCAACAGCAGGGAGGATATGATCTTTTAAATCATTGGCCGAGAGAAGCAAGTCTTACATTCAGCATAGCGGAATTTTTTCTGTTTGCCTGTCTGTAACATGATAACGTTGTAACGTCCCATCTGATCAAGTCCAAAATTTCAGGAAGTCTTCTAGATATCAATGGACAGAATGCTATTAATTTTGGTACAAAGTGGAACATTGGAAAAGCCTGATTTAGGGGAAAAAAGTGTCCCCAGACTGCCTGGTGCTGCAGGCAAAGGTAGCTCTCTGCTGCCCCTTGCAGTTGCATACATATTAGAGGCAGCAGCTTAACTTGTTGCATGGGGAGCTTGTCTATAGCCTGCAGTCTGACGGAAATAAGAGAGCCTTACCAGGGAGGCTTTACAGGGCAGAAGCAGAGCTCAGTGATAGGGACAGGCAAATGGAGCCCCGGAAAAGGAGATGATAGGGGCAGATGAGAAACAGCTAGGAATGGAAGAATGGAACAGTAGTGAAGTAGGGACTTGGGGTGGGGAGGTGAAGGAAGAAGGGATTCAGAGGATTGGGGAGAAAGGTGGTGTTGGGGGTAAACAGGAACCTGGAGGGGAGGGGAAGTCCCTGAAATGGGAGGGAAGGGGGAGAAGGAGGGAATGGGCGGCATATAGACTCCTTCTTATGAAGGAGGAGAATAGGGGGCAATGGTATAGAGGGAGTGGGGAATGGGAGAGGGGAGGACACAGAGTATCTTGTATGTGGGAACAGTTGCAGGAAGTCACTGAAAGGGGGATGGGAGGGTGGCACACAGGGAGCTTGTAGAGGGGAAGGAAGGATGAAAGGATCCCCTGGTGGGTGCAATGAGCTCGATCAGAAGGTGGCAATCAAGGCAAAAATTGTGGATAAACCAGCAGTAGTATCTAACCAATTCCAGAAATTTCTCACCTACTTCTTGGTGGTCAGGACCAGAGGGTCTTGGATGTCCTGGCCCTTCCTGATTAGGGGCCACACCTTACCGTGCCCAGGATGTAGCTGAAGTAGGTGGTCTCCTGCCAAATGATGTGGCACTTCTTGTGGTTCACCATCATCCCTGCCTCCCGAAGGGTCCTCAGGACAACTGCAACGTGGTTCAGGTGGCCCTCTCAGCGCTGACTGTAGATCATAATGTCCTCAAGGTAGGCCACAGTGTATTTGGTTTTGGGTAACAGCAGGCAGTCCATGTGTCGCTGGAAGGTCTTCAGGGCTCCATGGAGGCTGAAGGGTATCCTGGTAAACTGGTAGAGCACACTGGAGGTGATAAAGGTGGTCTTCTCCTTCAACCTGGTTCAAGGGGAATCTACCACTAGCAATTCGTTAGATCCAGGGTAGTGATGTAATGGGCCTCTCCAAGCTGGTCAGAGCTAGTCAGTTCGGGGCATTGAGTACATGTTGAATTTGACCCTCCGAAAATCGATGCAGAATCATAGGGTCTCATCAGACTTATCAGGACCAATACTATAGGGCTGTGCCACTCACTTTGTGATCCCTAGATTACGCCTAGCTCGGCCATTGCTTGAACCTCCTGCTCTACTACCTTTTGCGTTCAGCATGGGAGGGGTCTTGCTGCTTTGTGGACTACTTCCCCTGGTCTGGTTTGGATAACATATTGGACTAGGGTGTCCTGTCCTGGTCAAGAGGTAAAGGTTCTGGAAAAGGCCTTCAGCAGGTGTTTGGTCTGCTTCAGGTGCTTCTCTGTGAGGATGTCTTCGAGCAGGGGCTCCTCAGGGTTGGAAGCCATGGGGACCTGAGGCCCTAAATCTAGTTCTGGAGGGAAAGGAAAAGGTGATGAGCAGCCCCTCCTGCTCATGCCCATAGCTTCAAAAGATTCACATGGTACACCTGGAGCTTCTTGAACCTGTCTGGCTGCTGGATCTCATAGGTGACTGGCCACGCCTGACAAATTATTTCATATAGATCCTGCCTGCTCACTAGGAGCTTGGACTTTTTAGAGATCAGCAGCAGGAAAACTTGGTCACCTGGTTTGAGGGTCCGAGTTCTAGTCCCTCAATTGCACCTTCTTGCTTGGGCCACCTGTGTGGTCTTCCGATTTTCCTTTGCCACATCTGTGGCCTGAGCCAAGCACTCTTGCAGCTGCAATACATATTGTAACAGGCCCTAGGTCTGGGACAAGGTTTGCTCCCAGGTCTCTTGCATCAGATTGAGCAACCCTCGGGACCGATGCCCGTACAACAGTTCAAAGGGCAAGAACTTGGTGGAGGCTTGTGGCACTTCTTAAATGGCAAGTAATAAGGGAGGTGTCACTGGTAGCCCTCTCCAGCTGTGTAGTGTGGCCTTCCCTTGGGTCCCGACTCTGCGGGAGACCACAGTGCCTTCTCAAACAGGGAACAATTAGCGCTGGTGCACGGGTCTTAGCCTGCAAATATTCTCTTGCCCTGGCCCTCAGGCAGGGCAGGCGAGTAAGCAGTCTAGTGCCTCTGACCTCTTCAGCAGAGTGAGACAGGCAGTGGATCTGCTGTCTACAGCAGAAAGGAAGGGTACTTCCTCCTAGGGTGGCTAGGGAAGGGCAGGAGAGGGACACAGGTCCACCTGTCTCCACTGCGTCCCAGCTCGGGTCCCTAGTAGTGGCAAAGGCATTGCCACTAAGTCGGCGGGGCTCCTGCCACAACACGCCAGTGGGGCCGTGCCCCTAACTTATCCACTGGTTCTGGCTGCCCCAGGCCACTTCCTCTCTGTATCCCCAGGTACCTGTTTCCACCAGGTCGTAGGGGTACTCGGCCCACGGCTGGCTCACCAGTCCCTCCTTGTCTACAGGTGGCAAGTTCCTCAGTGAGAGGAAGCTCCTCTTGGTCGCAGGATTCCTGGGGGCCTTCAGCATCAGGCAGCTCATTCAGGTCCTGTCGAGTCTCCAGAGGCTTGGCGTCAGGCAAGGTCCCGTCTGGCCTCGGGGGGTACCTCCCATCTGGATTGTTCAGGGTCCTTGGTCCAGTCCCAGGGCTTGCTGGCCTGTTCCAGCTACCAGGCCCTGGAGGCCCTACCCATTCCCTATGCCCAGGTAGACTGGGAAGCCAGCGGGGTCTCAGGGAGGCGGGCGCCTCTTGTGTCTGCTTGGGTCCAATCCGGCCTAGGCTTCAGTCGGCAGGACAGTGCGTCTGCCTCCGACAACAGCCACCTCCCTACTAAGCTATGAGGCCTGTCTTTTATACTGCCCCTTCCAGTAGAAGCTCCCCTCTGCGGGCGTTGGTTGGACTGACTGGGCTGCCCTATCACGGCCCGACCTTTCGGTTGCCATGCAGACTGGTCTGCTGAGTCTGGTTCAGCCCAGCCAGGTAGCTGTGGCCTTTCCTTGGGTCCAGACTCCAGGGGAGGCCACAATGCCTTCTTACAGGAGGGATTAACTGGTCCCACCAGCATATAATTTCATGAGGGAACCTTCGGACCATGTCTTTAAGGGTTTGGTTGAACCTTTCGACTAGCCCATCCATCTGGGGCTGGTAGATGGACATCCACAGTTTCTTGATGCTGATAAGGTTGCAGAATTCATGGAGGAGTTGGGATGTGAAGTTTGTACCCTGGTCCATAAGGATCTCACAGGTGAAGATCTTCAAGAGTTTTGCCGTGACGGTCTGGGAAGTGGTGTTCCATAATTAGATGGCCTCTGGAAAGTAGGTGGCATAATCCGTGACCAGCAAGATATAATGGAAGCCAGCAGTGCTTTTGGTGAGGGGCCTCATCAGGTCCATTTCAACCCTCTTGACAGTCGTCCCCACAACTGGCAAGAGGATCAAGAGGATCATATTATATCATATCTCTGGAGGCACTGCCAGCTGGCACTCCAGACATAAGTCGCAATAGTCTGACATGCTGATGTATGCCCAGCCAGAAGAACCAGGCCAAGACCCTGAGCCAGGGTCTTCTTCTGTCCTAAGTGGCCAGACATGGGGACATCATTGGCTAGTCTCAGCACTGCCTGCTGGTGGCACTGAGGCATGACCAGCTTAGAGCAGGATTTGTGGGTATGAGGATCTCAGTCGACCTGGTAAAATCACTCGTTTGACAATTCAAATAGTGGCCACTGGGTCGCTCACTGGGGGTTTGTTATTGTCTCGTCAGTTGCTCATAGGCCTGGCTGAGGGTAGGGTCTTCTTTCTGGTTGCTGCTGAAGTCAGTTGCTATGTCTGGAGGGGCCTCCCCACCAGTCGTCAAGGCTGGTGTGTCTCCTTCTGCGATGTCACGAGCCCCTGATAGGGCCACCGGATCACCTGCTTTGCTTTTGAGTGAGTCTACTTCCAGGCCCATCAGAGCTGAGGGTCCTGGAGGACTGCAAGCTGTAGGACCTGGATGAATTTTGGCCATCCCATCCAGGATTGACTGGGTATAGGGATGGTGTGAGCCCATGGTCAATACCCAGGTCACCCTGTTCACCGTTAGTGGCATTTGGGGGCTAAAATATGTCCTAATGGATGCAATGGAGTTGAATCGTGTCTAGTGCAAGTTTTCTTGGAGGTGCAAGGTGTCGACACACCAGGGTTTGCGTGCAGCAGAGTCCATGGTGCCCTGCCAATGCTCACGGAGATCATCACCTTGGTCACATGCTGCTGTTGGGCACAGATATTCCCAGTATAAACCTGGCCAAGGCACTCCTGCTGGAGGTGTCCAAATTTGCCACAGCAGGTGTTTTTGAGCTCCTGCGTCATTACACAGGTCAAGGCCCAGCAGGTAGGTCTTCCCCCGGAACTGCCGTTGAAAGGTTTCAGTAGTGATGTTGGGTCCATTAAGAATGGATGTCTTCACCACACTGTCATCACAGGCCTCATTGTTGGGGAGTCTGTGGTAGGCAACCTGGACTGTCCCTGTTAAGTAGGAGGCCAGAAGGATGGCTTAGGGGTTCGGTGGCCACACAGCCATTGAGGTGACCCACTCAAAGGTGATCAGAAAGGCCTCTGGGTCATCTTCTGGTCCCATCTTTGTGAGGTGGATCGGCATCATCAGGCCCATTGGGGTCATTGCCCCTCTGGGTTTGGAGCTGGAGGCGCTGGGCAGCAGGGCAGAAGCATTGCTGCTGTTGTTCCTTCTGCTGGGCCCCCAACTCCAGTATCAGCTGCTGTTGCTGTGTGCCCAGCTGCTGTATCAGCTGCTGTTGCTGTTGGAGCTGGGGGTATGTTGACTCTTCACCCACCACTTCATCAGCTTGTCCAGCTCCACCCTGATTGCTCATATTGATGGTGGGCTAGGAACTCTTGCAATCCCCTTGCCTCAGGGGATGAGCCTTGCCCGGATTCTCCACCATATGTAGGAGGATGCGGCCACCCCTCACTGTCCATCTGAGTGGGAGGCCGTGCCCCCTTACTGTTTCACCTAAAGAGACAGGCTTGAAAATGGGAATTAACTGTTTAGGGGCTCTGAGCCTCAGGCAGAGTAGGGCAAGTAGCAGTTTATTGCCCCTACCGCTCAGGTTGGGCAGGGCAGGTAGCAGTCTATTGCTTCTGGCCCTCAGGCTGTGCAGGGCAGGTAGCAGCAATCTAGGACCCTGCCTTTTATACTTTCCCTTAATGTCCTGCCCCTCTGCCTCTGATAGGGTGGGCATGGGTGCCCTGGCTCTACCCATGAAGGCTTGGGCCAGGTTTTTCTCTGCCCTTCTCCAGCGGAGGCCATGCCCCATCATTACAGTGGGCTATAATAGATCCCCATCCTAACATCACTACTATTCTTTTCCCTTTTCATCCTTTTCAGTCTCAGTAGGTCTGTCGCTCACTTCCTCTTGGACCTCAGAGCAAGTGTATACATTCTTGATGTACAGAGTTATGCCTCCTCCTCTTTTCCCATACCTGTCCTTCCGGAACACACTATATCTCTCAATGCTGGTACTCCAATCATGGGAGTTATCCCAGCAACTCTCTGTAATGTCAATTAAGTCATAATTTTTTTTATATATCATGACTTCTAGTTCATCCTGTTTGTTCCCCATACTCCTTGCATTTGTACACTGGCATTGAAGATATTTTGAAGACTGCCCTGTTGCTTTTATTCTTCCTTTTTAATGCAATTGTGGTTTCTAGTCCCTTCTCCAGAAATTTGTCTCTTCTTTTTGTCTTCATTACTTGAGCCTAGATGTACATTGGCTGGATTTTTGTGACCATCCCTTATAAAACCTAGTTTAAAGCTCTCATCGGGTTAGCCAGAATATGTCCAAAGATGATCTTCCATGTATTTGATTGCTGTGCTAGGATGGCTTCATCTATCCTCTTTCCTGGAACATCAACTAGCTGTTGAATAAGTCAAAGCCCCCTTGCCGACCCCACCTATGTAGCTATGCGTCTACTTTCATGATTCAATGGTCCCTGACTGGGCCTTTTCCTTCAACAGAGAGGATAGACAAGAACATCACTTGTGCCCCAAACTCTTTTATCCTTCTTCCCAAAACCACATAGTATACCTATATCCATTTCTGGTTATGTGTTTGTCTCAGAATGCATGTGCAAAACATCTGACCAGGGATTATCTCCTTAGCCTACACTATTCTTCTAAATCTCAGCCTTTAGCATAAGTATTTTTACAAGGCCATATTTATGCAACAGGCCTTTAATCATAGCAAGCCTAATAATCCGATTATTTGTTCTTCTACTTGCTGTTACAACTTTCATAACTTTCATTAAATGTGTTTAGCAAAAGAACTATATGTTACTCAAAACTATAAACCCTCCAACATCAGGTCAGAAGTCAACAAGAACCAATCTTTTAAGCATCTCAGCAGGAGACAGTCAATCCCTTGTCAGATAGAGTCATCAAAGGGAATAATTTCACACTTCTTATATTTCCAAGATTCAAAATACCATTTAAATGTTGGCAATTTGTTTTGTTCAATGACACTGTACAAAGGTATCATTTTCTGCATTATTAATAAACCAATGTTAGATTCTATCACCAAGAATATAAAATTATTCAGGCAGATAAAAGTCTTATATCTGGTGGTGGTCTGGCTGCCTTTTACAAATTTTATATTGATATAAATTACTTCTTTCCTGTCAACTGTTTATTGGATGGATTGGCTCTTGCAAAATTCTTTTAGATAACAGTGACTTAAATGAAGACAAAGATCCTATTACAAGCTGTCTTTCTCTCTCTTTGATGAGCTCTCTAGAAAAACAATAATTTTCTACCATAAATAAAGTTCTTAAATGTTTTATGTGAGCCTAAATAGCCGTGTCTACTTATCTGCTTCTAAAAGGTGTTACTTTCCTACTATAAGCTTCTACAATAATTTCTTTGCTTTATGTCACTCCTCCTGTTGGAGTTAAGAATAAAGGAGCTGGGGGAAGAAAATAGACCTTTATTCAAAATCAAAATTGGGTAAAATAAATATAAGGGAGGTGTAGATAGGTGGCAGTAAGGACCTATTTATTGGGATTATAACCAAGCAAAAGACAGGGAAAGCTCTAGGGGCAGATGACATCACTAAGATAGAAAAGGAGAGTATTTTTCGAAGCAACCCAGTCATTTTAGGTGAAGTCTGCCCAGAATGTTCTCAACAACCTACCATAAAAGGTCATCTGATAGTATAAACCAGTTGAGCAACACTCAGTCTGTCAGAGATGGTATATATTGAAAACTTACATCAGCATAGCTACATCTCAGGTGCATGAAAAATCCACACTTCCAAAAGATGTAGCTATACTAACCTCACACCCCCAATGTAAACAGTGCTAGGTTAATGGAAGGATTGTGGATGGAAGAACTCCTCCCATTGCTGTAGCATCACTGAAGCATTTTAAGCATAGACATACCTTCAGGGAAAATGAAATCTCTGAAGAGTTGTGGAAACAATCTCATCAGGAAAATTTCTTTGACAATGTGGATATCATTTGGTATGTCTGTTCTGAATGATTTAGGCTAATGGGACAAAGCTATCCAAGAAACTGCCCAAGATGGCAGAGAAAATCTTCATTTTCCTGAACTCTAATGCAGTGGAGGAGTGTCTCTTGAGTATAATCAAGAAAAAGAAAAATCTATTATAGATAAATCATGGAGTTGTCTGAGAAAGCATCGAGTCAATCATGGCTATCAGCAACAATGTTGAGGTGCCAAAATTAGTGCTGAAAAACAAAGAATATAACTTCAAAGCAGAGCAAAAAACATTCCAAAAAGCATGGATTTGATGATTAAGAAATCAATTTAATCCATGATAAATACATTTTCTTGTGCAGCAGGATAAATTACTACAAAATTTTACATTTTAAACAAACAACAGAAGAACTAAAATATTTTATAAGCACTCTAAATTATATGTATATGTGCTTCACTTTAAACATGTTCAGCACCACTCCACACTCCTCAAGTTGTGTCCTTGAGGAGAGGCACTCTCAGATTCAATACTATGCTAAACTTTGGTTCATGTGGCAAAATCCCAGGGATGAGTTCCTCACCCCAGCTCTGCCTCTTTATATAGGGTAAAAGGACTGGAGCAATATAAGAGGCTGTAAAAGGAGATAAATTAACCTGGTGCAATAATTGAGAAAGACAGCCATAGGCTATCTTCTGTGGATGCCCATGCAAGCCCTTGCACCGGGTGCTGTGATCTTAAGAGCATCCCAGTGCCAGAGGGCAAGGGGTTCCTGGTATGTAGCAGTGGGTCTTAACTTAACTTGACTAGCTCTGTGCATCCCACATACTGTTGTCATGGTATTTATTTAAAAGGTGTCTTAGAAAACTAGTAACTTGGAAAACTTGCACACTGTATGTATGATTAACATGCAAAAAACTATACATATGTCCTGGAACTATACCATGCCTAAGACCTGTTGGTCCTAGACAAAGGAATGTTGTTGCGCAGGCTTGACACTGTCTCCAATGTAAATTCAGCAAAGTGTCACCCAAGACAATGAAAAGCACATTTACATGCAAAGTAAACAAAACTATCAGGCAATCAGTCTTGTTGGTGGATGGAAAATGCACCCCCAGGAAGCCTTCTTGTCTCTTGAAACTGGGTCAATGAACTTTGAGAAGATATGAGTGAAGGCAAAAAACTATTTTATCATTCTTCACCTGAGGAGACAAAGAAAGAAAGTGCTTAGCTAGACTTCGACATAGAGGCCAAAAACCTGGCCAGTCATGATGGAAAAATGACTGTGGTGAGAAAACTACTTTGAACAAAAGACTTTAAGATAGATTTTATTCTTAGAAGGGTATTTTTACTTTTTGTTTGTTTGTAACCATTTCTATCCCTATTCCTTCTATTTGATTTCACTTAAATCTGTGTTCTATTGTAAATAAACTTGTTTTACTTTTACCATAACCCAACTCAGTGCTGTGTATTAAAATGGAGGGTGAGTTAACATGAGCTAAGCTAGCAGGCTGCTGTGTACTGTCTCTTTAAAGGTGTAGCAAACTTGATAAAATTTCGTGAGTGTTATAGTCGGAGGGGGCTGAGAATTGCAAAGAAAAGTTTTTGGGGGAACTCAGGACTGGAAAGCTGGTTGGGGTCCCCCTGCAAAGAATAACTGTGGTGGAAGCCAGGGTGAGACCTCTTTTCTTGTATGCTGGCCATGGGTATCTGGGCTGTGAGCCACAGTAGCCTAGCATTTAAGGCACCCAGAGCTGCACTGCAGGTGTTGACTGAACCCCTAACTGACCTGGGTGAACCCCAAAGCTTCACAATTGCATTCTAGGGCAGGGTTGTGTGTGGGCGGAGTGTGTTGGGGACATGGCCATAGCACATAGTGCTGTGGAGATTCCGGGCAGGATTTTTGTATGTATATAGCTGGAAATGGGCTAGTGAAATTTAAGTGATAGCTACACCATAGTGGCTACTGAAGCACAGGTATGGCACTGCAACTGTGCTGTTCTAGCTCTGTAGTGTCAACGCTTCCTACATTGGTGGAAGAGGTTTTCTGTTGATGTAGGGAATCCACCTCTCCGAGAGGCAGTAGTAGGTTGACCGAAGAATTCTTCTGTGTCTTTAGTGGGGGCTAGGTTGATCTAACTACGTTGCACAAGATGTGAAATTTTTCACAGCCCTGAGAAAATTGGTAGTAATTAGGTGTAGCCCAGGCCTCAGACAGCTGTCAAAATGATTTTGCGGAGCACTCTATTCCCTAGCTTAGCCAAGAGTCTAAAGAGTGCAGAGATGACTTAAAGACCCGATAGCCCCCACATCCTCTGAGCTATGAGTTCATTGCTATGTGTCTTAAAAACACAACACAGAATCTTACCCCACAATTTAAACTTTATTCCTTGGACACCTCTGCCATCAGGTTCCGCCCCAGTAATTATTCCTTTTCTCTGGCTCTGTTTCCACTGGCTGTCACCTCCAGGACATTGGTACATCCTGGGGTCCTTTTCCTTTTGGGAACCTCCTGATAGAGTAGCTTTCATTCTCAAGCTGCTGCTGTAGGAAGAAGGAATTCTCTCTGGCCTCCAGAATGGAAAGAATGAGGTACCTTAACAAGCCTTTTTTAAAAATGTGAGAGAGGAAATTATCCAGTTTATTAAAGGAAAGTTTTATTTGGAGACAGTGCTTGAAGAATTATTTCAATGAACGATGGGCTGAAAATAAGGAGATATTGAATGTAATCAGATGCTTCCTTATCCAAGATAGTTATGCAATTATTGATTTGAACATAGTAATTTACTTAAAAGTAGCTGCAACTTTTGACTTCTTAGCCACCACACTTGTGCTCCTGGAGTCATGATTTTGAACTGGAATATCAAAATATCAGATGTAACGTTTTCTCATATTTACATTCCAAGACAAGTTGATGGAGGAATTACTATTTTAAAATATGTTTACATTTCACATTCTCCAGTTTTAAGTTTTGTATCTTATTTGATTTTTTTTTAAATGACTTTTTTATTTTGGACAGTCTCTTTAAATAAGACATTTTCTAAATAATTTATTTAAACTATTTATTTATTTAAACTTGACTGGAATAATATTCTGGTGCATCTGACATCTCCAGATTTATGCATTTCCTAAGTATATGAACTTGGAGCAGCCAGTATTTATAATTACTTATTAGCTAATACTCTACACAGAACTAATATATTAGGAGATCTTTGGAAATGAGATATATAATCTCAGAGTGGTCTGCAATATGCTTGCATATTTAAAAAGCCATAAATGACCTCTGAACATGGCTAACACAACAAAATTTAATCTTCCTTATCTATCAGACAGCAGACTGCATACACACTGTGGTCTGTACCTCCCCATCTCTTTTTGTATATCAGACCTTAATAATTATATTCTATCTTTTTTGGCTGCTCGCTTCATAAAAATAAATAAACATGTAAATAACAAAATGCAATAACAGTCACACTGAAGTATTTTTAAAGCTACATTTACAATTATGAGGATGATCATCTTTATGACGTTTACCCAACTGAAGGAAGGATTTGAATATCTATTCAATAAAAACCCCTTCTGACTACGACAATTCTCTGCATTTGTAATAATTTTATGAACCCTGACTCCAATCCTCCCAGTCCTCCAGAATAAGACAAGGGTTTAGAGCGTTATTCCATATTAATAAATATAATATGTTCCCTATCACAATGCTACCTAATGTCTCAATAAGGCTGTTCCAATAAAAGCGAGTGATAGTTCCCACTCTCATCAAAATATAATGTGAGTTTAGATTTTTATCAACAATTCCATCCTCAATATTTCAATCTAAGCAAGAACGACCATGGAGAGACAGTGTAATAATAGACAGCAAATCTGGTCTGTAATGCTGAATATGAAGTTACTAATGAAAAGAGAAAACGAGTTCTATCTGTATCTGGAATCTGTGAGAGAGTCAGATTACCTTTTTAAAGTGATAAAGGTAATGTCATTTTCTGCCTTAAGCCAGTCGATAGAAATGAGAAGTTATACAATATAGCAAGTACAGAAGATTCCATAAGAGAAGTAATAGAAATTTGTGAGACAAGGGGAATATAGACAAGATGTCTGCTCAGAGATAGACTGGGTGACATTACAGCACCTAAAGATGAGAGCTAGACTAACTATTTGTTGTGAAAAATTTGTCAGAACTGGCCTATATTGTATTCTCAGATGACATATGATTTTTTATGGATTTATTTGTTGTTCATAATTTATTAATAACTTGTATTAATATATATGTCTTTGTTTTGAAATGAATGTTTGGAATTCTCTGTTTGGTTACATGATATGGTTTCTATTCTTTGATTGGATGATAGCCTTTATAAGCCAGAGCAATGTCTAAAGAAGTCATTGGTGCATTGAAGATCTCATGGGCTCACTCAGTTGTTTGTTGGAAAGTCATTGGCTTTCTCACTCTCTTATTCTCTTCCTTCCCCTAATAGTGTTAAATTTTTGGCAGTCATCATATGATTCTCTTAGAGATGGTGTTATAAGTTGTGTTCATCTAAATGGAGAGAAGTTAGATGCTGACAAATGCCTCTAGTAGAGAAGTTATTTTTAGAAGATAGCCATAATCAGCAGTAAAATATTTTGTGCTTGACTATCGCCCTCTGGCTGAAATCATTTTATTAAATATAGAGTTTTTTCCTACAAACAAATTCCAGGATCCCAAAACCAGCCATTACTCACAGTCACACAAACCTAGCCTCGTTCATATAATAAAAATGGTGAATATTTGCAGAAAGATGAGCAAGAAAGCGTCCAAACATGTGTTACAGGATATGGGGCGGGGGTATTGTAAAATGGGAAGCTACCTCACCCTAAATTATCACAGCAGGATGAAAAGCAATCTGTCTCTTACCACCCCAGTGTGACACACTATACCCCCCATGATCACCTTTATAGAATAAATGTGTATTTTTTAGTGCAAAAGTATATAATGTAAGATGTTTTTGGAATGCTCACGATGTACTGAACGTTATTGTTATAGTAATATCTTCATTGCAATGTCATATGTATGGTTATGAGGCTTCATTATGTAGTGTTCTCAAATGTGTTTCATAGCTTGAGGCAGATTCAGGCAAAACCCTCTAAGAGCAGAGAGGCAGTTTACACCTCATTAGGACTTGTATAGCACAACCCAAGTCAGCGTTTCAGGAACAAAGGGCTGGCCCAGACATCGACAAACAAATCCACAAAGAACCAGTGAATGGAGGAAACCAGGCTCGGATGCTGTTTGTCACTTGACCCTGAAAAGGGGGGTGGGTCAAGGCCACGGGTGTTTGTTGAAGGAACATTTGAAAAAAAGAGAGATATTTTGCAGCTCTCTCTTCCACCTCCATGTACAAACACCACCAAGCAACTGAAATGCTGACCCAGGGGAGGGCTTGCCTGGAGGCAGACCAGCCAGATAAGCCTGGTGAGACTTATCTGAGACTGTAAGGTTGCTGAAAGTGTTAAGCTTAGTTTAGAAAGTGATTTGCCTTCTATTTGCTTTTGATCAAATCTGACCTGCTTTCCTCTGATTTATAATCACTTAAAATCTTTCTGTACTTAATAAATTTGTTTGTTTGTTTTATCTAAAGCAGTGCATGTAGTTTAAGGTGTGTTAAGACTCCATTTGAAGTGACAAGGCTGGTGCTTATCAATTTCTTTGATAAATTGATGAACCAATGAGCTTGCAGTGTGCAGTACTGAACATTGTAACAGGGCAGTTCCTAGAGTTGCATCAGGGACTGGTGGTGTTGTCTGGCATCATACCAGTGCTTGATCCCAAGTGCGGCTGACAAGAAGCACTCATTCACTTAGATCAGAGCAGCTTGCTTGCCGTAGGCTGTGTGTGGGCTGACCCAGGAGTGGGAGTTCACATAGCGGGGCAGGGTAAGATGAACTCCAGGAGTAAGGGATTGGAGTGACACAGCAACACATCAATTTCACAGCTCCAGCGGACAGCCAACAGCTGATGTAAGGAACTAGAATCTGTACTGATACTGTGTCACCCTAACTACACTGACATAGGCCTCTACATCTCTGGTTGTGGTGTTTTATGATGTCAGCATAGCAGGGGAGTTACATCGGTGGGAGGAGCATTTCAGTATTTACACCTTCACTGTTTGGTCAACAAAAGCTGACATTTATCGACAAAACTCTGTAGTGTGGATCAGCCTTTATAGAGTGAGCTGGGAAAAGGAATGAAAGCTGTGTGGAAGTGTCTGCCTGCTGTATACTTGTGGTTCCTTCTGTTATGCTTTGAAATGGAAGATTAAAAGCACACATGGTGAAAGGGAAATGGCCTATGTGTTTTTGTGATTAGGAGACCACTGGAATAGGCTAGACAGCGATAATCACAGGGTAGGTGAAGGGATTCCCTATGACAAGAAAATATTGGGGTTCTCTGAAATAACTAGGAAATATTTCCAAAATGTGTACTAAAAATGAGTCTCAGAAATAAGATGTGATAAATAAGATCAGAATGTGTTCCACTTTTAAGTGTCTGCCAAACCAGTCAGATATTCTTTTAGGCTAGTCATCCAGGACAAAACCTGAAGTCTCGACTTAGTTCTTTGTTATCTGAATGAATCCAAGGTAAAGTGGAGCAATGGTCTTGTGCTTCCTTGTCATTTCTAGGGGCCCCTGAGTCTAGTAATCTGAATTAAGTGGGTCTCTGCTGAGGTAGAGTTCATGCAGATTTGATTGCAGGATCACAGTGTGAGTTTATTTAGAACCAGATTCTGACACCCTTATTCCATCTTAATTGCACTTTATTTACAAGTAGTTCAAATGAGTTCAGTGGAACTACTCCTGAAAAACCAGAGCCTGATTCCATTTGTTGCAATGAATAGCATCTCACTACATCAGCAGTTCCACTGAAGTCATTGGAGATATTTGTGGAATAAAGTGCTAGTCAATGTAAGAAAGAGGATCAGAATCTGGCTCTCTTACTGTAAGGTCTGAGGGACAGGAATAGTCTTTTCATTATATGTTTGATGTCTTTTGTTACATAAAGTTTATTTTGATTCAGACACAACCTATTAGTTTCCTTACCACTATGGTATTTCTAGTATAAAATGATATTCTGCATTTTGCATTTCTTTTATCAATGGCTGAAAAATCCTAATTTGGTTCTGGATTTAGACTGGCTGCCAGCCACTTAATTTGCATAAATGGGGTTGACAGATGCATTTTATGTAGCAGCACAATCATTTTGTAGAACATTTGGTCAAGCAGTACATGGCAGTGGATCATGGCCAATGTTAATAGTGGCATAGTGAACTAACAAAAATAGCTGAGAATTTCAGCAGGCACACAGGGTGCGACAAAGCCACTTCTCATGCATTTTCTGAGGTTGCACTGTGCAGCAATTATTTGTGGTACAGGAAACCTTTTGAAATGATCCAGTTTGTTTATTTTTGTTTGCAAGAGGAAAAAGAAGGCCTAGGAAAACACGCTTCTGATAGAGTAAATGCAGTACTAAGGATAGAAAAATATAGTCCATTCCTGTGGAAGCAAACATGGCATAATTATCAATGTAACGCTAAGGGGAATAAAAATGTTATGCATTCATCTTCATTAAACCAAGTTACAGACCTGACAGTTGAGAACTGTTCTTGAGCCCTGACAGCCTTATGCTCACTGAAATCTCACCTTGCCCATGTTGTAAAGTTGTCCCACCATAACGTTTTCCTCATTTATGCTGATCACTCACTGGTGCTGATATCTGTCTAAACATCTTTCTTAGATTTATTGTTGCTAGACTTCATAGGACCAGGAACCAGGAAAATGCTGTATCTTCCACTGGATTTGAATGGAAACTATTAATGTGTGCCAGATTATGAAGACACCCACTTTCTGACATGTTGATCAAGCACCCATCTGATGATAATCACAAACCAGTTCTCATAGACATGATTGGCTAACATCCAGTTACTTAAAAACTACCTGCCCAAAACCAATGACATTTTTCTGAAACATGATCCTGGCCTGCCAGCACGTTAATTCCCTTGAACATGCAGGAAAGAAGACAAGAGGCAGTGGTTTGATTAGGCCACAACTTGATTAATTTATCTGGGCATTCTTGGCAATAAATTGTACAGTGCAGGTCGTCATTCTTTCCTTAATCATTTCCAGCTCTTTGGAAGGACTGATGTCAGCCCCCCTCATTCCCAACTTAGTCCCAGTCCATTGGATCCCCACCCTCCTCTTATATGATTTTAGGAGGGGTAGGGTCTCTAAAAAGGCAGGCTGTCCCCTGCTGTACCAGACATTAGGACCCTCAACCCACCTTCTCCAGATTTTTTACAGGAGGTTGTCCCATAAATCCACTTCCAAATTCTATTTATCTGGAAACCATATTCCATCTGTAAGTAGTACCTTTATAGGATATCTGACACATCGTCTACCTGCTGTGAAATCTTGACCTAACCTCCTTATCTCCCTCACCAGGTTCCCAATGTATTGTTGGAAGGAGAAAAAAAGCCCACCCTCCCCACTCCAGTCTGGTCGTGAGGGAAAATTTTCTTCCCAGTCCCAAAGTAAAAAGACTGTTAGGGTAAGGGCCATCGCCCATCATAAAAACCCTGGTCCTACTCTGATGCCATGTGTGGAAATATGGGTGCTGCTGGTCTATGATGAGAGAGGGTTCTAACTGAAAGATACCAGGTATTATTACCCTTTCCCACCAATGTGCCTGGTGGGTCTATGGTCCCAACTAAACCGATAATTTCGACCCAGCCTTGGCTCATCCAGGTTTGCTTCCTTTGCCCTCCCCTTAGAACACTAGGGCAGTAGGGACCCTTAAAGAAACCAGAAGCCCTTTACTTTTTGTTAGCTAGACATAGTCCCACCGTATTCAGTTGCAAAGAGCATTTATTTCTTTGTTTGTTTTTACTTTCTTTCTAGCTGATTATGAGGAAAAGACTGTCTTAAACCATAATGTCTTGTAAACTGATAAAAACATGCCATATTAGATAGCACAAAATAGAAACTGCCCTTAGTCAGTCAATTAACTACATCAAAATCAGTGTTCATAAACTGTAACTCACTCTTGCGTTTAAAAACAAAATCTTGAATAAAGCAAACAAAAAACATCTCTACCTTGGAAATTAGCTAGACCCATATTCAAATTTTTTTTTAATTTAAATTGGAATTTTAAAATGTAAATTAAATTCAGGCTTGTTTGTTTATGTTTAAAAATAAATTTATTTAAAAATGCCTTTAAAATAAGAGCCTATGTTCATAGACCCATAGACTTGAAGGTCAGAAGGGACCATTATGATTATCTACTCTCACCTCCTGTACAGTGCAGGCCCCAGAACCTCTCCCACCAACTCCTGTATTAGATCTCTAACTTATGACTGAGTTACTAAAGTCCTCAAATAATGGTTAAAGACTTCAAAGTACAGAGAATCCACCAGCAAATGACTCGTGCTCCATGCCACAGAGGAAAGCTAAAACTTTATGGCTTAAACTAAATATAATCTATAAAAATTATTTAAATTAAATTAAAAAAATATTAACCAGTACGTGTTTGTTGTCAAGTTTTAAAGAAAGCCAGACCAATGAATGAGCGAAGTCATTGGTTAATAACCTGGAACCAGAATTTGTTGAAGTGCTAACCCAGCTTTTGACATCAGTAGCCTCTTCAGCAGGTGCAAAGAGAATATTTTCTTCATTTCAGTTTATTCAACTAGTTTAGTTCAATGACTAGTTCATTCAAAGTTAAGAAACCACTGGAAGTTGAAAAAACAGTAAAGCTTGTTTTCCTCTTCCAATCTATGAATAAAAACAAGGTGTGAGAGGGTGAGACCTACTAGTTATAATATATTGAAGGGTATAGTGACCAGAAACAATCAGTTCAATTAATTAACTACAGATAATATTTCCTATGTTTAATACATCAGTTAGTTTTAAATGCAAAACCTGTTTTGATACACTTTTTTTTATGAATCCAGCAAGTTTAAAGTAGTTTTATTTAATAAAAACAATTTTAAAATGGTGTTTGTGTGTATTTTTAATTGAATTCCAATATCCATACAAATACAGCGTGGCACAAATCACAAGTAAAAAGTTAATCATCTACTAAATAAGAAATGTATCATTCACAATTTTCTAACATAATAAAAACATAAAAATTAAGAATCTGAATAAATGTAAGGTAAGTTACATAAATGCTTAAATAAATGTTTATAGATAATAGTGTGTCCTCCTGGATATCAAAAAGAAGCACCACATTTAGTGGAAAGGCTCAATTTAGTTACAGCTCAACATATTTTAATAGTGATCAATCAATGAAAATCAACCTTTCTTTAGAAAAATAACTAAAAAGTAGGGCTGTCAAATGATTTAAAAAAGTTAATCATGATTAATCACACGATTAATTGCGCTGTTAAACAATAATAGAATACTATTTATTTAAATATTTTTGATGTTTTCTGTATTTTCAAAAATATTGATTTCAATTACAACACAATACAAAGTGTACAGTGCTCATTGTATATTTATTTTTTAAAAATATTTGCACAGTAAAAAAGAAATAAAGTAAATAGTATTTCAATTCACCTCAGACAAGTACTGTAGTGCAATCTCTTTATCATGAAAGTTGAACTTACAAATGTAGAATTATGTAAAAAAAGTTTGTTTACATTTATGGGAGATAATTCTGCCCGCTTCTCATTTACAATGCCACCGGAAAGTGAGGACGGGCATTCTCATGGCACTGTTGTAGCTGGCATCACAAGATATTTACATGACAGATGCACTAAACATTTGTATGCCCCTTCATGCTTCTACCCCCATTCCAGAGGACATGTGTCCATGCTGATGACAGGTTCTGTTTGATAATAATCCAAAGCAGTATCGACCAAAGCATGTTCATTTTCATCATCTGAGTCAGCTGCCCACAGAAAAAAGTTGATTTTCTTTTTTGATGGTTCAGGTTATACATCGGCTTCTGTAATTTCCACATCTGAGTGTTGCTCTTTTAAGACTTCTGACAGCATGTGCCACATGTTGACCCTCTCAGATTTTGGAAGGCACATCAGATTCTTAAATCTTGGGTCAAGTGTTGTAGCTATTTTTAGAAATCTCATATTGGTGGTATCATCTTTGTGTTTTGTAGTGAAAATGTTCTTAGATCAAACAACATATGCTGGGTTGGCATCTGAGACTTCCATAACATGAAATATCGCCAATATGGAGTTCCATTTGGTTGAAATAGCTTGTACACAAGGTTCTTGTTTTCTGTCCATTTGCAGCTTGATGTATTCCTGGTTCTCTACTATTAGCTGGACTGTGTTTGAAATGGCCCACAAATTTTCTACATTTTGCTAGCACATTTTCAAAACCACCATCACTGAGAATTATTGTAATGGATTACTGCAGACTGTGAGCAATGCACGTCATATGTCCAAAAAACTGCTGCTGTTACCCAATTACTTGCACTGTCAGTACTAATTGTTGTTACCTTTTCTTGAATATTCCTTTCTTTTGCAGCATCCAAGAAATGCTCTGACGTGTTTCAGCATAATATCTCTCTTCAGTATGCATTACTGTTAAAGCAAATGACTGCAGCGTCCATGCAATATCAGTCAGGTGTGCCATGATTCCAAGATAGCTGAGATTGCTCAAGGATGTCCAGTAATCACCAGTCAAAGCAACAGCTAGTGCATTTTTCAGAAACTCCAACTTTGTAGTCTTCTCATTGTGATATAGGTCATGTATTTGTAATGGAAAGATTCCTTGGGAGGGCCAGGTGTGTGACTGATTAGAAGATACAATTTGAATAACATCTCTTAGTCTTCTGTCATTTACAACCTTGAGTAGTCTGCAGTCCATAGCTAGCCACTTTGCAATAGCATTGGTTAAGCTGTTGTACGTTGTTTGATCCATGGACTTATAGCAATCCTGAAACTCTGTAATTGTACTCTGTCACAGCTGGCTGTATTCATTTGCTGGTGGTAGGTTATCTGTAGCACAAGATCTCAAGGCAAAAGCATGGTTAGCATATAGGTGGTACTGCAGGCTTGAAGTACTTCTATGGTATTGGAACTCAGCCTTGCAATAGCTACAGATTTTTAGCCAGAGAACCATCTGGAAGTATTTTAAAAATAAACTTCCCCTTCTAAAGACCTGAACTATTGCTGCTTTGCTCCATTAACTTTTTCTGATATTTAATCACTCCAGATCATGAAAACACAGTAGAATTGTGTCATTATCTGTAATAGTTCAATAAATTCTTCAATATAATCAAAGTATTTGTGTCCTGTTCAAAAGGATTCTTACCATGGTTATGGAAAGATTTTACCTCAGGATTTCAATATTCAGTGGTGGAATGAATTGTGCAGGAGGTCCCCCCCAGCTGCTGTTGGTTTAGTCTTATGTATGCTATTTTGTCCATCTCCTTTAGAGGAGTCTTGGCTTATTGAAGGGGTAACATTTTTTTTTCTCAGAAAGTCAGTATTCTAGAGATAGGAGAGGTGTGAGTTGTCAGGAGAAGGGTGAATTGTTGGTGCTGCTCCTGTTGGGTTGGGTTTCTGAGTTCCTCAGGCTTGCCTCCTGTCCAAAGAGAGTTTTATTATTGAAATCTGCATTCAGTGTTGGGGTATGGAGGGAAGCAAGCAATGACTTATGCAGACTTAAATCAGGATTAAAATTGGTGATTTAAATCAGTCCACTCTGGGCTCAATACAGGGAAACCGGTTGAAATTCTACAGCTTGTGTTATACAGGACTAGAGGACCTAATGATCTTTTCTAGACTAAATATCTGAAAATTTATTAAAACTTCAACCCTTTCCTCTGTCAAGCACACATTTTTCCAGTGTTAACTTCCTAGCCAAAGAAGTGTTATTATTTTTATATATTAATAATCCTTGCAGCACCGCTGTGATTTATTCACTTTCTGTTGCTTTATGCATTTGAATAGTAGGCTGATGTTTGCTATCTTGACCCTGATCTTGGAAATACTTCTACATATGCTGAACATTATTCAAGTGAGTAATCCCACAGACTTCAATGTTCATAATTGTTTGCAGAATTGGGACCGTAGATCACAAACTCCATGTCTCCTTGAAGATCTGAACAAAAGTGAGGCCACTGCTGAAGCTCAACAAATAATTAATAATTAGTAAATTATTTTAGTGTAAATGTCCATGTAATTATGATTTGTTTCTGGCAGGTGAGTTGTTTTTCAGCCTTCGTTTGAACTAACTGAACATGAGTTTTATAGCTGGGAAGGTGTTCAGGGATATGGTAGGGATTTGTCTCTTGGAAGCTTTGCATTTGAAATGGCTGTAGCAGCCATTTCTAGTTATTTTTAAAAAATAAATCTGAATCCAATCATGCTTTGTGCCTTTTCTCTCGTATGTACATACATATATATCTTAGAAAAAAAAACATAGTTCAATATGTAATTCCTCTATTCTCTGGGAAAATGTTATGGCTAGAGATGAAAACAACAATCTTTGTATATTACAGGTTACCAACCTTCCTGCTATGAATCTGTATTCTTAGCCCCAAAGCCATACCATGCTTTTCTCCTTGTGAGATTTAAACACTGACTGGAAGATAAAATCATAGTTGATTAGGGTTGGATAGGACCTCAGGAGGCCCCTAGTCCAACCATCTACTCAAAGCAGGACCAACCCCATCTAAATCATCCCATCCAGGGCTTTGTAAACCTGGGCCTTGAAAACCTCTAAAGGATAGAGATTCTACCACCTCCCTAGGTAACCCATTCCAGTGCTTCATCACCCTCCTAGGGAAAATGTATTTCCTAATATCCAACTTAGACCTCCCCACTGCAACTTGAGACCATTGCTCCTTGTTCTGTCATCTGACACCACTGAGAATAGCCTAGCTCCATCCTCCTTGGAAGCCCTGTTCAGGTAGTTGAAGGCTGCTATCAAATCCTTCCTCGTTCTTCTCTTCTGCAGATTAAGCAAGCTTACTTCCCTCAGTCTTTCCTCATAAGTCATGTGCTCCAGTCCCACAAATGTTGATGAGTGATTGCATCTCTACTGAATACTCTTCCCACCATTACTAATACTCATTTATTCTTTAGGTCAGGTTGTGTGCTCCTATCAAAGATCTCCATGTCTTATTCAGGTCCCGATCAAAACCCCATTGAATTCAGTGGAAAGACTTCTGTGGACTTCAATAAGCTTTGCCTCAGCTCCAAAATACCTATAAAAATCTGTTTCAAGCAGTTTCTCCTATCTTTCTTTTTCTGTATGGCACAGTCAAAAAGTTCTAGTATTAAAAAAAAAACAAAAAAAAACCCAAACAAAAAAAAAACACACCATGAAGAAAGAAAGTATCATTTGATCATTTAAGTCCGATCTGTAACCCAGAACCAAATGCTAGTCTCATTGAAACCAGTGGCAAATCTGTTGACTTCAATGGAAGAAGGATCAGTCTGTATAGTTAACTATGGAGGAGGAGAAAAGCTGAGCACAGATGACTTGTTGGTCAAGGCTAAAAGAGGAAATTTTAATATAAAATGTCTTTAAAAATGGTTTAAGTATTTCTAATTGACACTAATGGATCTAGGCTTGTTACACATTATGCACTACAAAAGAAAAGACTTAAACATAAAACCTGCCTTTTCTGGTGAAGGAAAATGAAGATGATATAGCCAGAATATAATAAGAGAAGAAAAATATTTTCATGGCAAAATGAAGAAGAATATTCTGGAGAGCCACCAGCTGAAATAAATTGTCAACTTCTGGGGTGGGGAGAGAGAATCAGAGTGAGAGACTTTATTTTACTCAATCTACTAGTAGAAAATACTGAAAGAAACAAATGTGAATGTAGTGACATGTAGAAAAATCTGACCAAAAAAGGATGTCAGTTCCTCAGTACTATACAAATTATAGTACTCTACTATATGATAATGTTTCATTCATTTCCCCTCCATTATTGTGCCAGACCAAAGGAAACCCTTAATGCAATAAAAATGTAGCTATAATAGTGAATCAAGGTATAGGTTACTGAAGACATGACAAGCAATACTTTTCTAAGCGAAATAGAACATCTCCAAATAAAAAAGCCTGTTTCCAAATAGAGAAAAATAAAGGGCATTAATGTGCTGAAATTGAATAGGCACTATGAAGTGGGAGAATGTTTACAATTGTTAATCCTTTGTCTTAATCTAGTGTAATTATCGATGACCGTTGTCCACAGACATGCAGAAAGGCTAATGGTTTTAAATGTAGTTCACATTTCAGTTTAAATGGTGATTTTTATATTAAATGGAATGTATTATATAGTATAGTATACCTTTTATAGATTTTGTGTTTTTAAAATTGCCGAAATAAATCAAATGAAAAAATATACAATGTGCTTTCCTTACCAGTTTTGTACCTGGTATTGGATGAAAGAACAAAACTGTTAAAGGAAGGCAACTAGTGGATGGTGTAGAAATGACAGTTGGCAGATAATTGGGCCCCACTTTTCATCTCACTTGAACTGGTGTAAATTGGGAATACATTTATTAAAGTCCAGGGAATGTGTGTAATACTTGTATAATGAAAGTAGAATGAAGCCCTATGAACTACTATTTACTATATGAATCAACTCTCTTTGGATTAGTTGATTTTCATTTAAAATCAGATGTGTTGGCAGCTTCCTAGATTCAAAATGGCAGAAACTATTAGATAGATTATAAAACAGCTAAAAGGAATAAAGGTGAAACTTCCACACTACTGAAGTGTACCTGCTTTCCCAGCATAGAAAATAAGATGGAGGATGAAGATATTCAGTAAAAAAAGATACACAATAATAAGAATTCATTAAAGTATCTCTAATCAGGGCCCCAGGTATTCTGCAATTTTTACTTCAATGTAGGTTACTGTGGAATTTGCCATTTGGCAATTCTTTTCCATAAAATTGTGTTCCAGAATCTCTAATTTCATCCCACACATATTTTGGGCCCTCGTGGTTCTAAAGTTAACCTTAAAAATGTGACTAGATTTTAAACCAGTAGTTACATCAGCCTAAATTTTCAAAAACCCTAAAACAATTGCCCATTCATCTCAGTGAAGTTGCTAACTTACATATGATAATTTTAATGCCAATGTTATTAACTGTTTCCTTGTTAATAGTTTTGGAAATAACAACCAGTTAATGTATTTACTGCAAAATTGCAAGCTGCCCAATATAGCATCTCTTGTGTGAAATTTCAGTTTGCTGGTAATGTCAAGTTATCACATGTATCAAATCATTGTCAAGAGATAATCTGCTAGGTTTTCTTTCTTTCATGGGTATTGCAGAGTAATGTATTTCACAAAAGATCCAACCGGTAGCTACAGGCACAATTCCTTTCATCCCCTGCTAGGATATTTATTTGAAGCACAGAGCCAAAACTAACACTGCGTCTGTGGCTGAGGTTTTATTTTCATTGAGCAATCAGTGAAGAGTTTAGTCAGTACCTCCACATCTTCACTGGGCAAACAAGCACAATTAACAATTGCTTCTTTAAAAGGACTTCTTGCCAATCATACTACTTCAAATCATTAATCTCAGACTCAGAGAAGTGATTCATGAATTTGCTTTGTAATTTTTATATGTGCTCAGTAACTATTCCTTTCACAACATCCACACAATTTTTCATTTTTAAGTAGAGTCTCCAAGAAGTTCAAATTAGGTCATTGTTTCTATTCCTTCTCTTCCCCCAGCCATACAGACTAAGGCCCGGTCTACACTTACCTTTGCGATTCGGTGGCAGTCGACAGGAGATACGCAAGTGACGTAAATCATTTGCGTATCTCCCGTCGACTTTGCAGCGTCTCCTCCGCGCGGCGTCCATACTGCACTGCATCAAAGGGAACAGCGCTCCCTTCGACACAGCGCTACTCCGCTTACAGGGGTGGTTTTCCTGCGTCGCTTCCTGAATCAACTGAGCGCATCTATACATATCGCTTAGTTGATCCAGAGCAATCGATGTGATGGCAGCGAATTTGCTGCCGTCAGTGTGGACCCAGCCTAAGCTTTTCTCTGAAATGCAGCTAACTTGTCTGTCATTTTCAGAAAGTTTGAATCATGTTTCTGCAGTTACAAACTGAGTATATTTCACTTATCAAATGTAGCAGCCAGGTCTGCCAGAATACATAGACACTAGGCTATTGCTTCATTGAATTGCTTTCCAGAAATAAAAAGACTTAATTTCTGAGTTCAAACACTTAACTCAAAATATTGCCTCTTGACAGCTATTTTACTTCAGTATGGAGAGGAGCTGATGGTGCTTAGAGCCCATCTCCTCTCAAAGTCTTGAACCGAGTGTCCTTGACTTGATAAAATTTGCCAGTTTTATACATCTGATAGGGATACATAACTCGTATGTAATTCGGGAGATAATTGGTTTGCTGTTAGTGCTTCTCTTTAGATAATGCAAGGAAGCTGCTTTACACGAGTCTTGGAAAGCTTTGATTCTAGCTCTGAGGCCACTCTTTTTGCTAGTTAGAGCTGCAGCATATATTTGAATAACATCACAGCTGCTGAATGCCACCTTTTCTTTTAAAGAATCCTAAAGAAGATTTCAAATTTGCTCCCTAGTAGTAGTGTTAAGATTGGTAAGCACAACACAATACATCCAGTGTAATCAGCTGAACATGAACTTCCAGTATGACACTGTGGCCAAAAGGACTAATGTGATCCTTGGATGCATTAACAGGGGAATCTCGAGTAGGAGTAGAGAGATTATTTTCTATATTTGGCACATGTGCAACCATGGCTGGAATACTGGGGCCAGTTCTAGTGGTCACAATTCAAGAAGGATATTGAAAAATTGGAGAGGGTTCAAAGAATGATTAAAGGATTAGAAAACTTACCTGACAGTGATAGACTCAAGGGAAATGTCTACACTGCATAGAGATAGTGAATGGGGAGTCAAATGCACACTCACCCTGAAACAGGGTCTGTTCTGTTTTACTGAAATAGAAATGATCTATCATTGACCCTGAATGTCAGGCTGGCCTTTGGCTCTATATGCATCAGTGAAAAAAGTAAATACTATATTCCCTTAGAGGAAAGCAGCAACTAAAGTTAAACAGGAAAAACTCAGTTACCTCCAGGATAAATTGCCTGGAAAGAGCTAGAATTAATCTGATGTTACCTATCTCGTACTATTGATTGAATCCCCCAACTGTTTAAAGTTGTAGAATAGCAAATCCAACTACTGAAAAATGGCAGCAATTTTACTAAAACATGTACACACTGATGATCAACAGGCTGCACTGTATGTATATTTTTTGTTTTTACCTCTTCTGGTTCGCTGTTTTAGTATCTGATCCTGAAGAATGCTGATTGCCGTGGACTTCCAATCACATCAGTGGGAGTTGAGGGTGTTCAGCACCTCACATGGGACATGCAGCATTTTATAGATTTGCTTTTCAGACAGACTTACTCTGACAATAGCTACTGCATACAGTGTTCTGTTCCTAGAATCTTGTGACTCATATTATTTCACAAGAGGGGAGTACTTCTTTTTCCCATCAGGCTAATTCCAGCCAACAACAAGGAATTGTTTGTGACTGGGCATTCCAAGATCTTGTGGAAGACCCAAAAGAAAAAAAAAGCTGCTGTTTCATTTTAAATACTCACTTTGGTAATATTGACAGTGTGGCTATGAAGAATTTGCCCTCTCACCCGCATGCCTCATCTCCCCTTCTGAAAAGGTAAAAACGTAACAGTGATGGAAATCTGGGCATTTTCATCATGTATGAAAATCTAGTACAGTGGGCATCTGTCTAGTCATTGTAATTCATCATCTATCACTAGAATATTCATGCTGATCAGAGCAACCTTTTCTGTGTAGGACACAGAAGACTTCACTTGGTCAGTGAACTTAACTGATTCTTTTAAACTCCTGCATAGTTTTAGCTCTACTGGCAGCTATACTGATATCAATGGACATTCCTCACAAAGACCAAGGGGAGACTATGATCTATTTTTTGCTCTTAGTATGATTAATCACACCCAAGTCTTCCTCATTACTAAATACTGATATTGGCTGTGTGAAAGGCCATTAGCATTTGTGAGGTAAGAGCTGCCTTTACATAAAAGCTCAGTAAGAAATAGTTATGCTCCTTTATAGTTTCATAGATTCATGGACTTTAAGGACCATCATGTTCGTCTCTCTGACCTACACGTTGCAGGCCACAGAACCTCTCCCTGCCTCTCCTGTAATAGACCCCATAACCTGTGGCTCAGTTACTGAAATCTTCAAATAATGATTTAAAGAGTTCAAGTCACAGACAAGGCATCATGTACGCTAGTTTAAACCCACAGTGGATACATGCCCCATACTGCAGAGGAAGGCAAAAAAACTGCAGGGTCTCTGCCAGTCTGACCTGAAAGAAAATTCCTTCCTGAGTGCAGATATGGTGGTTACGGTCTGTGTTATGTTTCTTCATATAACAGAGAAAAATGTTTGTTTTATGGAACAATGGAGGCCTCAATCCCAAACACAGGCACAAATTATGGCTCAAAGCAAAGGGACAAGTGAGGCCATTTTGGAATTTGAACTATATGAGAGAGGGGCTTGGCTGGGTGTTGTTTTAGAAAAGGGATGTTTTTATGTGTGTGAGAAAGAAACAGAGATACAGAATCAGTAAGAGTATCAGACACAGCCCAAACAGAGACTGAGAGCATGTTGCTGAGAAAGTCTAGAGAGAGTACATTTGTGTGGAGTGCAGAGTGAAAGGGGCTTGGTGTTGTGAGCAAAGAAACCCTGATGATTTATTCCTCTTGTGTTTAGGGAAACAGGACTTTGTAAATAAACAGGATTTCATCAAAGATACCTGACTCCATCATCAATTTCTCCTCGTAATGGAAACAACTGCAGGGCCTTGAACTTGGGCTAACCTCTTGGGTCAAAAGAGGGTAATAATATAATTATCATGCACATCTTCTAGCAATTTTCATAGTGCTCTTTCACTGTTACTGATTTGCATTTTTCAGTGTGGCTTGTTATGGTTGTATTGACAAGTGGCATAATCAGGCATACTGAATCCTTTAATTCAGTCTACTTCAGACATCAACTGCTAGGTGTGAAACTTTTCATGTTTTCTGTACTGCAACTAATGTCCATCACAGAGCAAAAATGTTTAGTTTCAACAAGAATCAAATTTGATCATTTGTCAAGCCTTACATATTGCTAATGAATGAACAGAGTAGATGATTGCAGAATATCTGTATCATGTCTTACTTTTCTGTAGTTTACAGCAATGCAAAATAATCTTCTAACAGCGGTAGTATCAGGATTAAGTCTTATTTACTTTTTGATTCTCATTTGTTCAATTTGTCAGAGTCTTTCTTGGTATGTGTTGTGTTTCTTCATACAGACAGAGCAAAAGGATGCTTTCAGTTTAAATGGCTTTATGTTAGATTAAGAAAACAGCCCAACATGAAAAAATAAATGTAAACTCTCTGAGAGCATAATGTGCATCTCTCTACTGAACCTCACCTTTCAAAATGGTTACAGATAACAGTCTTGGAAATGTGAAGATGCAATATACAGAAAACAAGTGCATGATAACAGACGACAAACACCGCAGGATGGTTGTTCTTATATTTGGAATTGCTTTCACTGAAGCAGTTAATTTTCCCCAATAACCCAGATTAAGGGAAACACCTGTTTTTGTTGTATTTATGTTCTTGAAAATATGTATAATCTTAAACAGTTGTACAATAGCTATTATCCAAAAATAAATCTAAAAGGTGCCTTAGTTTATTTTGTTTATTTTACTTTTACTGAAATTTTAAAAGTTGAGAAATCAAAATAGTTTTAATCAGTTAATCCTAGATATCATCTCTCTATCATTTTAGCTCATTCATCTTTGAGCACATTCACTATGTGCTACGTATATATTCCTAAAGATCTATGTTTAGGTCTGAAAGGCTCAACTCATATTACAAAAATGTTTGTTTTACAATGGTATAAAACAATTATCTGCATCAACTAATCTGTCATATGTTTCCATTCAGCTGCAGCAAAAAAATAAACATACCATGGCCAGGTTCTCCTTACTTTTATACTATATTTTCATCCAGGTGGAACCTTTATTGTATTCACACCCAGGTAATCATCTGCAGAACAAAGCTCCATGGGTTATCTGCTCTGACACCCTACCCTATTACTTGGAACGACGAGCTGGAGAGAGGCGAGACAATTGATCAGACCCTCTACACAGTGCAATTCTGGTGCACCCACCTTCTTGATTCGTGGCCCTCTGGAAAGCCTTAGGTCTGAAAACCCATTTATCTGCTCCAACAAATGAGTCAATGATTGATCCTTCCTTTACCATCTTATCAGCAGTCCCCCGCCTCAAAGTTTTACTGCTGACTTGCAAAGCTAATTTTTGCAGCGACTGAAAATTCCCATATCTGGGTTTGGAACTGCTACACCAGCAAGTTCCTCTTCTCATGGGTTTCCTTTTTGGTCAATGTGTTTTCTTTTTGCTGTCTCTGAGTCCCCCACACAAGGGTTTGTAGCTTTTCTCAAGATGGACTTGGGGCAATTTTACAAACATGTTTTTACCCTGTTACAACAGGTATTCCTGCTATTCCCCTTCTTGACTACTAAAATACAGATGTGCACACCCCCTGAATTCACATCAAGTTAATGCAAGCTCTATAATATTGCTCTCTCTGTTTCTCACACGTACATCCACATTTTGACCCAATGTGTAGCTTACGCCTCTGTAATTTAACTTGTGTAACTTACTTACTTAATGTAAGTACTTACTTATTTAATGTACTTACTTAATGTAACCCAATGTGTAACTTACACCTCTGAATTTAGTCCCTTCTTTTTTACCTGTCCCTAGTAGTTGATTCAATTGAAGGTTACCTGTTTTTAAATTTTATATATATATATATATATATATTTTGTATGTGAATTTGTGATATCTGACTGATTTGTAGCACTGATAGGGACTCTATCGTAGTGCAGCACTAGTCAGGTTTTGTGCAGGCTTCTTCAGACAGCTTTTTAGCTGACTGTACCTCAACTTTGTCTCCCTCCTCAGGCCAATCATGCCAAATTGTAGACAACTAACAGAGACTGGGAAGACATCACTGTATATATACGCTGTCAATTGGCTTCTAAAGCAGAAGATGAATAGTGATCTCCAGATTTCAGAAGCTCATTTATCTGTGCCTATTAGCCATAATGCTGCCGTCTGACTTACCTGTACTGATAAGGGAGGGACTATTATCTGGTTGTTAAATCAGGGGACTAGGAGCCAGGATTCTTCTCTTTCGGGACATCTCTTAAACACTACTGAAGTCAGTGGGACCAGGATTGGGCCATTTGTTGTCAGCTCTGACACTGGACTGCTGTCTATTGTATTAATTTAGATAGAACAAATGGGGCCAAAGGTGTTAACATACCTCAGCGAGTCACAGTCTAACATTAAATAGTGTTATAAAAGGTCCAGGCCTTGGTATTCAGAGACTTCAGCATGCTTAGTACTATGTCAAATGCACCATTAAAAGCCCTATTAACCTTCTAGTAAAGATAAAAGAAAGAAAAACAGTTAAAGCATTTGAAATGTAAAATATTAAGTAAATCTTTCATTTAACAAAATCCCTTGTTCCCTTTCCCTTTATCTGTAGACAGGTTTTAGAAGGAACTTCCCCCTCTCCCATTGTTGCCAGTCTCTTAGATGACATCCAAGTCAGTAATAACTTTGGTAATGTCTAATCTTAGAAGGAAAAACACTCTTGTCTGACAGTCTCTTAGATGATATCAAATATGATAATAACTATTGTTCTAGGCGGTGCTGGGGATTCAGCTGGATCCGGTAGGGGTAGTGATGTCATCTGGGATCCTCTCTGTGTCCCATTCTGGTCAGGACATCTCACATAATCAGGATGAGGAAGCCCTGTGGTCCCAGGAAACAGTGGGGGTGGCAGCCTTGATGGTGAAGCTTGCTTCAGTAGCCTCTGTCTGCCCTTCTCTTTGTTCTTTCATACTTTCCTCCACAAAACCTTTCAAGGACCCAAAAAGGGAGAGACAGATAGAATAGCCCATCCCCTCATTATGTTGTCCAGCAATTAGACTTAATATCTGACATACCAATTTTGGCTCAGTAACTTCTGAATCTACATCTCCTGTTTTTAAAAAGCATAATTTCAACACAGTCCTTGAATTGTATCAGATTGGCCTTTTTATTTAGACTAAGTCATTCCCTCTCCCTTTTGAACATTTTCCCATCAACATTTATTGTTTTAGGTTATTATAACACCTTATGAACTTTTCTAATACTTTTTACAGTTGAGCTTACAATTCAGGTAAATTTGCAGGTCTTGGTCAAATCACTTAGGATCAATTGTTTATAATGATCATGCAGGTTAGTGTCATACACTAAGCAGCAGATGCTGGTATGCCATTGATGGTTCATGGACGCAAAGGCATGTGTGTACACAAATCCCTGACTTGTTTGCAAACCGCATTTTTTGTGCACATTTTTTTGGGGGACTTTTAAAATGTACACCGTAAGTTCACTGTACCTCACCATAGCCACCTGCAAAATGGATATAGTAATTATCTACCTCAAATGTATGCCTCGAGTGTTATTTGCATTTGTAAGGAGCTTTAATTTCCTCAGATGAAAGGTTCAAAGATTTATTACTTCATTAGAAGAACAAAGTCAGGGGGGAGGGTTAGAAAATGAAAATCTTGGAATGGAAGAGACTCTGAACAACCAAAGGTGTGTTGTCAAAACAAGATTCTGCATTTTGTCTCTTCAGATTTTATAATCAAAAGGGTCTTGTGGGACTTCTGAGAAGTCACAGCCTAAATCTGTAAGGGAAAAATACTGCCTGCTGCCCCCAAATAAAAACGTGACTCGTGGTGCTTGGGAATTTCACACTGAGTGCTGCTTCAGAACTTTTTCTTCTGTTTTCTTTTCTTTTCTTTTTTTTTTTTTAACAAGTTGTAATGGAAAGTAGTGTGGAAAGCAAGAGCAGTAAAATACTAATGGTGTGGTCTCCTGAGCAGAGCACTGACAAGGCATGGCATTCAAAGGTACAGACCCTGACAGTAAAAGATAGAACCCTATCTTGAGTCTCAGTGCACTGTAAACTTTACCACGATATGCCTGGCTTTATTACTACTTGAGTAGTGTGTCATTTATTCACAGGTGCAACAGACTCAGCTATTTCATACGCGACAGATACTTGCAGGCAACAAAAAATGAACTAATATAATTTTTTCTTGGCTCCATTGTTTACTAATTAGCACTCCCTGAACCTTTTCCCTACTTCTAATAATATTCTCCAGCACTCCCATTTGTGGTCTCCATCTGCATTTTTTAAAGGAGCAGTTAAACATTTTTTTCTTCCACTTTTGTCCAACCTGTTGCTATGAAAGATAAAGCTGGTGTTTGATGTTAGAATAGATCTAATCAACACTGATCGATGTGATGACTAAGGATCACAAATTAAGTAGGGAGTGGAGAGCTTGTAGACTTTGGTCGATATTTTGTGCGTGCTGGTGGTGTGTAAATATGGATGTTATTTTAGCATTGCTAAGAGCAGACGTAAAGAACTAAATGGAGGGAGGCATTTGCAGTGCACAAAAAGAAGTGTTATTGGTCCTACAAAACCCGGTATGCTACATATTCTTTAGTGCCACCCACTGACCCTGTTTCTATTAAAGAATTACATACACATTCAGATACGGAGCAGTCTTGTAGCTGGCATTGCTGATGTGGAGGTTTGAGATGGGGATGATTTCAGGAGCTGGTTGATGAATCATAGGTCTTTTGTGGGAAAGTTGGCAACTCAGAGTGGGCAGAATTGTGCCACTTGTTGCTGAGGGGGATGAAGGAGGTGGCAGGGAAGGCAAAGACAAGGGAGGTTAGTTTTGTTTGCCACTGAAAAGTGTTTTGGCAACTGGTAAGGAGGGCTGAAATATGACATCCATGTTCAATGAATCTCTATAGAAAACCCTAATATCTCCTCCCTACCCTAAAATGAGAACTTGGTGCCTAAGTACCCAGTGATTCCCCTTTGAATTGCTGTCCCTTGCAAAGGCACTGGGTCTGCTCCAAATTCAAAAGTTCAAAGAGGAGTAACCTGGTGGAGCTCGGCACAGGTCAGGATGGGGAAGGCTGTGCGATGGCCAAAGAGAAAGGGGAAAACACCACGCCAACCAGAATCATTGCTGATTACTCAGTCTTACTCACACACCATTAGTTATTCTTCTCTCTTCTAGAATGTAGCCTAATTTGAGAGCAAAAGGCAATTCTGTTTCCTTACAGTCACTGTTCACTTGATTATTACTATTACCCCAGATTGCATGTTTTCTCTCCCACTGCAGCTGGAATCTTAATTGGCTGTTCTGTTTCTGCAACAGCTGCTACCAGCTTTGCTCTTCCCCAAGCTGCTCTGTTGCTTCCATGTAACACCAGATGTGGTTAGACTTTGTTAACCCTGCAGACTTTTTTTGGTCTCAGCCCAGTTTGTTTGGCTACTTAAGAAGTGGAAGTAAATGTATCTTAAAAGTATCAGTGGCTTTCTCAAATTGACAGCCACTGGCATACTGGCAGGTCAGGCTTTGTGTATAGATGGCGCCTAACCGTGCCAGCATCACATACCAGGGCTCACGGATTTATGCAGAGAAGGCAAGTGGCCATGGATGTGTATTTTGTGATAATGTAGGAAAAGTTGGATCCAATAGGTGAGGAGGCTGACCTCTTGCTGTTTCACCACCAGCAGGTGTAAATAGTCTTTCAGAGGCACCAGCTGCACACTCCCTTAGTCTGAGTTTTATTCACTCCCTTCCTAGTGGAATAGTTTTCCCTCTTGGAAGGCCAGCAATATCTCCTTTCCATGCATCTCCCCTCAGATTCAAATCCTGGGATATATGCCAGGGATTCATAGTGTGATTTGGATCCTGGCCAGCACACACATAATGCTGCACATTTCCTTATCTGAAGAGGCAATGAGGAAATGTTGATGCAAGAACAAGACCCCTTTTTTCCCCTCTTCACTTGATTTTTCATAGCTGCAGTGTTCCGTGTCTCTCTGAAGCTGACTGGAAAGTCTGACAAAAGACTGTAAATGAGCCAATCAGCACTGTGTCCTCTGGCAGCTAATGGGAATATTTAATATAAGGAGCAAATGCTCTTATTGGCTTCCAAAGGACTGGATTAGTTTACTTACTAATAAACTAGTGTTGACAATTTGCTTCATAAAGAAAATGCATCTGGCTGGCCTTATGTGTTCTGGTCCTCTAGGCAAATGGATAACAGTAAAGAAATGGAAAGGGTCAGCAATATGGACAACAATTTGTTCTTTGCAAATAAAAATGTGGATAAATTATATACTTCTACCTCCTCTTAAAATACAAGTCTAAATTTAGGAATATCAATAAGAAAAGAAAAAATGTAATGATCTGTTCTTGCTTTTTTTCCTTATTTTCATTTCACCCTTCACCCTTCTTATTTCCATGTTTTTCTCTTTACCTATTGCTCTCTTCCAATCCACCTCCCTCCCCTTTTATCCTTATTCTCTGTTTCTGCTTACTTTCAAGGTTCCATGGTTTTCCACCTTTTGGCTGAGATTCTCAAAAGTGTCTACTGATTTTGGGTGCCCAATCTGAGGCACTTTTATAGAGGCCCAATTATCAGAAAGTATTGAGCACCCATTCTCTGAAAATCAGTTTCCTTTAAGACTCTAAAGTCAAGCACCCAAAACTGGAGGCACCCCAAATTACTGGTCACTTCTGAGAATCTTAGGATATATTTTGCCTTCCCTTACTTGATTGCCTCAAGTCTTTCACTTTCCATTCTGTGCCTCATCTCGCATCTTCTTTACAATCTATACAACCCCTCTTTTCTTCCTTGTTGCCCACAGCCCCCATCTTTTCCATGTACCATAACTTGCGAAGCATATGTGAATTTCTTCACCTGTGCAGTTAAGATCTCAATAACAATGTAAACAATAAAGTTTTGCTGAAAGGTGTTAATTGCTGACATCAGGTGATTAAAACTAGTTTGTGCTAAATACCCACCTCTTAGGCTAAAGGGAAGGAGCAATTTAATGACTCTTTATAGCTGAAAATGATAGGAGGCTACTGCACAAGACACTCGGCCGCATACCAAAACCTGAGAAGAGCTAATTTTGTGGTCTGTGGGGTTTTCCTGGGACTAATTAAAAATAGGGGCTAGAGGATCATTTGGCAAGCTTTGCGTATGTTAGAGGCAGAAAGCTAAGAGACAAAAAACACAGTGATCATGTGTGTGGCCCTGGGACGGAGCAGAGACAGAGCTCCTTGGGGCACAGCTCAGGCCAGAAAGGCAGACTTGGAAATTGTGAGCAAGGAAATGGTCTACTGTTGTTTGTTCCTCCAATGTTCTGGAAAACAGGACTTTATGTACTTTTTTATAAATAAACAGAATTGCACTAATGAATATACTAGACTCATATAATTCATTGCTCCTCCTAACAGAAAAAATCCTTCAAGGCCCCAAATATTGGTTAACTGCTCAGGCTAATGCAGTGGCATACCATGGGTCTCCAGCCCCCAGGGGCCATACTTACCTTGGTGCCTCCCCTGTTGGCAGCAGCACCCAGTGGGGGTGGGGGTCTGTGGGCCTGTGTCCCGCTCGCCCCCACTTCCCCTGTCGGTGATAGCAACAGTGGTGGCAGCGCCCCACGGAGCCGGGTTGTATGTGGGCCTGTTTCCTGTTCTCCCTCTTCTGTGGCGGTAGCAGGAGCTTCCCTGTGGTGGGGGGGGGGCGTGATGGGCTGTGTTCCCTGCAGCTCCCTTCTTGCACCCAGGGCAGGGGTGGAGGAGTCAGGGGTATGCCCTGGATGCCTGCGACTGGGGGCGGCTCCTCGGAGGAGGAGGGCCTGTCCAGTGCTTCTCCCCAGGCTGGTGCCCAGGGCCATGGCCTCCCCAGTTCCCCCTCTTGCTATGCCACTGGGTTAATGGGGCAACAATAACAGTTATCTCATTTATGGCACTTAAATATATTGTAATATGAACAGTGGTTAAATAGATTGAAGCAGGGGAAGCAGTCATCACAGCAGCCAGGGATGAGGAGGAGCTCACACTATATTTGTAGAAGTCAATGAAGTGAGGGAGCTGTGTTCCATCCTCCCAGCCTCCCTCCCATGAATTCCTAAAAATAGATGAGACTGAAAAGACGTCCTGAGGATGAAATAAAGTAAACAGCAATGCAGACATAATATCACCACAATCAAATATATAGGATGGAACATCAGACTCCAGTAGGACCAGATTAAAGAACGTTGGGGCCCTGTACACTATGGCAATTAGGAAGAGGGGGGACACCACCTTTTTTGTCCCCAGAAGGTGCCCCCAGGAGATGCGAGTTTTGGGGGATGGGTGTGGAGCGCAAGCCTACCGCACACTCATTCTACAGTGGCTCCTGGCTTGGACCACACTCCGGTCCATTGGCTCTCACCTCAGAGTGCACATGGTGCTCTGCCCCTTTCCTGACCCTGAGTTAATTTTGTGTGTGTGTTTTTTCTGGTGGTTGGGAGTAGTCCTGTGCAAGTGCACCTCTTGTAAACTGGTTAATCTGGGCCTGGCCTCCTGTAATTCTGCAAGTCACTGAGTAGATGTTATGTTTGAGGTACACAAATCTTTGTGGAAGGCAAAAGAGGGAGGGGAATTTTGACATGGGTGTGACCTCATTACAGTTAATGTGGTTTTTGCTAGAAAAAGGAGGGCATCATTGGGATAAAAAAAAGTACTCTGCTTAGAATAGGTTGGTAGTGCTTGATATACTTTTCTGAAATTGCCATTTTACAAAGTAAAATGCTGAATCATGGGAATGAACCAAGCACCCTTAATCCCTAGTGACTGCATGATTAGACTCCAAGAAACAGTAATGTGTCTATACAGGTACCATAGACTACTTGCATAGATTGTTGTTTACTTATACCATGAACGGGCTTGAAATGCACAATACTTTAAATACAGGATAAGAAATTAACAAGGACAATGGCACATATAATCACTGACATATTAGAAGTATTGGTAAATAAAATGTGGCTTTAACAAAGTGCACTGACATTTGACTATATGCTTACTGGGAAACTATTGTCATCGGAGAAAGTTTTTCATCTCTGGCAGAAATTCTGTACTTTTGCAAACCACTTCAGGAAATTGAATAAACAAGAAGGATTATCTGTCTGGATACTGAAGAACAAAATGTGTAGTTTTGAGAAAACAGAAATTTGGTGGGAATTAATTAGGTAAACTGAAGCTAAAACCTTATTATACATACAAAGATAAAATCCTTATTTGAATGCAAATACACTTTTCCCATGCAAGTAATGTATGAGGATATACTTTTGTGTCCTTTGAATACATCAGAGACATAGATTAATTTTTGAAAATGTCACATAAATAATACAAGAATTAAAAAACCCCTTAATGAAAGAGAGAATAACCAGTATAGGGCCAGATCCTCAGCTAGCATAAACTGGTGTAGGTGCATTAACATCAATGGAATAATGTTGATTTATACCCAATGAGAATTTGGCCCAATGAATTTTAGTGTTTTCACATATTGAAATTGTACTAGTTTAACTGTTTTTTTGGGCGGTATTGGGACCTTGGGGATTAGTCAGTTATGATCCTTTAGGTTGTGACTCAGGAAAGCATTTAAGCACACACTTGAATGCACATGCTGCATAGGGATTCTTTCTTTTTTGAGTTGGGAGTATATTTTGCATTTAACTATGGAGATATGCAAAGATCATGGGAAAACATGCAAGATTCCTGTGAACAAGACAAACGTGCAGCAGTTGTGATTATTGTTATTTAGGATGCATCATTACAGAAGATGGAAGATTGGATATTGAAGTCAGCACCAGAAGAGCAAGAGCCAAAGAGCCGTTCTGGAAGAATATACATTTGATGAGAAGGGTCATACATCTGAAGACTAAATTCCAACTCTTAAACTTACATTTGGTCTGTCTTAAATTACGGCTGTGAAACATGGCCATTCAAACAAATGATAATGAAGGGATTAGAATCCTTCAAATTATGGTGGTATAGAATAATTCTGAAAATATCATGGGTAGACCAAATTGGAGATGATAGGAGATTGGAGATGATTGGAACTCAGTAAATGCTAGTCAAAGACCTTTTTGAAAAGAGATTCAATTTGCAGGGCAAATTTAAGAGGTTCAGTCCCCTGAGCACTGGAAGAAAAAGTTGATGGCAGAGAAACAGGAGGGAGAAAAAAGGGGATCTTAAACATAGGATGTGGTATTGTGGGTGAATCAAAAGGATTATTAGTCCATAAAGAAATTAGCAGATGATTGTACAGACTGGGCTACCATGGTTGCAAACTTCCAGTAATGGAGATGCCACATAAGAAAAGAAGAGGGCAGGGAACTCCTCCAAATTCTGTTTTGAGAAGGAATTTAATCCACGGACCTGAATCTCCTTTCATTTACACCAGTGCAAATCATGAGTGCTTCAGCTTCAGTCAATGGACATATACTTGTGTAAAAACATAGTAAGTGAAAGCAGAATGAAGATTAGTTTTGTATTTCTAATTAGAATAATTAGCAGAAAATTTAAGGCCTAGATCCTTTGTCAACAGTGACTTCTCTGTGTCCTGGCATTGCAGGAGAAGGAAAGATGTATGACAATTTATAAAATTTAAATTCAAAGCACCAAATTCTGTAATGATTTAAAACCAGGGCAACTTCATTGATGTCATTGTAATCAGCGCAAAATGTGGCCAAACTTTTTTAATTAAGGAAAATGTGCACATGGAAGTGCTGTTACAATTAAAGAGAAATTAACACAAATTAAAAACCAAAGCCCTAATGAGGAGATGCAGCCTATATAAAAAAGTGCAACTTCTTTTCTTCAGTGTCAAAAGTTTTTCATTATGTTTTCACAAAATGAAGATGAAAAGCAAATGACAGGTTATCCCATAATTCACAGCAATAAATTACATCATGTTACAGGGCAATCAGAATGCATATTTGTTAAGCAAAAGCTTGTACATGCTCTGGGGAAATCTAAGTATATGCCGGAGGCATATACTTAAAGTTAAGCATGTGTTTAAATGCTCTGCTAAATCAAGGTCCGCACACTGATCCTGCACCTTTAAGGCTAGAACCAAAACATGAAAATGTGTCCCCTCAGCCATGGTCCAAAGACAAAGTTCAGCAGGATGGCTTGATAGTTCAGAATAAGTAACAACGGACACCCCATCTGCGATATAAAAACTACCATTTTAAAAGGCAATTTCAGCTACCATTAGCACAGTTGTGCCATGTGGAGCAGGATATAATCCTATCAAATGGACAGCTCAGTGAAAAGCTCTGCTCAATGTGCAGTGGTTCTGAGGTTTTGCTCCTCAAAATTGCTGCCCTTAAAAAAAAGGGCTTGGCCACTGAGAAATGGCAAAGATGGCAGGAATCCAGCTTCCAGCCCAGGAGGATTGCATGAGGTCCATGCCCAGAGGATTTACCAGGCTTCATGGAAGTTCCCTTCATAAATATCAAGCCAGAATCAGAGTCATGGACGCAGGGGGTACATTTTTAAAGGCCCATTAAACAGTGGAACCCTATTCCCACAGCTTGTAGGGCAAACAGGAAAACTTCACTGGAGACTCCAGAACCTCAAGGGATTGCCAAGTTTCCCCTGTAGCAATCATGAAGAAGAAATTCCTGCTGCCAGCCAGCACATAAGCAAACTTTGTGCTGAGATGGTTGAGAAGGCCGCAAAATATTCCCCCTTCCTACAACCTGTATTACCCGCAAAGCCTAAAGCTGCTAAAAGTGCCAGCTCCTGTGACCTCTCTGATACCAGTGAGTCATTTGTGTTCAGTGGCTCTACCTCACTCCTCCCTGTGTACAGCCTGACCCCAGCAGCAGAGGGTCACAGGGGGAAGTGATTCAGATCACCTTCCCTGGGAGATAGACCTCCATGGATCCCACAGGAGGTCATAAAAGAGCTACTACTTTCCTTAGGGAAACATGAAGGCTATATGCCTGCACACTGTCCTTTTTGTCTCTCTGGTAACATGTTCCCTTTCAGAGTCTTCTCTTAGACGTTTGTCCCAGGGACTGGTGATGAAGGTTGAGGTGACAACAAGGACCAGCTTGCTGTCAGGTTCGATTTATATG
>ML675604.1:89687954-90062558 GCA_007922155.1 Mesoclemmys tuberculata
TGGAGTTGGGTCACTCCAATTATAAAATGAAACAATGTTACAACAAAGGTGTGGCTCATAATGAACTTGTCTAGTGAGAGCACAAAGTCTTAAAACCTCTCATAAGAGAGTCTTCCCCTCTAGATCCTATAAAGAGAAGGAGAGACCACTGAAGCTGGGGCAGTGAGCCAAATATCTGAGACTTTCAATTATGTTTCTCAGAATGAGGCATAAACGGGGATCTAATTTCACAGGAGCTTATGTTTTTAGAAAATGACACATAAGCACACACATTGAAACGTTGCAAAAGAATGGTGTAATTCTTCCTTCACAGTGTAATCTTGATTTATGAGGATATGTGTAAATTCCCCATCAAAGGACAGTAGGAATTCCCTATCGAGACCTACGTATACCTAAGGATGAAAATGTCTTTGCTATTTTGTTTAAGGTTAATCCTGCTGCAGCCTCTTTACTAAAGGACATAGTCATACCAGTTGAGTGAGTATTTCTGTAGCATCCACAGACAAGAGAATAAGATCATCACTCAGGCTCTGTGCTTCAGTGTAGCTACTCACTTCAATGATGGGAGGGGTTTGCCAATCGCTACAGTTAATTCATCTCCCTGAGTAACGGTAGGTAGGTAGGTCGACAGAAGAATAATTCTATTGACCCAGCACTGTTGGGTTGCTTAACTACATTACTCAGGTAGCTGGCTCAACTCTTTTAGTATACACCTGGCCTCAGACTAAATTTAGATACAGCAGCCATAGCCCTGAGAGTACTGGTTGCTGTTTCCTACTATAAAGGTCTATGCCAATGGGGTGGCAATTGTGAATGTGTGCAAAGAACAAACAAACAAAAAACACCTATATAAAATTGACTTTAAATTTAATTTTCCTCAATGATTTTTCAGAATTGATTTTTCACGTGACTCTGATTTGATGTATGTGTCAAAACTCCCAAAGTCATGTCCCAGCACTAACTATGGTTCCACTTAAGGTAACTGGAGTTGCAAGCTTACATCTGATATCCTTCCAAATATTTGTTGGTAAGCTCTTTTAAGAGCATTGAGACAGAGCAGTCACTGAGATTTAGACAATAGAATGCATCCCTTCCTCCTTCCCAGGAGAACCTTCAAGCTATTTTATGCCAGCAGATGTCCCCTTTCAAGCCAATGCTCCTCCAGGTTCCAGTGCAGAGATTACATGTTAGGAGGAGGCCATTGCTGCATTGAGACTTGCAAGATCATGTGTGGGATTCTCTGGAAAAAACATTCAACTCTAAAAGCTTTTGCTGAGTTTTAGGTTTGCCAAGTCTATGTAGATCCCTGCCTTGAAGGATAGTTCAGAGTGTGCCCTTTTCTGGGAATGAGCTACGTCAGAAAATGGGTGTTTGAAATAAACAGGAAAGGACTGTCAGTAGAACTCCCTCATTGTTCCAGGGACAAGTTAGTCTTTTCCCCAAATTAAAATAATCAACTCTATCATGAATACTGTTCATAGGAAGAATTCAGTAGTCCATCTCCTACATATTGGAATGATAGAACCAGTTCCATAGAAGGATATGTTCTTTGGAAAGGGCACAAGATACTTTATGGTACAAAGAGAAACAATGGTATGTAACCCACTTTTGATCTCATTTCTCTTAACAGGTCCATTAGGAGATCAATAATCCAGATGGAAAAACTGAAATCCATCATTACCGAATTACCATTTCAGAATTTCAGAATATGGAAGTAAACCTCCTGAAGATCTACTGAACATATGTTTGGGGCAACTCCACCAGTGATACTTTACTTTTGTTACAACAAAAACATTTTCAAAACAGAGTAATCCCTTTTTGGACTCATAAATTCTACACTTCTACCTTTTTCTGGACAATCTTATCACCATGTTAAGAGGACCCAGCAACCATCACCAAAAGCCTTCAGAAATCTTTGAGTGAACAAGTAGAAGGGCCAACAGCAGTTATCATCCAAAACAATCTTTACTTCAGAATATAGATAAGCATTAGCACACCTTAGAGTAGTATTGGCCTTTGTTCATGACCTAGGTAGACGCTTTCACTCTAATCCTCAGGGTTCTATACCAAAAAGGAAAGTCAGGACCTGCTGGCTCAGCTAGATGCTCTTAGATGCAAGGAAGGTCAGTATGGCAGCAGTATGTGCTGCATTACTTCAGCGTGTAGTCACCCCTGCCAATTCAAACCTCAATTCTAGCTGTCTTCAGATGGTAGTATCCACTAAGGGCCCTTGCTCAGGGCCAGTGGTGGACACAGAGGAGAAGGAAAAATACTCCCCAAATGGTGGGGAAGGAGGATGAGCTATGACCTCAGAACCTTCTGCTTCATATGGAAGGGATTCCAAAGGGGAGAGGGTGGTGTTCCCAGATAAAATCACCACACTACATCTCTTCCACACCAAGGAGATAGAATGGATTAAAGGGCATCCAATAAAATGTGGTCCACATTTTAGGCCAAACTCCATAATGTCTATGGCATCGATAACTGGTCTGAGAAAATCCACCAGATGTGCCACCTGGAATGTATTAACCTTAAAAGATTGACAGAGACGAAGAAGTGGGTCTAGCCCCACATACAGAGCCTCCCTGGTGTCCTCCTCATCAGTGTGGGTTCTATACACCCTGTCACAAACGTTTTAGCATCAGACACATTTGTCAGAATAAACCCTGCACAAAGTCCAGTTTTGGCTTAAACGGACTGAATTGCTTTGAATGATACGTTGATCTCCTACAGCCAGCATCTACACTGGCACAGTAGTTCCACTGACTTAAAGTGTGGCAAAAGTCAACGTAATAAAACCATCTCTGCAAGTGGCATAGCATGTAAATCGAATTTCATGGGTCGAATTTGCATCAGTGTAGACAGAGCGTGATGTAATTTGACATTAATGGCCTCTGGGAGGTATCTCATAATGCCCCATTGTGACCACTCTGGACATTCATGCTCTCCTGTTATGTGGCCACACAAACAGGAAATGGCCCCTCCCCTCATGCTCTGGGAAAATTTGAATTTTCATTTCCTGTGCAGCCAGTGTGGAGAGAGCTTTGTATCTGAACTCATCATGGCTACTTCAAGACCCAAAAGCACTCCAGCATGATGTCGACCAGAGGTCTTAGATCTCATGGATCTGTGGGGCGAGGAGGCCATTATACTTCAGTTCTGAGCCAACAAAAAAAATGTGGACATTTACAGGAAAATATCGTATGGCATGCTGGAGAAGGGGCAAAACGGGAATGTGCAGCAGTGCCGCGTGAAGATCAAGGAGCTATAGCGGTCATATAAAAAAGCCAGGGAAGCTAACAGCCATTCTGGCTCCTCATCCAAAACATGCCACTTCTACAAGGTGCTGCATGCAATTCTTGGCAGTGACTCCACCACAATGCTGCCATGCAGCATCAATACCCCTGCTTAATCCCAGTCCAAGGAGAATGATGAGGACTCCATAGATGAGGTGGAGGAGAGCAGGGTGGTGGAGAGTGGGGTGTCCATTCTCCCAAGAGTCAGGACCTATTCCTGACCCCAGAGCAGAGCAACAGACAGGACAGCAATGATCCTGGGGAAGGAACATCTGGTGAGGTTTTTTTTTCTTCTTAGCAGTTATGTCCTTTTAAATGGGGAGAAAGGGATTTCAGGGGTTTAGCAGACTTTCCTGGGGGGTTACTCCCAGAACAGGTTATTTATGTGCAAAGGTATTCTCCATTAATCATCCATTGATATCTCAAGGAAACTTTCATGTAGGTAATCTGTTATCCTTTGCACAAAGTTTCATGGGAGGGCAGCCTTGTTTCTTCCTCCATGGTAGGATATTTTGCTACACCATGCTGCAATCAAGTGAGCCGGAATCATGGCGGAACACAGCATAGCAGCATAAGGACCAGGCCGGTACCACACTACATGCAGCAAATCTTCCCTTTCTGCATGCATTACTCTTCGGAGACTGATATCGCTGATGGTCACCTAGGGAAGATGGCACATGTTTAAGGTACCTGAGCTATACAGCCGATACCCTGTACCTCTCAAGTCCCCTTTTATTGGCCTACAGAATCACTTAAATAATTTTGCAAAGGTATCTGATGAGCCTATTAAACTGCCTTCACTATACTCAGTTACAATGTGGCCAGCTTGTCCCAAAATGGTCATCTTAATTAAAGCATGGCACCCGGTCAGCCCTCTCATACAGTACATTTGAAATGAGCATTTTAGAGATAATTAATCCTTTCTATAGCAGAGGCAAGTGCCCCTGGCTTACCATTTCTGTAACAGCACAGCGAGCCGACCCTTCTGAAATGATGGGAATGGAATGCGGGTCTGGCTTAGCATTGTGCACAGTAAGGGGAGCATTTTATACATTGTTGTAGGTGCTTCGTTTTCCTGGGTCTGCCAACAAAGGCAGCCTTGTGCATTTCTTCTCCTTCTATAAACACCTCGACCTTGGGCACCTCCTCCAGAACTGCAGTGGGAAGCTCAGAAAACTCAGAACTGCTGAGCAGCTCAGAAAGAGGGGGAAGAAACTGCAGGATGACATGTTTGGTGAGCTCATGAGCTCCTCCGCAGCCACTGAAACAGGGATCCGAGCATGGCAGGTGACCTTGTCCCAGAACATGGACAGGGAGACTTGAAGAGCGATTCAGGAGCATGATCGCAGTACCCGGCAGGAGATGCTGCGAATCATGCGTGAACAGGCAGACATGCTCAGGCAGCTTGTGGAGCATCAGGAGGAGCAGAGGCCAGACAGAGTCCCACTGAAGCCTATGCCTATGATTTTGCTGCTTTTGTCCACCTCCAAGTGGTCTCGTAGGAGGATGGATAGTACGTGGTGCACTCCACCCTGGTAGAGGCAAGCAGAAAGCAGTGGCAGCCACGCTGACAGCTGTCCTGCAAGCAACCACACTCCCTCTTGAGACTGTGAATGAACACTCGCTCCCCACCCCCACCATCTTGAATGTTTATAAATAAAAGTTTGCATCATTTCAGTGCATGCCTCTTTATTAATTCGTAGCTTGTTTGGGAAGGCTTTGGAGGGTACTGATATCAATGGTAGGGGGAATGGTAAGCAAAGGCACAAAACATACAGAAAACATTACTGCATCTCATTGCAGAACCTGATTTTTTATGCTTCCCAAAGGCGAAGCGCTTGATGGTTGTCTCTAAGCATGTTGCTGCCAACTGGCTGCTCAAAATTGTCAGCCTTTTCTTTTTTGCCTCCACAGCCCAACCCTGGAGGAACCTTTCCCCCTTCACTTCACACACATTATGAAGAACACAGCACGCAGATATAACTGATGGGATATTCTTTTCACTTATGTCCAGCCTAGTAAGGGGACATCTCCATCTGGCCTTTAAATGCCCAAATGCACATTCCACCACCATTCTGCAACTACTTAGCCTGTTATTAAAATGCTCCTTGTCACTGTCAAGGTGCCTGGTGTACAGCTTCATTAGCCAAGGGAGCAAGGGATAAGCAGGATCCCCAGGATCACTGTTGGCATTTCCACATTCCTGATGTGAATGTTTTGGTCAGGGAAGAAATTGCCCACCTGCATGTTAGAGAACAGCCCTGAGTTCCTAAATATGCGCTCGTCATGCACCTTTCCAGACCACCCCACATAGATGTGGGTAAAATGACTCCTGTGATCCACAAGGGCCTGCAGCACCATGGAAAAGGACCCCTTGTGGTTTATGTACTCTGTTGTGAGGTAAGCAGGTGCTAAGTTAGGGATGGGCCCCCCCTGCAGTTTGGGAACCCCATTGTGGCAAACCCATCCACTACCCTTTGTAGCACAAGTCTATTGATGGCCCTGCACACTTGAATCACAGCAGCTCCCACTGTAGATTTACCAATTCTGAATTGATCCCAACCTACCGGTAACAGTCAGGGGTTGCCAGCTTCCACAGAGCAATGGCCAGTCACCTCTCCACCCTCTGAGCGTGTCTTAAACGAGTATTCACATGCTTCAGGGAGGGGTACGGCTCCGCACAAAGTTTGAGGGAAATGGCCTTTCGCATACGAAAGTTCTGCAGCCACTGGTCATCATCCCACAGCTGCATAACAATGGGGTCCCACTGGTCTGTGTTTGTTTCCTGGGACCAGAACCGGCGCTCCATGGCCTGCAGCAATTGGGAATTGTTCCACTCGATGTCTTGTAGCAGGGCAGCCTCGGTGACATCGCTGTTACCTGTGCTTTGGGTTCTCACTTTCCTTTGAAAATACTCAAGGCTAAGCTGCAATGTATTTGTGATGCTCACCATAATAGTGCAGAGTTGAGCTGGCTCCATGTCTCTGCAGCAATGGCGGATGCGTGGCATAAACAAAAGGCGTGAAAACTGGTTTCCTGTTTGTTTGGGGGAAGAAGGGAGGGGGAAGGAGCGTTGCACCATGAGACGATAAAACTTGGGCCTTCACAGTTGCACTGTGGGATAGCAACCTATAGTGCACTGCTTTGAATGTCGACACAAGCGTGGCAAGTGTGGATGCACAAGCACGGCACAAGGAGCATGGTGAGGACACGCTTCAGCGAGTTCCAAAAATTGGTGGGTAAAAGTCAATTTAAAGTAAGTTGAGTTCACTCTGCAGTGTAGACATAGCCTCGATCTTATCCTCCTGTTTCTCAGAATAAGGTTCATGATTTACTTTTGTGCTGACTCAAAAAATACTTTGTAAACTTTACGCATCATGCCACTGTCAGACTGCAGATTTATGTTGCAGAATTTGAAATATCTCAGCAGATAGCAAAGGCTGGAGGGAGGAAGTATTTAACAAGGAGGAAAGGCAGTCAGCTAGGTGGAGAGATCACGTTGAGCACTTTGAGCAACAGAGGGAACTCCCATCAGAACATCTCCACCCTCCAACCCTCTGGAGAGTGCAGAAAATTCCAGGGTAAACCTGAGTGAGTGAGCCCAATTTATCTACCCAGCCAAAAAGACTCCTAGAAAACTCGTAAGCAGACAGTCCAGAAGTAAGGAGGTACTGCTGTCCTTTTCCCCTTTACATTGGCTCCAGGAAGAAGATATTCTCTAGGGCATTGGAACATTTATTTTCCTTTTGGTCTCCCACCAGAAAAGACAAAAGAGGGCCCCACAAAGGGGTAGCATCTTCCTTGCAAGGACTAAAAAACTGGGGCCTGAACATGAGCTATCCAGTGTACATAACTGGATGTGGGCAGAGTCTCCCACCACATGAGAGAAAAACCTAAGGGGGAGTCTTTTACACTACTCAGCCCAAGAAGAACTCCTGCAAAGATGGAAAGGTTATTATGAGACTGCACTTAACCATCCTGAAATGACTACATGCCCAGATGTAGGTGTGTTAGCATAGATGCACTCCCTGATCTGTGTAGGCATACCTACATTGGAAGAGGTTTGCTGTGCCGAAATGAAACAGCGAAGCATTCCTATTATCTTCTTGAGGTGCTGCTGGACTGAACAGCATAACATCTGAACATCTCTGGTATGTCTTAGCGTTCATAAGTGTTATAGTACACCAACTTTTTGTCCAGGCATGGCCTACTGGGAAGGTGCCAGAGGAGTGGAAGGAAAGAATCATCCTCCACTTTATAAAGGAAAAGACCCATGCACTGAATGCAGCAGCTACAGACCACTATCTCTGCTTTCTGTTCCCAGAAAAGTTTTTACACATGTCCTATTCACCCAGCTCCAGCCTCCCCTTGTGCAACGTTGTTGCACAGAGCAATTGGACTTTACTGCCGGGCAATCAACAATGGATGCTATTCTTGCTATTCATCTTTTATTTGAGAGCCATCATGAATTTAATTGTCTGTTAACAGCAGCACATGTAGATCTAAAGACAGCCCTCAATTCTGTCCATAGAGATGCCCTGTGGAAAGCTCTATGAAGCATTCGTGTTCCCAACATCCTTTTGAGCTTAATTCAAGATCTACATAATGACTCAGGGGCACAGGTGTGATGGGGGACACATAGGTCCAATAGGTTTTACACTTGATCCGGGGTGAAGCAGGGAGATATCCTGGCCCCAGCCTTGTTCTGCTTTGCAGCAGATTGACTCCTTGAACATACCCCTGCAAATGCCAGTATAACTGTTGGTTAGCGGCTTTTATTGACCAGGTTTATGTGGATGATGTCATCCCCTTTGGCCAGGATGCAAATGACCTGAAAGATGTACTAGAGAGCTTCCAGCACATGGCAACTGCCCTTGGGCTAAGAATCTTTTGGGAAAAAACAAAAATCCAGAGTGTCAGTGCAAAAGTTGTGATACAAGACATCTGTGTTGCCGGACAAACCATGAAAGTAGTGGATGAGTTCATCAATCTAGGCAGTAAATTTTCAGCAGATGGGCATAGCCAGCCACCCATTCTAAGGAGAATCAGTTTAGCAGCTTCAGCCATGAAGGACCTGCATAGGGTCTAGAGCCAAAAGAAGATGAAATTATATATAAAAATACAGATTTATCAAACCTGTGTACTTCTAATCCTTTTACATGGATCTGAAACATGGATGTTGCTTAAACAAGACAACAGGAGGCAGCAGGCATTTCATGTGGGTTATTTCAAGTGGCAATTATTGGGCATAACATGGTTTGATTTTATGAATAATAGGGATGTATTATTCAGAACTGGCCTTGAGAGGATTGAAGTCAGCATTGGTTAACATTGGCTGGCACTTTTTGGTCACTTGGCCCACCTTAGAGATAAAGTCTGCAAAAACTGAGCCCTTAAGATCAGACTAGAGGTCTGGAGGGGACATTACTCAGCCATCAACTGGTGATGGCTATCTGGTTATCCACAATTAACCTGGTTGCACCAGTTCAGTAAGATCATTGGAGTTTTAGAGGCCTGGCATAAAGCCATACAATTTGGCATGGACATTTGGCACTGTGGACCCTTCATGTCTAAGTTTATTGTTGTTGTTGAATGCAGTTTAGCTTAGCTAAACTTCTACTGCATCACAAACCAGATTACAAGACTATTGATCATCCTATTTGCATCCAGATTCAGTTGGGAAAGCAAAAGTTATACTGCATGAGGTACAAAAGGAACTACATGAGAAAGAGACAATGAAAAGTGGAGGCTGTGGTCCCCTTATATGAAGGCTTCCTTTATGCCTCGTTCTCTCTCTCGTCCCCTGTTCCTCCCCCTCTGAAACCACTGAGAGTAAAGATGGTAAAAAGGACTGTGAAGGAACAGGCCACAAGGATTATAATCACGTTCTCAGTAACCTTCAGGTCTTGGTTCTTGGACCCAATTTAGATGTACCGTCTCTCAAACTGCCAACACCCCCCCCCCAATAATGTAACAGAGACCTGAGCTGAACCAATATCCAGTGCTGCCTAACCCCTCAGTTGGGAAGCTGAGAGGAAGGCACTATGGTCACTTTTCTAAGGAGGCAACAAACACCCTCCTGACACCTTGAAGGAAATCCACAAATGATGTCTATAGATTACATAAGGGTTAGATGTTGATATTACAAGGTTCACAGATCAGGGTAGTCAGCTGAAGCAAAGGACATTCTAGTGATTTTAAACCATGGGGCTCAAGGCCAATACTATAGAAAGGCAAGTCAGTGACTACAGGCCTACTGCACTGCAAGACAGCCTTGAGAACCTTCATCAACATTGCATAAGAGATTCCTGAGAATCACCAGTCTTGTCAGTACTCTAGCAATATGCATGGCATGATCTTGATCTGCCAACTGCAATTCCTAATAAAACCAGCTTTCTGTGTCCCAGCAAGGTCCCTTGCTCTTTGCACTGAAAGTATCTTGCCTTGTTGCAATCTCCTTTTCTAAGAGGGTTTTGGAACTTGGCATACTCTTAGTGAAACCACAGTTATACGTTCTCACAAACATGGTAGTTCTGTTAACTAGCCCTCCGTTCCCAAGGTCATCACAGTCTTCCTCCTATAATAGGAAGTGGTGGCACTGTCCTTCTGGATGAATCCAAACATTTTAAGGAAGTCAAAATATGTAAGTTAGATGTAAACAGAGCCTAGAGAGGAATACAGTTGTTTATAGCAGAGACATTAAAAGACTAGGTACAATTCCCCTCATTACTATACATCTTGTGAAAAGATTTTTCAGGTGGAGAGATCAAACACATTTCATAAGGAGGTCAGTAAGTCTACTAGAACACCTTTTATCCACACACTCTCAAATGCTGTAGAGTTGACACCCTTGACCTGCTGATCTGGCATGTGGGATAGGAGGGTATTAGAAAAGAGGGTGCCCCCGGAACCCTTAAGCTCCTTTTCAAGACTCCATGGATAAACTGAATTTTTCAATTGAAAAGCACACTGAAAAAATATTTTGCTGAGATCCACACTCAAGAGTGCATAATGGTACAATACCATACCCTGTGCCTGCTTTTGTTCTGCATCTGAAACTTCCTGTGTCTCACATCATATAACGTTCCTTGTATTTTCCTACACATGCTGCCTTCTTCCCTAGATACATAAAATCGATCAATTTTTAGAACAAATAGTGATGGTCAGATGGTAAAACATTTGTCACAATTAAAATCTCCACATTCTTGGTCTCTTATTTTTGAAATGTGACCTGTGTTCCCAGGTTTGTTGTTGCTACTACTGCTGTTGCCTTTTGCTTCGTTGTCTGCTAGCTCAAGTCATTATCCATACTTTAAGAGCAATTAATTTCTATTAAAGCATAATTATTAAAATAACTTTCTTTCTTTCAGTGCAATTTTTGTTAAGCAAGACAATCAACAGAGATACGTTTAACCACTGCTGCATCCCAGCTGATAGGGAGAAAAATCGGATATTCTCTGTGCTTTTCTTTCTTTTTTAAAAAGAAGAATCCCTTCTTTCATCTTGGGCTGCTTCCCGACTGAGCTGGCATTGATCTTCCTGTGGCCACTGTTTATGTTTTTTTATTTTAACTCTTTGCTATTTGTAATTTTGTGTGTGTGCGTGTGCACACATATGCTGAAGAGAGGGATCAGAAAGGCCATTTATTACTCACATAGGACCCAAATGGGCTGTATGAATATTGGTTTACATTAACTGAGAGTTTTAATTTCAAGATAAAAGCAATGAGAGATGGCTTGCTTTTTGTCTCCTCTCTTTCCTTTCTATTGTTATTTATTCCTTCTATTGCAGTAATGGCCATCAAAAACTGGGGTCTTTTTGTTGTTAAAGTGAAAAACACAGCACAAACTCATGGAAGGGATGGCATCTGCTCCAAAGAGTTTGCAATCTAATTGAATTTAAATATTTAGGCAACACTTTCTGTGTGTCTTTTTGTCTGATTATGGCTTTTAAATGCTATAGGCCAAAAAGCTGTTCAGATCAGGGGGCAAGGGACTTGGAGAACATTTTGATTCAGAAGACTATGATACTTTCTCCCAGAGACCATCTTTCTTACTCCTCCACATATGCTTTCTCTTGACTAGGAAGAGAGAATGAGTTTAGCTCAGGCTTAGCTAACATGCATTTGCTATACTAACCTGCCAAAGTAGAACTAAAGGTATTAACCTTGGATCTGCACTAGGAAAAAGGGCCAAATTTAGCTCAGGCTTAGTTAGCTGAGCTAGACATAAACTTGACCTATTCCCTAATCCACACCAGGCCAATAATGAATGTTCTGAGGTTGATAAAATTACTGAATTAGATAAAGTCTTTCCTTTTTTCAGTGTATACATTTCAGAACAGACAGTTGAAAAATTCGAGCATTTTGATGGTTAAACTGGTTTTAAATAAATCAACGGTTTAGAGATTTGAATACAGTTTGATCATTTAGAGAGCAGTAAACATGGGTGGATGAACTCCAATGCTTACAGGAAGGTTTGACTCCTTACAAACTGTTTTAAGCTTGTGGATGCATTAATGACAAACAAGCCACCTCTCCCCACTGTGTGGAGAAAACCATAATTAATTAGACATCCGAGGGCTGGGCCAGCTGAATTTCAAGGGTGGAGTTGTTGTGCTTTTACAAGTAAAACCTCTGAGACATTCCTGCTAGTAAAACTCCATCACACAATTTATGAAGAAATGTGCACGAACTTCGCTGAAGTGGATTCATTTAAACATCCCTGGTACTTTTTTGCATTATTCACACAGTTCATCTTATTAGCTCCATGTTTCTCAAACTGTGTGGCATGGTCCTGGACAGGGGTGTGAAGAAGAAGCTGGAGTGGAGCACAGATAAGTTGCTCATTCTCCAGACTCTCAATTTTCATCTGATTAGTTTTTAAGGTAAGTCTCTAGCTGTTATCATTGAGAAGAAAACCCACAAAATATGACCTGAGTATAACCAATACTCGAGTCTGCAGAAGGAGTGAAACAATAGCTCTGAGTTCAATTTCAATGGATACTAATTCAGATGCTAATGATATGTTAAATGCTGTATGCAATGTTGTAGCTGTGTTGAGAGACAAGGTGGGTGAGGTAATATCTTTTATTGGATCAACTTCTCTTGGTGAGAGATACCAGCTTTCGAACTTACACAGAGCTCTTCTTCAGGTTAACAATTTCACTGCTTATCAAGGTATGTAAGAAAGAAAAGGAAGCATCATTTTATAAAGACATATACCACCTACCCTGTCTGAAAAACCCTTTTGAGCAAGCTGGGTTAGAAGGGGGGTGACAGAAGTGATTCTTTTCATTTTTCTGAAGGAGGATTTAGCTTTCCAAAGTTTGGAAACAGTGAATTAGTTAATGGGCTTGGTTTAGCTGAACCCAAACAACTGGCAAAAGCCACCTAGGGAAGGTTTCTGTAGTGCAAACTGCCTGAAACCTGTGCTTCACTCTGGGCTCTCAAGCTATAGTGCTACTGAAGAACTATCATTAATTTTGTAGCTGACATGGTGTAAGATTCCCTCTGATCCTCTCTTCCTTTTATTTTCCATTAATCTGCATTGTTTCTGCAGTGTTCATTCATATCCTCACTTTTCATTTGGCTGTTTTCATTCTGAGTAGCCTTTCACATAGCTCAACATAGTCTTAACTGAGTGGCAAAGAAACAGCAATTTATAAGATATCAAAGCACATTCCATGCTTCTTCCATGTAAATTCAGCAAAATCAGGGTCGTAATGCAATCCTCCTTCTTCATAAATAGGTTCCTTTGAAACCTTTGTTATCACATAACATGCTTGCAGAATTCTTACTTAACCAAGTAACTGTTTTCATCCAGATATAATTTACTTTCCATCTGTGGTTGCTTTTATCAGCATACTATGGTTGGGTTTTGCTCGTTAGGCAATGTGCTTAAAGTGTGTGGGATGCTATTGTATTCTCTGTTTTTCACTTTATATTGTTTTTAAGGGTATTTTTAGATTAGCATACTTCCTGCATCAGATTCAGAAGTACTGCTTCATTTTGTTGTTCAAAAGTTTGTATATATTGTGATATAATGGATCAATAAATAATTTAAAGGGAATTAAAAACAAAACAAAACAAAACAAAATCCTCTCCTAGATTCTGTATTCAATTGAAGAGAACCTGCAAATTGTTTTGCATGGGTGGACTCCCTGATCTACCCACAGTGAGATGCAAGTTCAAGGCCTAGGAGCCATTTGATTTCAATAGGATTTTTGGTTATGTAGAGACTGCAGGATCAGTTTCAAAATCTGTGGCAAAAGAGGCCAAAATGAATACCATACTGATCATTTATATTATTGCATGGTGTACAGTGGACAATGCAAAATTACAGACATATAGGATTATAAGAAATAGCCAACATGGATTCGTCAAGAACAAATCATGCCAAAACAACCCAATCTCATTCTTTGATGGGTTAATAGTGTAGTGTATGGGGGAGAAGCAGTAGATGTGATGTATCTTGATTTTTAGTAAGGCTTTTGACACATACCACATGACATTCTCATAAGCTAACTAGGGAAATGTGGACTGGATGAAAGTACAATAAGGTGAGTACGCAACTTGTTGAAAGGTTGCACTCAAAGAATAATTATCAATGGTTTACTGTCAAACTGACAGGGCTTATCCAGTTGGGTCCTGCAGGGGTCAATCGTGGCTCTGGTACTATTCAATATTTTCATTAATGACTTGGATTGGAGAGTATGCTTATAAAATTTGCAGATAACACCAAGCTGGGAGAGTTGCAGGCATGTTGAAGACAGGACTAAAATTCAAAACAATCTTTACATCCTGTAGAATTGGTTGGAATTCAACAAGATGAAATTCACTAAAGGTAAGTGCAACATACTTAAGTTAGGAAGGAAAAATCAAATGCACAACTAAAAACCGAGGAAGGTAAGGAACACTGAAAAGGGTCTAGGGTTACAATGGATCACAAACTGAATGAGTAATGTGATGCAGTTGTGAAAAAGGTTAATATAATTATGGGTATATTAACTGGAGTGTTGTACGTAAGACATGGGAGGTAATTGTCCCGCTGTATAGAGCATTGGCGAGGATTCTGCTGGAATACTATGTCTAATTCTGGGAGCCACACATTAGGAAAGATGTGGACAAATTGGAGAGAGTCCAGAGGAGAGCAATAAAAATGATAAAAGGTTTAGGAAACCTGACCTATGAGGAATTGTTAAAAAACGAGGCATGTTTAGAAAAGAAGGCTGAGGAGGGGAACCTGATAACAGTCTTCACGTACATTAAGGGTTGTTGTTGAGAGGACTGTTATCAATTGCTCTCCATATTCATGGAAGCTAGGACAAGATATAAGAGCTTAATCAGCAGCAAGGGATTAAATTAGTTTGGATTAGATATTAGGAAAAGCTTTCCAACTATAGGTGTAGTTAAGCCCTGGAATAGGCTTCCAACAAAAGTTGTGGAATCACTATCACTGGAGGTTTTTAAGAACATGTTGGACAAACACCTGATAGTGCTGGTCTAGGTTTACTTAGTCCTGTCTCAGTGCAGTGGGCTGGACTTTGACTTCTCAAGGTCCCTTCCAGCCCTATGTTGTTATGATTCTATGAATTCAGGGCTTTGTCCAAAACCAAACTACATGGAAAATCTATTCTTTATATTAGGCATAGGAGATGCCTGCTGTTCTCTCCCCTGCAGCTACATTGCTACACATGGCGCCCTTAATAGGATATCTGTTTTTTATTCTCTGCTCTTTTTTCCCTAGAGACTATATGTCTTTGTCTTTCATTCTGCCCACTTTTTGTTCCATTTTACTCTATCTTTTCATCATAATTTGCTCTGTCTCACTCTATTTCTTTAGAAGTGATGATGAATAGAAACTCATAGTGCTCAATGTTGAACCGATAGTGTTTGAGTGCGTTCAGGCAAACATGAAACTGACCATCTCTAGTAGCAACTCATTCTTTCTGGCGTTTGGCACAGGATACAGCAAACAATCATTTTTAATTAATCAACCAGTTTCCCTTTGGTAAATGCAAATCATTCCCAGAATAATAAGGAAGAACTTATGACAGTCATTAATTAATTGTGAGCTCATTGATGCTTTCACTGATGTAAGTATAACAGATCTGAAAAACAGCCATCAAATTCACTAAATTTCAGGTGAAAGTCAGTAACATCGTCAAGTGCAAAATGGAAGCTGCTGGTTGTAGTACACAAACTGTACTTAACAATACAGAATCTATTTTGTCTATTGTACAGGATCTATTATTATATCGCATATATATTGTGATTTATGGACTAAATCCTTCTCCCACTGCTGTCGATGGACCCGGACCTAAAAATGTATATGTATAATGTAATGAGGGTAACATGATCACTGAACATGCTGCTGCTGCTGGTGGTCACTTTAGTAAAAATAGAGGGCTCCCCTGGGATTACAACTGATGTTTACAAGTGAGAGCTAAAGAAATCAAAACTGCTGTGAGTAATACAAGACTTCATATTAGTAACCTCTATGCATTTTTAAATATTCTGAGAGAATTTGTTTCAATATGCAATATGCTTATAAGCATTTAATGTTATGCTGTAGCCATGAGACTTTCAACAGTCTGTAATAGAAAAACATGAAACATCTGTGAGGTAAATATGATCTCTAAAGGCAGAATCAGTCCCACAATTCCTGAAAACAGGAGGAAAAGGGAATATGCCACTTTTTGTTCAAATGAGCTGCAACTGTGTGATTGCAGCTTGCTGCCAAGAATTATTGGCCTGCCTGGGAAAGCTTCATGCTCATAGATTTAATTTTATAGTCCTTTAGTGATGACTCTTCCTTCTGCTGTAGTTAGAGATCTGTCAGCATTCCCATTACTAATAGGGTTTCTGGTTTTTAGTTGAAGCTGCTTTTTTTGCTGGTAAATGCTTGCTGACTTAGAAAGAGAGTTCATTTCCAGTACATATTAGCTTGTACAATTGCCCTTCCTTGGACAAAATATGGCAAGCCATTCCTGGTACCTGCATCTTGCCTCAGCTTCATGCCACTTCTGAGAGACACAAGTTATGTCTACCCATTTTGTTTTAAGTATCCTGGTAATAGCAGTGCTGCAAGTGCTCATGCTAGCATCCCTGTCTAGACTTATTCTAGACCAATGGCTTTACTACTGTACCCCTTTCAGGAGACTTGAGTTGTCTTGCGTACCACACGTTTCACCTCACTTAAAAACTAATAGCTTATAAAATCATAAATAAAAATACAAAAATGTCACAACACATTATTACTGAAAAATTGCTCATTTTGCCATATAATTACAAAATCAACTGGAATATAAATATTGTACTTACATTTCAGTGTATGGTATATAGAGGAGTCTAAACAAGTCACTGTCCATATGAAATTTTAGTTTGCACTGACTTCGCTAGTGCTTTTTATGTGGCCTGTTGTAAAACTAGGCAAATATCTAAATGAGTTGATATATCCTCGGAAGATCTCTGTGTACCCCAGAGATGCGTGTACCCGTGGGTGAGAACCAGTGTTTTAGACAACATGGAGCAGGTCTAGAGGACATAATTGTTAAAACACCGATGACAACCCAAAGTCTGCCTCTACTAGTGCTTTCATCATTGTTTGCACCCGTCTTAGCAACAAAAGGAAACCAAGTAAAAAAGGGATGTGTGTGACCTGTCCGTGCCTAGGATAGGCCACCTGAAAATGCGAAGATCACGGCAGCCTGCAAAAGGAGAGCAGATTCTCCCAGCACTGGTGGGTGACACTGAAGTCAGACTTCCCAACCAGCCACCAACAATGGTTTTGATTCCCTGCATTGGTTATTAAGAAGCTAAAAATATACATACACAGTCCCCTTTACTGCATTTCAGCCTCAGGCTCCCAATCAGCCACTAGGTCCAGTAAAGAGATCAGTTTTTTAAAACGCTATGCTCTTTACCAAAAAGGTTCTCATGACCTCAAAGGGTCAGCCACAGTATCAAATCATTACAAGGTTGGCTCTTACCCAAAATACCACGCTACCAGCCAATCCTTTAGTAAGTAGAACTAAAGGTTTATTATAAAAGGAAAGAAAAAAAATATAAGAGAAATGTTAAATGATTAAAGCAATCAGACACATACAAATAATTTGAAAGTCTCTGAATATCAGGTTTTCCTTAGAATTGTGACGTTTGCGGGCTTGTATAGTCCCTCTGGTGTACATCCAGTACCTGGGTGGGTCTCAGTCCTTCGAGTCACAGCTTCACTTGTAGATGAGTTGGTCCAGAGGTAGGTGAATGTTGAAGGCTGAAGACTAAAGGCAATATGGATGTGCTGGTGCAGCTGCCTTTTATGTCCCTTGGCCTTTGCCATGCTGCTTGTGGAAGTTTACAGAAATAAGATGGAGTGCAGGGTCACATGAGTAAGTCCTAGTGACTTATCAGGTGTATCCCTGGCTTCTCCCTCTGGGCCCATTGTACCTGTGAGTTTCCTTAATTGGCCATTAAGCAGGCTATTCTTGCTGCAATCCTGTCTGGTCTGTCGCCTAGAAACACAGCACAAGTTGAAGTACAGATACATCAAACATATCCATAACTTCCAATACAAATATGACACACAAGCAATATCACCATCCTTAGCAAACTATAACCTTTCTAACAGCACCTGACATGGCCTATCTCATATGAATGATTGTAATTTTGAAATATTGATGTTAAGTAATATCATAAATGGTCCCCCTAATCCAAACAGCATCACAGGGGGGTAACCGGTAGTGTAGACAATGTCAGTGATATGGTGAAGGGACCATGTAGAACTGATGCCCAGAAGTGTACAGAGTTTGAGATTAAATGCTGAAAAAATATCTGGACACTGAGTTTTCAAATTAAATTTTATTGGCAGAAAAAATACAATTGTATGTGTATTAAAATGTTAGAAACCAGAAGCCCAAATTTTAAACCAAGTTTTCATTATTAATTTGTTTCTGTTGATGCCCCTGACCTGTTAGAGTCCAAAGATTGTGTGTACACTGTTCCACTTAGGATGTGGGACTCACAGCATTCAAGTGTTGACACTGCAGGATGGCACTAGGTTTAGGTGAGGTGGAGGCACTGTAATAAAATGAAATTATTGCATTGTTATTATGGACTCCTTAAATGAGATAAACTAAAGCCATCTACTTCTGTCAGATGACTGTCCTTATGGAAGTTCAGACAAATGTATGGCACTTCAAACTATTAGAAAGCTTTATCATCTTTGAAGATCAAATACCCATGTAGGTGCAAAAGGCAAGTGGCAGCCCTGCCCCCTATGAATATGTGAAATGCAGCTTGAAAGTTTTGAATGTTTACTATATTTTTCAAATATGGCAGAATCTAAACTGGTGCCTATAATATAGAGTGTATTTACCTCCCACTTTAAGGTTTTGTATACCCCATAAAATCTGTAATTTTTCTGTGAGAGTAGCTCCTGTGCTCTTTTTTGCATATGACTGCTACTTTTAGAATTTCCAAAACCACCTTTTTAATGTAATGATGTTCTAAATAAAACTGAATACCCACTAACATTTGTTTATCGATGAAGTACTTTCCATGCTTTTTCCATGTAAATTCAGCAAAGTTAACACATTGCAGTTCTCTCTCTTTCTAAAATTTGCTCTTTTGATTCCTTTATAATAATTTTCTTGAAGAATTCCTTCTTATTTAAATTTGTTAGCTGAACTGTCAACATATTCTTTACTTAGCAACTGTTTTTATTCAGATAAAGTTACTATTCATCCTAAACTTGCTTTTGTTAGGATATTATAGGGATTTTACTATGGCCAAGTTATTATCATTTGAAAACTGGCTAATTTGCATGTACAATAACTTCTTTTTTATAGCATTTTTAATAGTGTGTGCTTATCCATATTAACTGTATAATAGCTCCATATTACAAATTGATACAATGTGGTGCCATTATGAGATCACGTAAAAATCCATTTAATGACATCTTCTTACTTCAGATGGATACTGTAGGTCATAATATTTTAGAAGAAGCTGGTATAAACGCTTAGCAATTATAGTTTGTAATATCATAGGTTGTACGTTTTAAGGTCTATCAAAATTGGCTATGCACAATAGAGATCCTATAGTCTGCTATATAAATAAAATATATTTTGAAATTTCCTTAAACACATACTTTTCTGAAATAGTTGTTATGATTATTTATAAAAATATATACTCTCAGCATGTAGAATCCAGAGCCTCAGGAAATCATAGGATAAAATATCAGAGCTGGATTTAAAAAGCAGCTGGACAATTTTATGACCAGAACTAATACATGTACATGTAACAGTTGCACATGCTAAGATGAGGTAATCACACTCTAGCAGAAGTGCACCATCTGATTCATAGATTTTAAAAACAAAAAAGAACATTATGATCAGCTAGTCTGAACTGCATAACACCAGTCATGGAGCCTCACCCAGTAATTTCTGCATCATACCCATAAAGTCTATTTGAGGTGTAGCATGTCTTTTATGGAGATATCGACTGTTCATTTAAAGACTTCAGGTGATGGAAAATCCACCACACTACTTGTTACAATGGTTAATTACCCTCACTGTGACAAATTTGCATCATCTTTATGCCATTTTTTTCTAGATTACAGAGCCCTCTACTAGCAAAAATATTTTCTCCATATAGGTACTGATAACCTTCACTTGAGTAAACTAAGCAGTTTGAGTTTCTCACTACTAATTGGGTTCTGGGGCATGGGTGGGAGCAAGCCCACCAATGGCTAAAAGCCCTTTCCCCAGCCTAAGCGGAGGAACTACTGGGCCTGGGACTCAACTAATTTCAGGGGGCAACAAATGAGAAAACAGGAAAAGGTGTGAAGGTTGGAGGGCTAAATGGAGGGAAACTGAAAGCGACACCGAGCAGAGAACCCTGGAGAGTGACCACCGCTCCTCAAAAGTAGCTAAGGAGTCAGTGGACGTGGCCCCGAGGAGCTCTGCTTGGATATGTGATCAGCCGGAGGAACGGAAGTAGGCCCCCAGTTGCAGAGCATCTCCTCAGCCAACATCCTCCCCCTGGTGTTATAGATGGCCACGGCGAGGAGGAGGTTGACAAGGAGGTCCCGTGACTTTGATTGGCCACGGATGGGGTGTGCACAGATCAGAAGGGGTGGGGAGAAGTGCAACCAAATTTTAGGAGGAGGTTCTGGAGGAGCCAGAATAGAGACTGCAACCTGGTGCACTTCAGATATACATGCACCAGAGTCTCCCTCATGCCGCAAAAGGGACTGGTATCCGAACAAGGGGTGAACCATGCTAGATACATGCCCATGCTCACAGCTCCATGAAGGAGCCACCAGCTAATATTCTCAGCAGGCCATGAAACCAAGGTGGAATACAGACTGCTTCGCTGGGGTTCCTCACCTTTGATAGGTGGTAAAAGGTCCCGCCACTTGGTGTCAGGACATGGCTCAAGAGCAAGGAAATGGAGAGTGTGAAGCTCAAGTGTGTACAGGTGTGCCTGTGGTGCAGTTTGGAAGTGCAACGACTGCAGATCCTGCAGCCAGCTCAGTGTATGTGGAGGGGGACAGCTGGAGGGGCTCACGGGGCAGGGGCCTGATGAAAAGGTACGGAGGGCCCAGGGTGAGGGGGCAGGCTGGGATCACCCTCTCACAGAACCCCCTAAAGTTGAGTCTCTCACTGTTAAGCAGGTTTACCAGATCTATAATCATTCTTATATCCCTTTTGAACCCTTTCTAACCTTGAACACCCTTTTTGTAATGTGGCTACCAGAACCAGACACGGTATTCCATTCACGGTCTCAGTAATGCATATACAGAGGTAATGCCACCTCCCCACTCTGACCCAATATTCCTCCGCTTATACATCCAATGACTGTGTTAGTCTTCTTAGCTACACATAATGCTGGGAGCTCATGTTCACTCATCTATCCATCATGGCCTCTAAGTTCTTTTCAATGTCCCTGCATTACAGGATTCAGTCTCCCATCTTGGAGTGTGACCTACATTTTTGTGCTCCTAAATATATGAACTTGCATTTGGCTGTATAAAAATGCATGTTGTTCAAATGAGCCCACCTTACCAAGCAATCCAGATTGATCTGTATAACTCTCCAGTTACCATCATTATATCATGCTGTCAATTTTTGTGTCATCAGCAAATTTTGCTAGCAATTATTTTTTATTTTCTTCCAGATCAGTGGTCAAGATATTGAACATCATTTGGCCAAGGACAGACCCACAAGAAACATCTACATTTAATGATGATTCCTCATTTCCAAATATTTTAAAGACCTATTAGTTAACCAGTTTTTAATTAATTTAATATGGGCAATATTGATTTTATATAATGTTAATTTTAAAATCAGACCATCATGTCAGTCTCAGTCAAGTGGCTTACAGAAATCTGTTATGATACAACCAAGGGCTAGATTCACAAAGAAAACTGCAACACTCAGCATTTCCGCATCTAATTTTTATGTGCCTAGAAACCTGGTGGAATTCACAAACTTTAATTTAGGCTCTCAGGTTCCCAACATACTGTGTGGGGAGAGATAGGCACCTAAGCATGGGATTCAGGAAAGCCAGCACACTGAGAGGGAGACACATAAGCTAACCAATAGGAGAGGGGTGTTACCTAAACCCTGACCCTCTCTGGGACATAGGGATCTTAGTCTGGGCTGGAGGTGCCTTTCTCTGTTTGGGATTCACTCTTTCCTGGGGTCAGGTGCCTTTCTTGCAAGAAAGGCAATGGCACATGCCTATCTCCACATTAAACAGCCTTCTAGGCACCTAGTCAATTTTATAAATCCCTATAGGCACTTTTAAAAATATGGCCTTGAGCACCTAAAATTTTCTGTAAGAGTCCCTAGCTGCCCACATTTCTGCCACTGAGCATGGTCACTTCTACTCAGATAGATGCCTAGAGGCCGTTCTCTCACCAAAGCCCCCATCAGATGTGCCAGCTCATGCAAATTCATCATGAGAGACACGATTTCTAAGTAAAATTAAGCCTTACTCATGATCTTGGGATAGAGCACTCAAATGTCAGGATTTAGTTTTTCAGCCATGGCTGGGAAAAAAAAAATTAAATCCTGACATTTGAGAGTTCTTTCCCAAGATCCAGGAGTGAGGCTTAATTTTACTTAGAAATCACTGTTAGCCCCAGGCACCTGAGGTGCCTGCTGACAGTCACAGGTGGCTGCTTCCCTGCCAGCCTGGAAATTGGGAGAGGGGACCCCACTGCAACCTCCTGTCCTGGGGAGGGTGAAGAATCCTAAGAGGAGCAGAAGTGAGGCTGGGAGGGATGACCTGTGCCAGAGGACTGTAGGGGGGCTGAAGTGAGGATGGTGGGGGCTGATGGCTGGCAGGGCTGTATTGGTGGTCGGTTCTGAGCAGATGGGGTGAGTGCTGGGAGGGTGAATTGAGGACAGTGAGGAGCGATGGGGTGGAGGGCTGGGTGACTGAACTGAGGAGTTGCTGAATTGAGGGGGTTGCTTGGGGAGAAAAATGATGAGGGACTGGGGGACAGGATTAATTGCTGGATAGAAGAAGGGCAAATGTGGGTGTGAGAGCTCCTGCAGCAGGGGCCAAAATCACCTTATCTAGTACACGTGGGAGAGTGGACAACATTACTTGTCACATGTGCATACCTGAGGGATGGGTGGGGGCGGGGATTCAATATCAAGAGAGAAACCTAAAAACAAACATAATCTTTTTTAAAATGTCATAGTTTTTTGGGTCAATCTCATGATTTTGGGGGTCTGACTCATGATTTTTGATCTCCTGAAGTTGGCAACACTAGCCCCTGTGGCATTTGCAGACTAGGCATTGTCCTGCCTGATTTGCCTGCAGGGCCTGAAGATGTGCCCAAAATAGCTCTGGAAGAGGCCTCCTTTAAAGCCTTTAGCCTGGTGGTTAGGGCACCCTCCAGAGATGTGGAAGACCCATTTCAGTTTCCAACTCTCCCTGAAGAGAACAGATTTGAACACAAGTCTCCCACCTCTGAGCTGCACATCTTAGTCATTGAGCTATAAAGTCACTCATATTTTTTCCTCAGACACAATGCACATTTAATTATTTATATTTAGTGAAACAGCTTCAACAGGTGAGATTGAGAGAGTACTATATTAGAACATCTCATAGCCCACTCAATTGATAGGAAATCCAAGTTGAATCCCTTTTCCACAGCCAGGGGCTCCCATTGCCTGGTGAGTTTCTCCATATCTTTGTTTCTGCTGTCAGCCTTGAGCTCACAGCAGGAGTTGAAGCTAAAAATACAGGTGGAGCAAAAGATGGACATAACTGTAGTCTTTTTCCAGTGCACTAGCAGGCAGCTCAAATTACTGGAAAATAAAGACAGTGAAAGGTGCTTATTCAAAATAAATACTTGATATCATCAGGAGTACACCCAGGTGGCTGGCCCAGGACCTGAATCTTCTACTTTCCAGGTGTCTTTAGCTGGCAGTAAGTGATGCGCTGAAGGAAATAGGGTGCTTTATCCCATTTCTGTTGGGGGGGTCCAACTTGGTTCCTCTTCTTGGAGGTGCTGGCATGGATCAATTGGACGGTGACCCATACTTCTGCTGAAGATTTTAAATGTCCAACCAAAATGAGAATTGTCCTTTCTCACCATCCATTTAGGGAATGAGACATCATCTTTGAGATCTTACATCTGGGGTTGGAATTTTTCAGTCTCTGTGCAAAACTTCCTGTTATATGGGCTTGCATAATACAAGTTAGGCAGTAGCTGTCAGTGCAACAATCTTCGGACATATACTGAACACTATCTGGTTTGTTTCAGTTGGCAACTTATCATCACAAGTTGGCTTCCATGGGAAGTACATCCCTTGGCCAGTTTTGCACACTATACATGCTCAAGTTGTCGTTTCACTACCAGTACTCTGCTCAGATGTCCCATTTGAATAATTAATATAAAGTGTCTCCACATTCTACGATGCTCTTCAAACTTCCTTTAGCAGTCCATTATACAATGCAAAGTCACTTTAAGAACTATTGGTCTCTGGTGGGCTGAAACTGCTGTAGAAATCTTCCGTTTCTGTTCTCTCATTTTAACAATGGTGGGACCTTGATATGTATGACTGAGCTATGTCTGTGCATTATTGATCAAACAGTTACATTTCTGATATTCCCCCCTGTGAGCAAGTGTCATTTTTCACTGCCTTTTTCAGCACAGGTAACAGGTCACTTGATTACATAAGCATGCTTGATTGAAAATATTAGCTTTACTTCTTCACTTTATCACTAAACTAAAAGAAATCATAAAAATACAATATCCTGCTTTCCCTAATAGGACTGCCCATGAAGTAAATGCTGTCATTATAGCCAACTTCCCTTTTATACACATAACATCACTTAATCAGAATCATTGATCAGTCAGGATCCCTGTTTTTCCCACTACTGGCCACTTAATAAGGTATTTTAATAGCTGGTATCTGTATTTTAATTAATTCATTTACCGACAAAGAAAAAAGGGAAATCTTTCCAATACACTCTTGTGAAAGGCTGCAGAAACTCTGAAGAAACCTTACTGTTACTTTGAGGTTTTTATTCTCTTAGTCCTCTGTTCTATCTTTTCTAAAAACTCTTGACACCTGGACAATCCTTAAATAGTAATCACTCATAATTTGGGGTCATTACATCCTACTGGCTGCAACGAGACCACTCATGGCAGTAAGCACTATGTTTGGTAAGAAATATTTGCAAGATTGGGCTCAAATTCTAAGTAGCAAAATTCAGTAATTTTATCATTTAAGCTTGCGGGAAATTGGGGAGTAGGCTATAATTATTTAATGAGAGTAGATCCAGATTCAAAAAGTTAAAGCTTTATAACCATTGAAACACAAATTTTTGTCAACATCGTATGTCAAAATATACAATGTAAATATCTTTAAATTTAATGAGTTCTCAAGCAGCATTTTTCTTTCCCTATCTGTAAAATTTCAATTATTATCAATGGAAATATTTTTGTCAGTTTGTGTGTTTATGGTAAAACTGATGTTTACTGACATTTACCAGTAAAGAATCTAATAATTACAAACCTGGCAATTTATCTTGTTACTATGAAAAATACATCTGAAAAAGTCATATTATCAATATAAAAATCATATTACTTTATATCTAAATTTCAGAGAATTGTATTTCATATATTTATCAGGAATATTTGTAAACAAGACTCAGTACTTGGTGGGCAGATCTACTGTGACAAAATAAAGTAAAAGCAAGACTGGATACATTATTTTATGAGTTCACAGGGTCAAATCCTATTACCCCAACTTTGCAGAAGGCTGTACACATAGTGGAAGTATTGAGATTCTGTTTGGCACAGAGGAAAAGCTGTGCAGGGCCATGCAAAGGGACATCACTCCTGTCTGTTGTGGAATAATGCTTCTCAGTGGCCTTCTTCATGGCAATGCAAAAACATCATACATTAATTGGTTCAATAGGACTAAACATATACTTAGGGATTTAATCTCAGTTCTTTTGGTTTAATCTTTTAATAATTCTCGGGAAGACAGGTATCCAGCTCTTTACTTTGTGCAGTTTAATCTAAGGTCAGTAGCTAATAAAGTCAATACTATCTATTATTTGATAATGGGTGAGGTCTGTGACTTGCATGAATAACAAAGACACCACAGCAATTCTGGCTGGGTATATGGGTAAACAAGAAACGAAGGAAGATCAGGAAGGACATGCAACTTTGCTCAAATGTAAAGTAGGAGAGCTACTTCCTCATAGTTAAATCTGTTTGAAGGTGAATACTTGAGTCCCATGATGGTGGTGATATATCGCTCACCCTTCTACAAGGAGTTTATATATAAACTCTAAGGTTTGAGTGAGTTACTTATTACAATGACCTGTGTTTGGGGATTTCACTGTGCCTGTAGATGACTATTCTTCTGGAATCTGCAGAGTTTTGTGGTAGTTGTAGGCTCCAGTCGTCGGGCTGAGCACATACTGCATCTGATGTTTGGATTCAGAGTGGTGGCTGGGAAGACTGATGTCTCTGCCTCTGTCATGTAATGAATATTGCCTCCTTCAGTTTGAGGTAGTCATGCACGTACCCCATGAGGGACCTGTTTTGATAACTTATCCTAGGAAACTGACAGAACCAGAGAGCTTCCAGTCATTTGTTGAAGGAAGGTGTCATTCATCTGACTGACAACTTTACTGAAAGAGTGATAGGATTTTTTAATTATTCTTTTGTCCTCTGCTGCTGGTACAGTTGTCCATAAATATCTTCTCCAACAGCTTTGTTCTCGCAGGTCACCATGATTCACAAATGGTCTGTGAAAGATGAAAGCGGGAGGGAAGATATCTAGAGCTCCAGTTGTGGAAGTCGTGAGTTGAATTTGAATTATGGAAACATACAGAATTTTAAAGATCATATAGATGCTGTGGCTGTGCAGAAGGAAAGGAAAGAGTTCTTTGCTATAATCAAAATGTCTGCAGTCTTACACGGCAGAGTGATTCTTGGTGGTTGATAGTTTGGTTTGACAGCTACCTTGAACTGTTGTCACTGTGAAGGGTGTCATTCTTAAATAAGGTATTTTGGTGGGTTGGTGGGTTTGATAGACTAGGGGGTGCCTCCGGAAGAGTCAGTGGTTTGCATTTTAGTATCCCTAGATGGGGGAAGGCAACCACCTTTTGAAACTAAGGTGCCTGACTAAATCATGCCCTTCTCCTTGATACCCAGGTGACAACGCTGACTGGCAAGAAAAGTGGTGACCTTGTCACGATTATCTGTGCCTTTGTCAGTCTGAGATTAGATTGCTGTAATGTGCTCTACATACTGAGAACACTTGGAAACTAAAGCTAATGCAAAATGAGCTGCCCACCTAAATAAGCAGAGCTGCATGTTAGTAGCACACTACCCTAGTGGTCTGGGATCCATTGACTGGATGAATTTAATATATAAAGTCCTAAATCGTGTTACACCTAGTTACCTGGGAGACCTCCTCTCTCCCCGTGTCATACTGCCACAGTTACAGTTAAAGGAGCTGCCTTAGCAGGAGCTCTCGGATTAAATGGCAGAGAGCTGCCGGCTAGATGTTCTTCATAAGGGGTTCTTGGGTTTGAAATTAGCTCTCCCCATGTAATCTGCCAGAACCATGTTCTACTGAATTTCAAGGCAAGCAGCAAGGCTATTTTTCGTTGACTCAGCATTTGGGACATGTGAAGACTGAAAGTTAGGGAGATCATGTGGTTTACCATGTTGGTTATTTTATCTGTTGGAAAGTATTTATACTAGGAAGAGCTGTCCATTCAAACTGAGATTTGGACATTGAATTATCTCTAGGTGTCCACAGCTTGTTCTGGATGCCTACTTACATTTTTAAAATTTGAAAAATTAAACTAATAAGAATATGCAAACCACTATAGAAGGGGTTCTGAGGACAGGCTAGGGCATGGCCCATGTGTCTTTTTAATTGTATGGATTCACTGGTCAGATTCTCTGTCTGAAGGGGTGTTGTGGCCATGGCTACTACTTAAGCTTATGGGCCATCACCATGCTATGTTAGCGCTCCACATGACAGAATGGATTACACAAATACTCACCCTTATGAAGTTTCCCTGGATGAGACCTATGTATCTGGTGTTTGCACAGGGTCAAGGATACGATCCATAATATCTTCTTCCTATTTACATATCCCAGTTCCTTTGTTAAGCTTTTCTTTTTAACTCTTCTTAAAATTCTATGTGGTGTGGTGATCTTAACAGTGAAGGGCTGTTATCACCATCTGAAAGTACACATAGTGCAGGTGCATGTTGTGCAAGCTTCACCTCATTAATTTTTCAAATAACCTCAATCTAGAGCTGTAATTTATACATCAGAATTCCAGATCTGGGATTCTACTGAGCTGACCCAGTTGTGTCAACTTTTGCAAAACTGTGTGGTGGTCTGGTGATATGACATATGTTCACAGTAACTGCGAAGTTCACAAGCTCATTTCCATTGGTTACTTACTGAATTCATTACATGAGCCAAGGCCTTGTGAGGTCACAGACTAATACACTAACCCACTGTGATAGTGGCTTGTTTGCTAGTCATTTTAAAATAAGCAAGCAGCAGATTCTGTACTTCCTCCAGTGCAACTCATGGGTTCTAAATGGGATTATTGATAAGAGTTTTGCCTGTGGGAGAAGGGGAGAACATGCATCCTATTATGAAACTCCTTGATCAGTCAAAATGTTGTTCTAATAATTTCTATGGTTCTCTTGTTTGCTCATTCATCATCTTGGAAAGGAAAAATGTGCAACAGATGAGAAACTCTATAATGTATCATGTTTTCCTTTTGTTTCTACGTGCTAGTGCAGTAGGTCAATATTTTATCCCCTTTCTTTCACTTTCCAATCCTAGTGATTGCATTCTGAGAGATGTGAAAAACACAGTCTACCACACTGAATAATTTCTTTTTTCTCCTACACTCTTTGTTTCACTGTAAAAAAAAAAATCCTTAGGAATATTATGAGTTTCTATCCGTTCCCTTTCTCCAGACACAAACCACATTTGCTGTAAGTAGGTAAACGTGTTGTCCCTCTACAAGATTTTAAATTTCAAACTTTTGATACTGAGTGGCTTCCAATATTGGCAAAAACTGTTTATCATGAATATAAATGTCAGTTGATTCAGTTTATTACTAAATCTTGTTTGTTTACAAATATTGCAGAAGAGTGAAGAGAATTATTTTGGTTTCAGAGTGAAGGCAGTGTGGAAAAAAAAAAGCCTTAGAATGGAAAGGCAGCCTTAACAGTGGGATCGTTACTGAGCAACTCTGTCTGGCTAGGTGTATCTGCATTGGTAAACAGTCCATAACCATGGCATCTATGCATCAGAAACACTGTAAAATTAAGCCTTAAATGTGTATCTGAAAAGAGACCTTGTTCACCTTCCTATTTTAAACTGCTTTCCCAAAAGAGATTGATCTTAATCGTGGGTGTCTGTGAAGTGACACTGTAGATAATTCACAGAACATTAAGTACATCTTTTAACACTGAGGGCCACATTTTACAATTTGGATACAGGCAGAGCCTCTGAAGTCGATGGGAGATTTGTCTGCTTATAGATAGCAGGATAAGGCCCTAAGCACTCGTGTTTTTAATTGTATCGGGTCCAAATGAAAAATGACTTCCCTGCAAGCCAGCAAATAATTAATAAGCATAGAACTTAAGTGCCTTTCACTGGACAGAGTGATCAGTTAGACATTTAAAATATTGCCTGATTGCAATAATGAGTTTTTTATCCTTTTGTAGCAGCATAAACAAGCAGAGGTGTTTCAACTGATTTAGAAGTTGACATTGAATGAATGTTGGATAACCTATTAATGGAGCAATCTAATAACACAAGACACGTATGCAAAACTAAGCTGAATGATAAAGAACATTCCTGGACAGCTTCAAATGCTTGGGCCAAATGTGTGAAGTATTAATGTTACCTAATTAGAAACTCTATTTGCTTAATTAAAATACAATGCCTGTGTGCTAATACAAATGAGAACAGTCAATATGTAGCTAGTGGGCATAAACAAAAGGGGATTACCTTACCTGAAAAACACATTTACTTTAATTACTGCACTCAAATTCTGAAAAACTTTTCCCAGTGAAAATGAGGGAGTTTTACACTAAGAATTGAGGTTAGCATAGTATTCATGAAATTCATTAGAAATTATGCTTGTCATGCCATGAAAGTATGTCTTTCTTGCCATTTTTCTCAACCAAAGAAATGTTGCTCAAGAAATTGTATTAGAGTTCTATTTTAATTAAGCTTTAAACTTTGATCTAATTTACTCAAACAGCTACTCTTAATGACTCGTGGGGGGGAGGAGGGAGAAGAAAGATTGTCCTGTAATTTATACTAATGAAGCTGATAATGGAATGATTAGTGCTCTGAAAGGGACAAATTAATCCAAATATAGATACCTGAAGCATGGTAATCAGCAGGAAACACAGTGATGTATTTCTTTAGGCAGAAAGTAAAAGTATGATCTTTCAGACTCAAATGTCCTCTTCTGAAGCAGCACCCTAGAGAGGAAAGCACATATTGGCATAGCACGCCAATGTTTTTGACAATGAAATGGTCAGTGTGAGGAGTTCCAGAGGGGTAGCCGTGTTAGTCTGTATACAGCAAAAACAACAGTCTTTAGAGTGCTCCAGGACTCTAGGTCGCTACTTCTGAAAGTAACTATGACTTTTATTACAGGCTCAACACCTTTCCCATTGTGAACAGGCACTGCAGCTGGTAAGAATTTACCCCACCTTATTTGTGATCTAGTGTATATTTCCACCTTGGGAGGTGTGTAATGTTCTTACAAATGCCTATAATGTAATGCTTTCACACGTATGCTGTATTTCTTTATAATAAATATATTTATTAAAAGTCTTTGGGCCAGTGAATGAATACCAGGGTGAAAGAAGAAATGAATGATTCTACAGGTTACTGTAGCCCAGGGCTCAATCTAAGAACAAGAGCATTGTGTGATTCTATCCCACAGCAGGTAATGGCCTTACAACCCTGTGTGGGAAGTGCAGCTAGCCTTGCAACCATGACGGCTTGATTTCTCAGAAGTGCCTCTTAGAGCCCATGGAGCCCATTGAACCAAATGAAAGCTGCTGAAAATCACCTTTGAAAATAAGGCCACATACAGTTAGATTCCTAAATATGGATTTAGGAGCCTAACATTAGGTAGGTACCCAGGGTTGGGAATTTTAGCCCTAAGCCTTATTTTCAAAGTTCAAATATGTTAGAAACCACTTCTAAAACTGTTCACTGCTGCTTATCTAAATGCAGATTAATTAAAAACATTGCAAAATATGATCTATACTAGCATGTTTGCATCCAGTCTCAACCATTTTAAAAAAATTGACTGTGAAGACGTTTAATTGAGAATACATGAAGAACATCATCAAATTCTTTAAATTTGGTCACTAATGCTAAGGTCACTAACAGACCTTTTGCTGCCAGCTTTTCCACAGGCATGTGCTGCCCCAGAAGCAGATTGGGACAGAGAGTAACTATCTACCTCCGGGTTTCCCCTGGCTCTGGTTGAGATGTATCCTGCTGCACCTGGGGAGATGTGCATTTCCTGGTACTCAGTACAGCTGTGGTGCTTGGAGTCTGGCTGGTGGGTTTTTCCCACATGCTCAGGGTCTAACTGATCACCACATTTGGGTGTCAAGGAAGGAATTTTCCCCAGATCAGACTGGCAGGGACTCTGGGGAGTTTTCACCTTCCTCTGCAGCATGGGGCATGGGTCACTTGCAGGTTTAAACTCGTGTAAGTAGTGTATGCTCTGTAACTTGAAGTCTTTAAAACAGGATTTGAGGACTTCAGTAACTTGGCCAGAAGTTAGGGGTCTATGACACGAGTGGGTGGACGATGTTCTGTGTCCTGCAATGTGCAGGAGGTCAGACTAGATGATCATGCGGGTCCCTTCTGACCTGCCAGTCTAAGAGTGCTGTGGGGAGTAGAGCCAAGGTCTCACCCATCCCCTACTCACTCTACGCACAGGTGTAAGAGGGGATGCAGCCGCCTCACAGCAGCTGCTGTCCTCTCCATGCTGCTGTCTACAGCTTCCTTATTCTGCTTCACAGTCGGGATGGCCAGCAATAGGTCTCGCCGCACCAGGGCTGAAAGAAATCTATGTACTTATTTTTGCAGTAGTGCAGAAGTGTCATTTTTGTCATGCCAGTGCGTGTGGGTAATTATTTTCAATACTAATGTAGAGGACTCACTGCTGACGAATGTTGTCAGAAACATGTGACTCTGCAAGTAAGTCCATGAAACTTTCCAGAGGCATGGATTCCCTCCCTTGAATAGAACTGCCTCCTCCAAAGAGCACCTACCATACTGCACAGTTGTGTGTATTACACATACTTTTAGTTGCAGTAGAACATGAGCCCAGAAGGTTTGCAATTGCTTCAAATTCCATTTAAAATAAAACACAAATGGCCTTATCACAAGATCATTAAATGAACGTTGCCCTGTAATTGGTTCACCCATCAGTGTGAACTTTTCACTCACTTGATGAGATAATTACCTCTGACTTGTATTATTTTATCACTACGTTCTCAGAAAACAACCTGATTATTGCTGTAGATGTTTAATAAACAGCTGCACACAAGACATAATTCATTTACATTTTATGAGTCCTAGTCCTATAAGTTTTAATTCCTGAGGCCCGGTCTACACTTACCTTTGCGATTCGGCAGCAGTTGACAGGAGATACACAAGTGACATAAATCACTTGCATGTCTCCTGTTGACTTCGCGGCGTCTCCTCTGCACAGCGTCCACACTGAACTGTGCCGACGGAAACAGCGTTCCCTTCAATGCAACGCTGCACCACTTACCGGTGTGGTTTTCCTGCGTCTCTTGCTGGATCGACTAAGTGGGTCTACACAGACCTCTCAGTCGATCCAAAGCAATCGATCTGATTCTCCGCCATCAGTACAGACCCAGCCTGACTGTGCTCACCACTGACCTGACTGGGTCTATGAACAGAAATAAGTACTTTTAGTAAAGTGGTCATGATAGGGTTAACTGGGTTACCTATAATATTATGAGATGAAGCCACACTTTACCCCTTCCTTACTTCTCCTTTTAGTTAGTGAGAGTCCCCCTGCCCTCCTCTATAGTGATTCAGTTAAATAAAGTAGCAAATTCCCATACTTTACCCTTGAGAGTAGCCTTTATTTTTGTTCAGACAAGCAATCAATGGCTCTTTACAGAGCATTTGTTGAGTAGTCCCTTTACAAAACTACTATAGACGGAAGTAGAGTTTGTGGATCAGGCACTGCATCTAAGGCACTAAGGAGCCCAGGAAATTATAATTTAATTGCAGGTAAAATCTTAACTTTGGTGGCTTTAGAAGTTATCTCAATAGAAAAGACATAAGATTGTCACTGTAAAAATATGGAAAGCATCAAATTTTAATTCATTCTGTTCATTTCCTGTTCTTTAAAAATCTATAAGATTTTTGCTAATTCCTATTTCACAAAGGAAAAAAAAACCTTCCTAAACCCTACTCTTCAGTGCATTCTAAATATGAAGTGGAGAGATTTTCTTCTGTTTTTCTGTGAGATTCCAAAAGGAAAAGATCATCTGCAAGATTCTTCCTGCAGAGTTTGAAAATTGACACTCTCCATTGTCCTCTTGAGATATTGAAAATCATTACAGGCTCCCTGTGCTAGCTCAATATTGTCCACGGGATGCTAAAATACTCTCCACCCACAAACCCCCTCCAACTGATTTCCTTCTCTATACAGTAGAATCAAAGCATATATCCCTTTGCAAATGCGCATGCCAATGTTCTCTCTGGGTTTTTGCACATTGTATTCAACTGCAGCTTTATAATCTTCCCTGCCCCATTGTTATATTACAAATGCAATTTAGCATGGATATTTTATTTATAAAAAATTCCAATCCCTGAAAATCATGGGAGGGTCTTGTCAGATCATCTTGGAAATTAGAAATGAAGCCCATACTGGAAGGACAAATATTGTTCTGGTTTGATGGATTTGCTCGTTCAGAGTATGATCTGAAATTGCCATGAAATGGCTAACCTGGCAGCATATAAAGTGATACCTGGTATCTGAATGTGATGCAGTTTGGGTTCATTTTTGTTATTTATAGGAATAATGCCTCTTCTAGAGGGATTATATTGGTTGCTGGCAAACTCCCATTTGTCCTTATAGCTGTGAATCCCCTTAATCTTGGCCCTTGAGTCCTCTATGCTTGATTTTCTATTTCATATACCCTATCTTTTTTGTTAGGAATTATTTTTATGAGCTATTAATACTGATTTACTTTTTAATTTACTTTTCAAGTAAGTTCCTTTGAATTTGGTACAAACAAAGCCAGACCACAATTTTATATTTTCAGCTAATCCAATTGAAATGTATTTAATATAGATGAAATTACCTTTCTTGGCTTTTTAATATACTTATCATGTCTTCATATTTGCAACATTCTGTATTCATATTAATTAGCTAATCCTTTTGGGCAGAAAGTTGAAATGTTTCAGAGTTTTCAGTGCAGAATATTAGGGTGAAATCCTGGCCCTATTAAAGTCAAAGGGAGCTTTGCTCTTGGTTTTAGTGGAGTCAGAATTTCTTCCTTAATGTGTCTCTTTCTTTACACTGCAGAGCTTAAGGGCATTAGATTCCGAGATGATTTCGAGAACTGGATATATAAATATATAGATTTTTCTACAGATTGGAAGGAGTTAAAAGGTGGTTCCATGCTGAAGGGATGATCTGCTGTACACTTTCAAAGTTGCTGTTGGTACCATGGAGCCCCTTAACTCCCACATACACAATAGCTCTATGAGCGCTCTTTGGTGCAAGGTGCTGCGACACCACTTCCTACTGAAAGCTGTGACTAAAATCCACAATTAGGCCTATAGTCTTGGAATTTTCATCCTCTGAAGCACAACTTTTATTAACGCTAAAGAAATGACATGTATAACCCTCCCCCCCATTGTATTCTTGGGAAAATAGAGTCTTTAGTATACAGTCAGAAAATTTGTTTTGTCTTTAGGTGATTATTTTTCCTTACATTCACCCTTAGGATTACCACATGACTTATTCTAAACAGCATACTATTATTGTTTAATATTTATAAATTGAGGTAGTGCCTGGAGGTCCCAAAGGATCAGATTGTTCGAGATGTTGTAAAATGCACATGAAGTCAGATTTCCTTTCTCAAAGAATAGACAGTCTAAGGCTCTGCAGACTTACAGTGATGCTTAACTTTACCCAGTGTGAGTAGTCCCTTTGACATTAATGAACTGTTCACAGGATGGAAAGTTAAGCATGTGTGTGAGTCTTTGCAAGACTGGGGTCTAAGAATGTAAGTGACATATAAAGGATCGGAGAGGGGGAGTCAATCAAATATATACCCTTTTATAAAAATATAGATATACATATAAACATTATTTTACTAGAAAATAAAGTGTTGACCACACGCATACATATATGTATATGCCCCTCTTTTTTACCCACCCATTCCTTTAAAGGTGATGCAGAGAAGGGATTTGAAAGAGGAATAGCCCTTCAATGGTTGCAGGGTGTTACATCCGTAAATGCCTATATGAAAGAGGAGGCTGAGATGTAGGTTGAAGAAACTGATGAAAGGGCAATGTGGATGGCAGCATAGCCATCTAAGGCTCATAGAATGTCTCTCTTATAATTTCACTATTCAGTTTACAAAAGTACTGTATTAAAATGAGGGAAAAGTGTTGTCACAGAGGGAGAAGATGTCAAATATGTTAGTAGGCTGGGGGATATCTTCATATGACAAGGGGAAGACGTCTTTGTCAAAAGACCTCTCCCATTGCCTCTTTCATCTTTTTCATTCGTGGTTTCATGTAAGGTGTCAATCTGTATGGAAAATAAAATTTAATAGTCATTCTAAGAACATTATGGGATGGATGTGGATGTTTCTCGTTTTCCTTCTTGGCCAGGCCACAATGCCATTTTTTCTTTGATTTTTTTTAATGTTAAATTGTTTTTATCTCTATTTTAATTTCCTTTTCATGTGTTTGTTTTTTGTTATCTGATTCCAATTTTGTTTATAAAGTGTCATTCATCAAAATAATAAACTATGTACGCACAATATACCTAATAGAATGGAGAGAAAACAAACAGCAACATTACTATCCACTCTAAGCACATTCAGAAAGGTACATTTTGCTTGCTTCTGCTGTGAAACAGTCATTTTCTGATTTGTAAGACTGGCAGAGGCCACAGTGTTAGATTATCAGTTACAGCACTTACTCTAAGCCAATAGGCTGTCTCTTTGATCATTTGCTGGAACTTTCAAAATATCAGTGCAGGCAGCCGGGGGTATAATGGTTGGATCACATTGCCAGCTTAACAATATTTTAAGCTCCTTGCTTGATGGTGGCACTTCAGTAATAAGCAAGAAGTATGACAAATGCTTATGTTGGCACTGAAAGCCTACTAAGTAATGCCTCTATTTTACTCTCAGTGAACTTAAGAGTGTATCTGCCTTCCATTACATGTTATTTACCAGTTCTAGGAAGTCATAAAATACAGGGGACCCAAAAGGAATAGGTGCAGCGACAAGAACATTTAAACAATAAATGACATTCCCTCAAGCAGATTTTATTTCAATTAGTAGTGAAGGATCTTTTAATGAACTGTCTTGTACTAATATTGTGGTTGTTTATATTAGTACCTGTCAAGTACCATAAATGTATAAAGTGCTTTACACAGCACACGTGTGATAAGGGGCAAGTCCTGAAGCGCTTTCAGTCTAAATACAATAAAGACCAAGGGTTAAGGCTCATGTCTCAAAGTAGATGTTGAAGGGAACACTGAACAGAGAAAGAAGATTTTAAAAGTGGGATTTGGCTAATGACGATTGGCGACTTAGTATTTAATTTGACAAATAACTATCTCTAAAATCTGTATACAGAAATAAGGTATCCCAATATAATCCTGATTGATAAAATGATATATAATAATACATATCGTGTATATAATGCCTTTTATCCATAGCTATCAAAGTGTTTTAAAAGGAAGATAAGTATCTTTATCCACATTTTAAAAGGAGAAACTGAGGTAAAGTGACTTGTCCATGTTTATGTATCCAAGAATCTTCTGGTGTTTAATAAGTGCACATTTTGATGTATTTCCCTCAGGTTGCTTGGCCCTTTGTGCCTAAACCTTCGGAGTCCTCCTTAGGTTGGCTTCTGGGTAGACCCCACAATTTCTTGTAGTTAATGAGCAGCACTTAGACTACCCACATCCACACACCCCCGCTCTATATTACCTGCCTCTGTGTAATAGCTCAGCAATCACATTCCCCTTGAAAGTGTTTGCCACTATTTTCCCCCTGTGTAAGTGAGAATCAGCCCAAACAAAACTCATTCCAGAAAGTATTTATTTAGAGATGCAGACAAGGCTGACCTCACCAAGCAGTGGTCAGTCCAGCAATCGTCGTCTCCTCTCATGACACTAGTAATTTGGACGTTTCTTAAATCCTGTGTTCTTACAATGACACGGTCCAAGAGGTGCCATTGTTTTCAATGCGTGGTTTTGCCAAATTGTTTTGTACTTGTTGCTCTGTCTGAAGATTGTGTTTGTGATCACAAGATCGTTCTCTGCACATATGCTGAGTAGAAGGATACCGTTGGAATTGGTCTTGCCCACTTCTTCCTTCCCAGTGGCAGGAAGTAAGTTAGAATCTCGGCCAATTCTTGCGTTAACGTTCCCTAAGAGGATTATCTTGTCTGTTTTTGAAATGGATGACAGAATTTTGTCAAGGTCAGTGTAGAAGGTTTCTTTCTGTTCTTCTTCAGCACTGATGATGGTGGCAAATGACTTATTGACTAGCTGAATGCGGACAGTCATAAGGCGTTTGTTAATGCAGATGAAACTCAGTGAGGTGGTGGACTAGAAGGCTCTTGATTACAAAGCCAACACTGTGTATTTGCCTGTTTGATTTCCAGAAAAAAGTGTAGCCATCACCCTCTTCCCTCAAGTGACCTTCATCTGTGCATCTTGTCTTGCTGATAGCAGTGATATTAATGTTATGCCTTAAGAGGTCTTGGGTGACAATTGCTGTTCTGCATTTGGTTCTTTCACTTTTTGAGTTGTCTAGTAGGGTAGGGACATTCCAGGTTGCAAAAATTTTTTTGTTTTTCAATTGCATTGGGAGTGATATCTCTGGATGTGGTTATCCAGTTGGGTATGATGGGATAGTCGATGTTTGGGGTACCTTTTCTGGCCACTTCTCCGGATGGGGTGAGCAGAGGGATTCTGAAAAGGGCCTGCATAGTTGCGACCACTGCTGCCAAAAATGCCCCCCCATCCCAGTCCAGGGGCACATGACAACCATCTGGTGGTCACTTCCTGTATGTGGGTCTGTGACTAGGAACTCCTGGTGACCATTCCACCTGTCCCCGTTGCCACTAACCCATCACTGTAGGCTACACAAATCTTGGTGGAATAGGCACTCGTATCTGGTGGCAAGGAAATCCAAGACAAGCAGGGTTTCTCTTCCATTGCAGCCTTCATCCACCTTCGCAGGTGTTAAGGGATAATCTTACTTCATCCGTCTGCTCAGTCATTGGGGTCTTTGTGTTATGTTGTGTTTTGTCTGGTACCTTCCCCTTAACCTTATTACCATGGATAACTCTATCAAGAGTGCAAGACTCCCGACGACATCGCTCTTAGGGTCTTTAATATATGCAAACTTCTCCACCACATCTAGGTGGCAGCCCAAAGAGAAGAGATGCAATACAGGAAACATAAAATAAAAGGAATTAAATATTTAACACCTGATAGAAAATCTAAGAAAAATCTTACAAATTAGATTATATTACAAACTTTAGATACAAAATATTATGTTGTATGGTTTACAGTATGACAACAACATGATTGTTTTGTGAAGACCTAGGCTATTTCTCATTGTTCCTACCTGATAGCATATCTAGTCTCTGGTGTAGATAAGGCTGTATTTTGGAAAATGTACTCACCTCCTGTCTTTGTGTCTCACCTTTTCTACTATTACTATTTTCTGCAAGTCATTCCACAGGAAGAGAGCTTGTCTCCTATATGGCATGATGCCAGTACTTCAAAAACTGATATTAGAAAAGACATTCTGTCTAGATGTTGACCACTAATCTCTGTTTGGAAGTCGTCCCATTTTCCTTTCTGAGCAGACTTTGTGAACGCAACTGGGAACTGTTGTTTTACTTATTAGAGATTATCCCCGTTACATACATTTGAAAACCTCAAATGCCATTCAGATGATGGGGCTAGTGGAGCACTTTCTTCTCTCAAAACTTCATTCTGTTAGATAGTCTGGATCTGACTGAATACTGCCTCTGACAGTGAATGGAACAGTCATTCCACTGAAACTGGACACAGGAGCTCAGGTTAACATTCTATCTGCACAAAATTATGAGAGACTGAAAATAAGACCTAAACTGGGACCAACAAACATAAAAGTAACTGGATATTATGGAACAAATATACCAGTGCAGGGGCAATGCTTCACTAATGTTAATCATAAAAACACCATATACAGGCCCTCTTTCATTGTAGTGACAATTTTGGGCCTGGCTGCATGTGAGAAACTCAGTCTGGTAAAAAGGTTGCTCTCACTACAAGATTGTACTGCACCTGGCTATGAGGCACTCTTTCAGGAATATCAGGACCTGTTCCAGGGATTGGGTTGTTTGCAGGGTGAACATACAATCCAGGTAAACAAGCAGGTTCGTCCATTTATCCATCCATGTAGAAAAGTGCCATTTGCACTCTGTGATAAACTAAAGGCTAAGCTTGCAATGGAAGCAATGCAAATAATTAAAAAAGTAGAGGAGCCAACAGAATGAGTGAGCTCCCTAGTGATCATGCAGAAACGTAACGGCCAGCTACACATATGTTTAGGTCCCAAAGACCTCAACAAGGCTGTAAAAAGAGAACATTTCAAACTACCAACCAGAGATTAAGGCTCAATTTGCAAATGCTCAGTGTTTTAGTAAATTGGATGCATCCTCAGAGTTTTGGCAGCTAAAATTAACTGAAGAAAGCTCAAAATTATGCACATTTAGTACCCCATTTGGGAGATACAGATTTTTACGCATACCCTTCAGCATAGCTTCAGCATCAGGTGGGTACCACAAAACCATGCATATGACCTATGAATATTTTAATGGTGTTGACACCTCAAAGGATGATATCACCATCTGGAGCTCAATGAAAAAGGAGCATAATCATAGACTTCGGGAAGTCCTGAATGCAACTAGAGTTGCAAACCTCAAACTAAATAGGGACAAATGTGTCTTAGGAGTTAGAGAACTGATTTTTTAAGGGACATTATTTCCCATGAAGATGTAAAACCTGACAAGAGACGGATTTGAGCCATTGATCCCAGTCAGAGAAAGATATCAAATAATTCCTGGGAATACTCAATTATCTTGGAAAATTCATATCCAATCTTTCTGGCAAAGCAGTGGCTTTGAGACAACTTCTAGAGGACAAAAATGAATGGTGTTGGGGTGCTGAACAGCAGGAATCATGACAAGGTTTTAAACAATGCCTGATAACCAGTACTGAAATTCTATTCACCAGGAAGGCCTATTAAGATTTCAGCAGATGCATCACTGTCTGGGTTGGCTGCAGTGATTTTACAGAAGCAAGAAGATTGCTGGCAACCAGTGACACATGTATCCAAATCACTGACTGACGCAGAAACTAGATATGCACAGATTGAGAAGGATCTTTTAGGAATCTTGCTTGCCTGTGAGAAATTCAATCAGTATTTTTATGGACAGATAGTGAAAGTTGAACTGGACCACATGGCCCTGATTGCATTATTTAGCAAACCGATAAATGGCTGTACCTTAAGGATTCAAAGAATGATGATAAAGTTGCAAAAGTATAATTTGCTGGCACCCAAAAAGACAGTAGAGACAGAGCTAGAAGCCTAGGTAGATATGATTGTGATGTCAATTCCCATAGCTAACAGGAGACTGCAACAAATAAGAGAGAAGACAGAGAAAGATGAATCATTGGAAATTCTGGAAGTGATAATTGAAAGGTGGCCTAAAGAAATAAGCAGTTGCTGTCCAAGTATATGAAATTATTGGAACTGCAGACAAGAACTGACCATGATAGATGGGGTGATTTTCAATGGTGGTAAGTTCATAATTTCACTGTGCCTCTGAATAGAAATGCTACAGAAGATCCACGAGGGTCATTTAGGAATTGAGAAGTGCAAAGAACAAGTGCAAGAGGTGCTATGTTGGCTGTCACTCAATCACGACATCACTAATGTGGTAAGAAACTGCTTTTCATGTTTGGAATATAAGCCATACATACAGGCAGAGCCACTGAAACCCCATCCAGTTCCACAAAGGCCTTATGAGAAGGTAGGAGCTGACTTATTTACCTGACAATCAAAGGTTTACTTAATAGTCACCAATTTATTACTCTCTGTATCCAGAAATTTGCGCATTGCACAGTACTAATAATGTCACTAATTGCTGGCATGAAAGGAATGTTTCCCTGACATGGAGTTCCAGATGAGATCTTCAGTGATTATGGTCCACAGTTTTCCTGTGCAGAGTTTAGGCAATTTGCCTCAGATTGGGATTTTCATCATGAAACCTCCAGTCCAAATTATGCCCACTCAAATGGACTGGTGGAAAGGTCTACAGAGACAGTAAAGAACCTGATGAAAAAGACTTTTGACAGTGGAGGCCACATGTACAAAGTGTTGCTGGTCTATGGAAGTACGCTCCTGGAGAATGGCTTTTCTTCAGCTCAGCTGTTAACGGGAAGAAGGATCAGATCTGATTTACCTATTATTGATAACTTGCTGTGATCTCAGAACAATGCCACTGTTCAGAAGATGAAAGAAATTCAGAAGTGGAAGCAGGAATATTATTTTGAAAGAAGGGCCCATGATCTCCCATCTCTTAACCCAGATGATAGAGCTTGCCTGAGGAATCACACCTCTAATACTTGGGGCCAAAAAGGGTACCATTAAAGAACAGCTGCATCCACGGTCTTGTGTGTTCCGGACAGACCACGGGGACACATTTCAACATAATCAATGGGATCTATGAGTTATCCCAGAGAGTTCAAACACTATGAACTTGAGAACTTGAAAGTGGAAGGCAGCGTGGGCGAAAACGATCATGAAATGATAGAGTTCATGATTCTAAGGAATTGTAGGAGGGAGAACAGCAAAATAAAGACAGTGGATTTCAAGAAGGCAGACTTTAGCAAACTCAGGGAGTTGGTAGGTAAGATCCCATGGGAAACAAGTCTAAGAGGAAAAACAACTGAAGACAGTTGGCAGTTTTTCAAAGAGACATTATTAAGGGCACAAGAGCAAACTGTCTCATTGCATAAGAAAGATAGAAAGTATGGCCAGAGACCACCCTGGCTTAACCAGGAGATCTTAAGTTATCTAAAAGTAAAAAAGAATCCTATAAAAAGTGGAAACTAGCTCAAATTACAAATGATGAATATAAACAAATAACACAAATATGCAGGGAGAAATTAGAAAGGCCAAGGCACAAAACTAAATTAAAGTAGCTAGAGACATAAAAGGTAACAAGAAAACATTCTACAAATACATTAGAAGCAAGAGGAAGATCAAGGACAGGGTAGGCCCATTACTCAATGGTGGTGGTGGTGGGGATAATAACAGAAAATGTGGAAATAGCAGGGGTGCTAAATGACTTTTTTGTTTCAGTTTTCACCAAGAAGGTTGGTGGCAATTGGACATCTAACATAGTGAATGCCAGTGAAACAGGCAGGATCAGAAGCTAAAATAGGGAAAGAACAATTTAAAAATGACTTAGATAAGTTATATATCTTCAAGTCACCAGGGCCTGATGAAATGCATCCTAGAATACCCAAGGAGCTAACTGAGGAGATATTTGAGCAATTAGTGATTATCTTTGAAAAGTTTTGGAAGGCAGGAGAGATTCTAGAAGACTGGAAAAGGGAAAATATAGTGCCCATCTACAAAAAGGGAAATAAGAACAACCTGAGGAATTACAGACCAGTCAGCTTAACTTCTGTACCCAGAAAGATAATGGAACAAATAATGAAGCAATCCATTTGAAACATCTAGAAGATATTAAGGTAATAAGTAATAGTTAGCATGGATTTGTCAATAACAAATCATGTCAAACCAACCTGATAGCTTTATTTAACAGGGTAACAAACCTTATGGTTAGAGGAGAGGTGGTAGATGTGGTATTTCTTGACTTTAGTAAGGCTTTTGATACTGTTCTGCATGACCTTCTCTTAAATAAACTAGGGAAATACAACCTAGATGGAGCTACTATAAGGAGGGTGCAAAACTGGTTGGAAAACCATTCCAAGAGAGTAGTTCTCAATGGTTCACAGTCAAGCTGGAAAGGCATAATGAATGGGGTTCTGCAGGGATCAGTTTTGCGTCCGATTCTGTTCAATATTTTCATCAGTGATTCAGATAAAGGCATAGAGAGTACACTTATTAAGTTTGTGGACGATACCAAGTTGGGAGGGGTTGCAAGTGCTTTGGAGGATAGGATTATAATTCAGAATGCTCTGGACAAACTAGAGAATTGGTCTGAGTAAAAGGGTGAAATTCAATTAGGACAAATGCAAAGTACTCCACTTAGGAAGGAACAATCAGTTGCACACATACAAAATGGGAAATGACTGCCTAGGAAGGATTTCTGTGGAAAGGAATCTGAGGGTCATAGTGGATCACAAGCTAAATATGAACCAACAGTGTAGTACTGTGCAAAAAAAGCAAATATGATTCTGGGATGAATTTGCAGGAATGTTGTATGTAAGACACAAGTAGTAATTCTTCCACTTTACTCCACGCTGATTAGGCCTCAACTGGAGTATTGTCTCCAGTTCTGGATGCCACATTTCAGGAAAGATTGGACAAAGTGGACAAATTGGAAAAAGTCCAGAGAAGAGCAACAAAAATGATTAAAGGTCTAGAAAACATGACCTATGAGGCAAGACTGAAAGAACTGGGTTTGTTTGGACTGGAGAAGAAAAGACTGAGTGGGGACATGATAACAGCTTTCAGGTATATAAAAAGTTGTTACAAGGAGGAGGGAGAAAAATTGTTCTTCTTAAGCTCTGAGGACAGGACAAAAAGCAATAGGCTTAAATTGCAGCAAGGGAGGTTGGACATTAGGAAAAACTTCCTAACTGTCAGGGTGGTTAATCACTGGAATAAATTGCCTAAGGAGGTTGTGGAATCTTTGTCATTGGAGATTTTTAAGAGCAGGTTAGACAAACACCTGTCAGGGATGGTCTAGATATTACTTAGTCCTACCATGAGTGCAGGGACCTTTTGAGGTCCCTTCCAGCCCTATTATTCTATGAAAGTTGAGGTAGATTCTAGCATATCTCCTCTGACTGATCCAGTATCATCAACACATGGTGAAGAAACTGTCAGGAAATGAGAGTACAACTGAGACTTGAATGAAGGGCTGGTACTGAGAAGATCTGATCAGGTGATCAAACATCCAAAAAGATTCATAGAGACTTGCTAGGGTATGTGAGTAAAGTCGGTGGTAAAGACTCACTTGAGAGTGATGCGCTAGTAACCTCCCTTCTTTAGGTAGTTGAGTTTATGGCATTATATAATACATGTGTTGTTAGATAGTTGTTATGCATTATTAGATGTTAATGTATGTGTCATTAGATTAGTTTTTTATATGTATCTAAGGGCTAACTTGTTTTCCTTAGGAGGGAAGATGTAGAAATATACTTGTAGAAGATTGTGATTTAGACATGCTCTCTAGCATGAGACAGTGTTGTGTGACTTGGGAGATGCGCCTTACATCAGATATAACAGGGCTGCTCCCAGCTGCACACCTGGGAGTCACTTCCGTCTGTGTTGTTAAAGTTCTATTCCTTAGTCATTCAATAGTTTATACTTTAATGAACCCTCAAGATTACTACCTGTGTCCTGACCTCTGCTGTGGACACTATCCCTTGTGTCACTATATTCTTTAAAAAAGGAACCAACAGGATGTGTAGATAACAATAAGACTAGCCCATGATCTCTTACTATTATAATCCTCATTCTCTCTCCCCATACCTTTTGAGCCAAAATCCCTTGATTGCAAAATGTAGCCTTTTGTTTATTGCCATACTGAGTTAAATCATACTGTCTCCTCAGGACAAGGGTCTACCATTTGGTTAAAGACCCAGGAACATCTGGCGCTCTGTGTAAATACTTGCAGACTAATCTGTACTTTTAAAGTTAACTTTAATTTAGCATGCAGTAGTCTAAGAGCTCCAGATCAGCTACAGGAGTGAGGTTGCCATTAGAATCAGGACCATGAGGAGCACATGAAGAACAATTCTAGACTTTTATTCTTATTAGCAATTTTATTAACAAGCCAAGCAGGATTACACATACTGCATTGTAGCGAAGGAGAGAGAGATAATACAGCACTTGTATTACTCACCTCATCCCTTGCAAAGATTACTGGACAGTCAAGTGATCATTAGCATATCGATCACACCTTTCAATACTAGGGATTATCCTTTATAGTAGGTTATGTTGATGCCCTCTTTATTTCATGCATATTCATATCTATTTTAGCCCCTTTTTCTTTTTCTAAGTTTCTACTATATTTTTGGGGGTTCACACTGTTAATTGGTTACTTACTTAGTGACTGTGTTATCATTACCATCAATTAGTTGCCATGGGCTGTTTCTATGGTATTCCCGCAGTTAATGCATACAAGTTTCAATTATAGTTCTTCCCTAAACATAGCCTAAAATACCAATAACCTTTATTTTGTGATTTCATGCATTATACCATTTAATTGTCTTATGATTGGCTTAATTATGTGACTTTCTGTTACCTGCCTGTCAGTTCCTCATATCAAACTAAACCTGGGTCTTAATTAGCATTGCTAAGAAAACTGCCTTATAGGCTTTGGGCCTGTTTGTTTCTACTTGCATTACATCATTAATCAATACCTAGCTTACCTATAGATATATATAGAAGGGTACATACCCATAATTACAGCTGTTATGATTTAATCTCATTTTGTGTGTGTATTCTTATGGAAGAGTACGATTTTTTTGTGAGAGCTACGATAATTAGTTTCTGAGATTTGTTTCCCTGTTTCATTTCATTACATGAGACCTCTCCCACCCACCCCAACAGTTCTTGTGGTGCTGCATTATACAGTAGTACCCTGACTTACGAGTTTAATTCGTTCTGTGACCGAGCTCGTAACTTAATTTGCTCGTATGTCAAAATAATTTTCCCCATTGAAATTAACTGAAATGCTATTAATCCGTTCCCGGCCCCCAAAAACCACCCCAATTTTTTTTACATGTTTTTAAATAAGAAAAATGTACTTTATAAACAACAAATAATGTATAAAAAAATAATAATACATAATAAAAGAGAATGTAAAGAAATAAACTGGTTTTATTAAGTGTATTTACCTTGAAGGTCAGACAAAGATGCGAGCATGGCGAGATAAACACGTGAACTGAATGCTCGCACGCTTCCTCCTAGTGGCGGCGGGTGGCGTAAGTTCACTCGTAACTCAAATATTGGCTCGCATCTCAAAGCAAAAAATCAACCGCGCGATGATTCGTATCTCAAAAAACTCGTAAATTGACTCGCTCGTATGTTAAGGTTTTACTGTATTCCCATTTCATAATGGCATTATGCAAAATGTTTCCTAATGCAAAACCGTGCCTCATTCTTTTCCGTGTCTGATCTTTAATAGTATCTGGAGGGACGATAGTGTTAGGCATGTACAGAGAGCAAGGGCTATTTCATTAGCCCCTGGGCTCTCTGTTTTATCATCAGCTGTTTTTTCCATAAGGCTAAACCTGACTGGAATTAATATTCCCAGATACCATTACAAAATGATGGGTTCCACTATAACCATTTGTTTCTGAATCCGATGGAATTCCACACTGGGGCAAAAAAAAAAGGGGGAGGGATTAATTTTGCTCCCTGTACACAACAGTCTAATTTTACTCTTTGTTAGATTGATAAGATTTCCTGTTGGTGAAGATAAAGATAGTCCCTGTAATGCTTTAAGGGCTCATTTTACCTTTTATTCCTCCTTTTTTTTTCTTTCTTTCCAAAGTAAAGCAGAAAAGGTCTTAGTGTTCTCACAATGTGTGATTCTATTCAGTATGTTAGTATGACTACATAAAGCAATTTTAGATATTGAGGAGACAGATTTTTTAGAACAGTTCATGAGACGTAACATCAAGGATATTGCAGAGAAACTATGTATTTTAACAAATAAGGTCAAATTCTGTTACATTCAACACCACTGACTTTAGTAGAGGTGCCCGGAAGGGCAGAATTTGTCCCATCAGCTCCAGCTTTTAATTACTGCTAGAATTTACGGAGCTTAAAAATACAAAATCTTTGGCAAATCTTTTTACATTTTTACATTATTTGTATTTTATGCTGTGCATCATTGGGTCAGATGTGCTATTAAGACACAACCCTAAGCAAAGGGAAGTACAGAGTTGTATTGTCCCACAGGGAGCTCTGGGAGGATTTGTGCTTCAGGAGGTACAATACCTCCAGCAACTGCAGGAGGCAAGTTTAGAGTACTTATCCCTCATGATGGTGCTGCAGCACTCCCTTCTCTATGGCTGGCCAGTTCTTCCTTTAGCCTCTGTGTTTATGTATGTGAAAGGCTGCTTCCTCGTCATCCCTCCCATCCCTCTGGCTTCTCTCTACAATGGGGTCTGCGCTGGGGCTGACTGTTGTTTGAGAGTGGGGAAGACTCCTTGTTTTTTTTTCCCTTCTGCACTTGCACAAGAGCCATTCACAATCTAACCCCACTTTTGGACATATGAACATACAGCACATTTTATAAATTGGTTTAAATTAAGTTTTTCTTACATTTTGTGACTACAGCGACGAAAACATCTGCCTGCGGAATTGTATAGACAGAATAACGAAGCAAATGAGATGTGTAATTAGTATATAAAATAAAACAACGATTCTCTTGAAATAATAATCTGCCTTGGGGAGTAGTTTGGGAGGAGACTCAATTGTCTGTAATGCACTCAAGCGTAGATCATTGGACAGCTAGTATTACAACTAACTCATGGTATAGTTGCACAGAAGAATACATTGTTTTCTAGTGAAAGGAAATAGAAACATCTGATCTTATATAATATTAACACACAATTATTTAATTTTGCATCTGTATCCTTACCATGTAGCAAATCTACTACAGTCAAAGGTCATGAAAAATGTCATGGCAAAATGTGTTTTGTCTCATTTTCTTTTCCCTGAGTGACTGTTACCAGTGCATTCTGCATCTCAGAATAAGTCTGTTGGCACAAATCATCTGTCACAATCTGATTCCTCACAAGCAGAAGAAATCAAATTATGGTGAGTAATGAAAGAAAGTGAATGTTAGCGCACAAGGTCCCATACTGCAGTTTAGGAATGATGCTGTCTTTATAATATTTTAAAGTGAATTTAGTATTTGTGAAAGTTGCTGGATTGATATTTTCAAACAGGGACAGAGCACAAATATTATCCTCAGCAAAGATGCAGGTACAGGAGTGCAAACTTTGTCACACCATCCTGCCACTGTCCTTTCACAGATCAGGAAACCACCTCCATGAGAGAAAGGGGAAATTCAGCCTCTGGCGTATTTGGTCCTTGGCCTCTCCACTGAGACCTCTAACAAAGTTTTCAATTAGCTTCAGCTATAGTGGTTGTTTTCGTGATGTGGAACTATGCTTTGAAGGACATGAAACAGCCAGTTACAGCTGGTAGAGTTTCTGACCCCCAGCTGCTACAGCTGATATACAGAGTAAAAGGGAGGAGGCAAACATTCACTGGGGACTAGGTAGGCTGCAGCCATGTTGTAGGGTGCCTCAGGGTCCTAGCCCTGCTGCTTCTGGTTCCTGCTTGGTGGATGAGGGGGATGACTGGTCCAGTGGCAATCTTGACTCTATCTGTTGGGGGATTATGACTCCTCCATAGCTCAGGTTGGGAAAGAAGGCTTTTCAGTATTCATAAAATGATCAGACTCTAGTGGCTGCCAATCCATCTCTTCTATAATCTGGGAGCATAGGAGGGAGAGAGAAAACAGCATTAAAAAAATTAAACAAAAAACCCTGAGCTACAGGATTTTGGAGGTGGAAAGTTAGGGCTGAAGCACTGTTGGGGAAAATAAGTGTTGACCCACAGATCTGTGAATTTAGATTAGGTGTTATGATAGTTACAAAACCTTACATAGATTAGATTTGAAAGATTTGGTTTTCTTATAACATTTCAGTTCTTGGATGTGAAAATACCATACAAGACAAGCTTGTTTTTTTGTTTGGTTTGGTTTGGTTTTTGCTATTGTAGCCCCACTAATGGCCCTCGGAGGCATTTAAAAAAGAAGTCTATGAAAAATGTAAATACAAATATTAGATACCATTCAAACACCTATTCACTTTTAACCTTTCCCTAGTGCAATGTGCTTTCCAATATTGGGAAGGGATGTGTCTTCCTTAAATTCAGATTTTGATTCAGAGAGTGTAACATGGGAGTCATTGTTTATATTGAAAATTTACACTGTGTCAAAGGCAGCTGATGAGTTTAGTAATCAAGCTCAGAAAGAAAATGATACATCTTTGTAGCCACATCTGGATGGCTTTTTGCAGTCTCCTGTACCATAGTTGCCTCCCATTCTCTGACGATAGTCCCTCATAACAATACCATCACATGATGCTAGGTTTTTACATATTCAAGCTTGATTCTATTATTATTTATTGTTTCTAATACAATCTATTCAGTCTTTCGATTGCTTATCTGCAATAAACAGTATTGAGACAGAGTAGTTCTTCAAAACTGTGGGGAGAGACTGGAATGATAAAGCTGAGTGTAAGATAGAATTTCCATTCTATGGGAAGTTCTGATATTTCAAAATTTGCTTTTGTCCCAGATTGAGACAAAAGGTCAAAAGGTCACAATTTTCATGAAACAGAAATTCAGAAACATTGAAAAAACATTATTGAAATATTTGTTTCAATAATGTTGCAACAAATATAATATATAAATATTAAATGCAATATATATAATAAATATTGGAACATTGGAAATCTTTCAACCACCTCTACTGGATATGTTCACTCATGCTGCTTCTCTTTCTAGGCCACTTCTTGACCCAGGAAAATGACCTTACTTGTCTTCTCCTGATGGCAGACCTGAAAAGGCTGACAGCATAGGGGACTGAGGTAGTGGCAGAAAAGGGTTTTTTTTCTTCTTCTTTTTCTTCTTGATGTCCTGGATCAATGCCAATTTCCATAGTTCACCAACAGCCAAGCTCTGAATGATAGATCACATGCCATATGACTTCTGATCAATAGGAAAGCTTCACAGGTTAGAAAATTTGTTAACTTCCCCATTTGGCAATTCAGGAGAGGAATGTGGGTCATATGAAGTAGGGGAGCACATATGATGAATAGTTAATGAAATATAAATCCTGTGCATGCACACTGACTTTCAATAACACTTCTAAGGAGTGTTAGGCTACTTAGTGCGTTTGAAAATTTTACCCATTGTAACTGTAATGGGGTGTGCTGGCCAGTTAAGTATAGGGAGTCAGAAGACCCCATTCCAGGGAGTTGGATTGAGCAAAGGGCCAGGTAATTGCCAGGTAGTGGAAGAAAGGAAGCAGTCCTGAGTAACTGAGGGTTGGATGGGAGATAAAACCCAAGATCTAGGATCAGGATCCCTGAAGTGTAGGGTGGGGCATGGCTCCCATATCTTCCCACCAATTAGGTGGAGGTCTCTGGAGGAGGGCAGTATATAGACTGCTATTCTCCCTCAGAACAAAGGAGAATTTACTGAGAGGAGAGAATGGGTAGAGACCACTTCCCAACATTAATTACATATAAAGCATCAGAAAATACTAAAGAGAAGAAGAATCTTCCCATCTGGATCCTAAAAAAAGCAAATTGGAAACTTTAGGCATAAAAGTGAGGAATATGTGAGCAAACAAGTGTATAAGTGAGGATATTAAGGAATTCTGTGGTAATATTACTAAGGGAATTGTAAAGATACCTAGGAATAGCTAGGTGGCTATCAATCTTAACTAAAGATAGAAAAAGTGTACCAGGTTGGAACAAAGAATGTGACAAGGTAATTTAAAAAAGGTACAATGCATGTAAGTAAGCAAAAACTACACTAAATGGTAAGGAATTAATGACATATAAAAAAGTGAAAGCTCAAGAGCTTGTCTCTTTCACCAACAGAGGCTGGTTCAACAAAAGATATTATCTCACCCACCTTGTCTGATATTTGATATCCTGAGACCAAAATAGCTGCAACAACACTGCATATAAAAAAATGATACAGTTGCACAAAAGGGTATAAAAAGGGCAAAAAAGAGAAAGCTGGAGGAAATACTATGGGAAAGTAAACAAAGATATCAATTCATCTGTGGTACACAAACAGCTTCAGAAAATGAGTTGAGTAAAGAGTAAGTAGAACACAATACCACGTTTGTAATGGAAGGCCATAGAGTAATAAGCAGCAGCAAAGAAAAAGCAGAAATTCTGATCACCATGTTTCAAAATATCAGTAATAACAGAGATCAGAGGAAAGAAATTAGGCAAAGGAAAAGAACATTCCTTAATGATTATGAAATGATGAAGAGCTGGGAGGAGGATGTGGATTTTATTTGAAATGAAAACTTCAGTACGAGGCAACTCCAACAAGTAATAATAAAAAGCAAAAGCACTGCACCAGGCAAGGATGAAATAAGCTTTGAAATGCTCAAAAACCTACATGATGAAAGCCTCAGGGTAACGCTAAAATTATACAATAGCATATGGAGGAAAGAGAAGTACCTGGGGACTGGACATTGCTCCTGTGAGGAAACCAGGCAAAATGCGCCATTGCCCTCACAGCATGTTTAGGTAAAACAATGGAAAAACTGGTGACTGAGAGATTAGTAGAAAGAAATAGGGTCATAGATGGAATGCAACTTGGGTTCAGAAGAGGTAGGAGTGTGACTGACCACACTGAATGGATAAGGACAGTAGCTCCAAAAAGCTTGAGAACCCAAGAGTACATGAAAAGAAACTTCCTGGACATAGAAAAAGCTTATGATATGTTATGGAGAAAGGGACTGTTATATAAAGTAGCAACCATGAATACTGCAGGAAGAATGTACAGATGGATAAGGGATTTCCTAATCTAAAGAACTATACAAGTCTAGGTAGAGAAGACCTTTTCCACCCTTTATTCCATTACAAATGGAACCCACAGAGGAGTGCCATTAGCCCAGCCCTTTTCAACAACATGACAAATGACCTTCCAAAGGAAATACGTGCAGGAATAAGCATCACTTTCTATGGGACCAAAAGCAGAAACTTTGAAAGTGCCACCAAAGGAATCAGTTATGTATTTCAAAGGAGTACAGAATGGGGAAACAAGTGGGGTTTCCAGCTCTCCACTGAAAACTAAGGGAATGATCTTCACAATACAGAAGATTAAAAAAACGTAAAATTATGTCATATATATATTATTATTAAAAAAGGTAAAATTATGTCATATATATCTATCTATATCTATATCTAATCGATATATATCTATATCGATATATCTATCTATATATATCAGAAGATAAGTATAGTAAAAATATCTTTGGTGTGATATTTTTTAACAAGCTTACCTGGAGGGACCATACTGAAAATATTCTAGATTAAGTGCAAGTAAAAATCAATTTACCTAAAAATGTATCTGGACCCTCCTGAGGAATGGATAACAAAACAGTGATAATTCTGATCAGACCTATTATTGAGTATGCCTGCCAGGCCTTTAGGTCTACATCAAAAACAAATCTGAGGAAGCTAGAGTGTATCCAAGTACAGGCATTGTGTATCGCATGTGTTGTTTTCATTACTATGCCTCTGTGTAATGCAGATAGCAGCTGGAGAAATGCCTATCACTCTTAGACTGAAGCTCCTCAGCTTAACCTTTTGCGCTAAAGTACTTGGTAATAGTGAAGATGATAATACTAAGCTAATATATACTGATAGTTGGGAATTAAGTGGAGACTGGGTAGGCCAAAAATTCAAAATTCTTCATGTAAATAGGGTAAAGAAATAGATAAAGGATCTCCATGGAAAGAAAAGCTTAAAAGAGTTAAAAATCTATAGCCATGGAAAAATATTCTAACACTGGAAAACCATCCCTCTTGAGATAGAGAAGGAATTATATAATAAATATATAGGATAGAGCAAATCAGTATATCTGTGATAAGTGGAGTCACTGTCAATTGTATAATGGTGGCTCTAAAGAGGAAGGACTGGCCAGAGTGGGAATAGCTTTCTGTGTGCCCATGTTTAGACTCAAGAAAGCAGTATAAAGCTAACTAATTTTACCTCTGTCTTAACAGCTGAGCTAACAGGGATATTGCTGGAACTAACTTGGACCTTATATGAGTGGCCAGATGGTGTGGCCATTCTGTCTGATTCCTTATCAGGGTTGTAGGCATTATACAATGGCAAGTCTGACAGCATAAACAATATACTTAGTGAAATATTATTGCTAACAACCAAACTGGCACAATTGGATGTGACCATAATAATAACATGTATCCCTGTGCATGAAGGAAGAGCTAGCAATGAATTAGCAAAAAGGCAAAATTATGCTATTAAGCACAAACAATTTGACTTAGAGCTCTCCTTAAGCAAACTAGAATTTAAACAGTTAATAAAAAATGAGCTAAGTAAGGAATGGCAAGAACTGTGGCCACATGAAACAAAGGGGAAAAAAATCTGCGGAGTATTCCCAACAGTTGAAAATGTTGTTATACTCCAAGGGCCTGAGAGGAAGAGTGAAGTGCCTCTGTTCAGAATTTTAGCAAATTATTGTGGATTTCTAATAAACAAACATAAGGTTGGATTATGGGACACATGTTAGATCCAGGAGACAATAGATCATCTCTTATGTAATTGTAAAGACAGTATCAGTAAAAGGAGATATTTATATGGAAAACTCACAAGCCTTGGAATAATCAAATTTTCTTTGCAATGCCTACCCAGAATACAAGGAAAATGGGGCCCAATTAAAAAAACCTATTCTGCAATTCTTTAACTATACCGGGAAAGGTGACAGAATTTATCAGAACCTTTATCAGACAAGTGACAGACTTTATCATAGCCTGTCTATCAAATCCAGTGAATGGTGGTCAAAGAGTCAGGAAATGAATTTGCTGAGCCACTAAACTCGTAGAAGAAGCAGCAGAGGCACTGAGGAGAAGAAAGCCAGGGCCAGAGGGTAGAGCTCCAGTTAGAATGGGCTGGGACTGGTGGTGTGGGGTGGAGCAGATGGAAAAGAGAAACAGCTCTGTGTGTAGTGGAAAACCAGGGTTAAGTATGAACTTTTGTGTTGTGGTGATGGGCTTTACTTTGGGGACTCTCTGAGGATGGTTGGAAGTTTTTGTTATTAAGGACTCTGAGAACTGTTTGTGTCTTACCTATTTTTAAACCAGCCCCCAGTGGGGGTGCTGTTAAACATGACAGACTGTATGGAGTGCTTAAGGAGCTCACAAGAGGGAGCTAACAAGGAAAGTGACAAGGTCCCTGACCTTGAAGGGATGCTCAGTAAACAGCTACCCCTTTACAGTAACCCATTGACTATTATTTATTACCTCATGCTTACATCTATACAAACTTTCAGCCTATCCCATCTATATTAAATCTAGTTTTTATTAGAATACCAATGTTAACTACTCGTTCACCTATGAAACCAATAAAATGTTTCTAGTTGCCTTTTTTCTTCCTAGATTTTATTACCTGATCTTGTGTCAGCTGTCAGGATAAGTAGAAGGTTTCTTTTATTATATACCTTAAATTTCTACAGTACTATTTTATGTTTGAAAAAATATTTTTAAAAATACAGAAGTGGGCCTATTCAGATTCTGGTTAATAGCAGAAAAATTTTGACAAATGTTTTTACAGGTTTTGTTTTTATTGTACAGTCTGTCACAGGTTTTATATTATTTTAATGTATTGTGAAACCACATTTGTCCTCCAAGCTGTCCAAAGGTTTTATTATTCACTACCAAGCAGGAGTCTGGTTACAGACTGCTAAATGATCTCTTGCTCTTGGAGGCTTGAATTCACTTTCATTGAAGGAAATGGGAGTTTTGTCACTGATTTCAATGGAAGCAAAATTGAACCCTAAGCCAGCAAAGGCTGGAAGTACTGTGAAGATGACTCATTTTTCATACTGGAGATAATGTGAAAGAAAAAGAATCATGTCACTCAATAATAACAACTGGTAGTCCAGCAGTAAGACTTATTTTTATAAATCTATGTTAGAACCATATGACTGGAAAATAGCCAATGTAATACCTCTATTTAAGAAAGAGGGAAAAAATGCCAGCAATTACAACCTGTTAGTCTGATTTCAGATTTAGTATGCATGGCTTTAGAACAAATTGTGAAGGAAAGAATAATTAAATTCATGGAGATAAAGGGAATGTAACCAAACATGGGTTTACCACTGGCAAACCATATCAGTATAACCGGTTTCCTTCTGTGAGAAAAATAACTGATAAGAGAAATGACTTTGGCTCAAAAAGTAGGAGTGTGCTAATGAAATATGCTGATACAAAGCTGGGAGGCATTGTCAGAGGAAGATCAGAATATTATACAAGAAGATCTGGATAAACTTGAAGACTAGAGTGACAGAAATGGGATTAAATTCAATAGTACAAAGTGCAAGGTCATGCACTTATGGTCTAGTAACAAGAATTTCTACTACAAGCTGGGGACTCATCTGCTGGAAGCGACATAAGAGAAGAGAGGCCTGGTTGTGCCAGTTGACTATAAGCCACCAATATAATGTGACTGTGAAAGGGCAAATGTGATCCTAGGATTTATTGGGCGAAGTATTTCCAATAGAGATAGAGAGGCATTAATGCTGTTCTACAGGATACTGATAAGCCCTCACCTGATGCTGTATGAAATATGGGTGACCATTTGTAATATTATTGATTCCAATATTGCAAAATTACAATAAATCTTACAAGATATGCCATGTAAGGTATCAGTTGAAAAATCGATTTTCTAAATATGATGATCTATTTTATATGTATGTATTATATTCCTATCATGAGTTATAAATATACGTAGTATATTCATGTCTCAAATTTGTGTTGTTTCTGACACCACCAGACAGATTGACATCAGCACTATTCAACCTGTTCAATGGCCCATCGAGGGCAATCATCTGTACAATGAATGCATTAAGAAAAGCCAAGGGCTATGCCCATGAGTCAGCAGGACATGTTGGGATATACCTGTGAAAAGGGGACTCCAAGAGCTTTTCCATGCCCACGTGCTATAAGCTTATGTTTGGGACTAAGGATGTACAAGCCACATGGCAGAGGATATAAAAAGGCAGCTGTATTGTCTCTATTTTGTCTTCAATCCTTCAATTCAATCCGCTCTGGAGTAATGTCTCTTCAAACTGATGCTTTGAACAAAGGACTGATAGACCCATCCAAGCATTGGATGTGTTCCAGAGGGACTTCACAAGTCAGCAAACTCACTAAGAACCTGATATATGGACCCTGAAGTCATGTGTATGTGTCTGATTGCTTTGATCATTTAACATCTCTCTTCTTGTTTGTTTCTTTTCTTTTACAATAAACCTTTAGTTTTAGATACTAAAGGATTTGCTGGCAGCATGGTATTTTGAGTAAGATCCAAACTAGTATTGATCCAGTAATGTGGCTGACCCTTTGGGGATCAGAAGAACATTTTAAACAGTGAGCAGAGTTTTAAATAACTTCTGACTTTACTGAACCTAGTTGCTGATTGGGAACCAGAAACTGAAATGCAATGAAGAGGGCTGTGCAACTTCTTGTTTTAGCTTCTTGATAACCAGTGTGGGGAATCAGGAGCACTGTTTGTGACTAGTTGGTGAATCTAACTTCAGTGTTTAGCCTGGTGTTTAAGTACAGTGTTTAAGTACTGGGAGAATCTGTTCTCCCTTTTGCAGCCTGCCCTGACCTTGGTATTTTCAGGCAGGCTACCTTTGGCACCTCAGGTCACACCTCATTTGGGAGGTTGCATATAGTCCAGGTCACACATGCTCAAGAAAGATTAATTAAAACTGAAACAGGTGCAGAGAAGAGCTACTAGAATGGTCAGGGGAATGGAGGGCCTGTCTTATAAAAGGAATCTGGAAAAGCTTGACTTATTTAGCCTCTCAAAAAAAAAAAGGGTTGAGAGGAGATATTGGTTTCTATAAATACATCAAAGGTTTAAAGGTGAAGAACTATTTAAGTTACAGACAAAGTCGGCATAAGAACAAATGTATATGAATTGGCCATGAATAAAATCAGGCTGGAAATCAGAAGACATTTTTTAACAGTCAAAGGGGTGAGGTTCTGGAACAGCTTCCTAATAAGAGTTGTGGGAACAAAAAACTTAATTAATTTTAAGAGATAGCTGGACAAATTTATGAATTGATTGAATGACAGGTTCGCTCGTGACGGTAGAGAGCAGGACTCAGCAGCCCTGGGGCTCACTTCCGGTTTATGTCTTATGTTCCTAAACATAAGATGCTCATGCGTCATGGTTTCAGTTTGTCACCCACAGGGGTGAGGACCAGTTTCTTCCCCCCGCCGCCCATGTATTCTGGTTTTTTTGCTTTTTTAATCTCATTGTTCTGAAGCATCAGAGATACTTGAGATGGGACATTTGGCGAGGAGAGCCAGGGCTCTGAGGTGGCACGGAGTCTTTTTCTTCAGGTGCTTGGATGGCTTACACGCTCAGTGTCTAACTGTTTGCCATATGTGGAGGGTCAGGAAAGAATTTTACCCCAGGTCAGATTGGAAGTGACCTTAGGTTTTTTTCACCTTCCCCCGCAGTTCCTGCGTGTGGCAGTTCCCCCGCCAGGATTATCTGGGTATATCTCACTTAATTATTTCCCTACCATTGCCGTGGCCTTGAGCACTGATGCATGTCAGTCCCTTCTATTCTCTCCCCGTGGCATGTTATAGTTTAGCCTCCTATGGGCTCTAATACTTCAGTGTACATTGTTATTGAGTTTTGTGTGCAGGTGCTAGGTAGTTCTGGTAGCCTGTGATAAACAGAAGGTCAGACTAGATGGTCTAGTTGTCTCTTCTGGTCTTAAACTCTGTGACTCTGTAATTCAGATAAGTCCCATTCACCTGGAAAAGACCCAGGCAAGAGTGGCCGAAAACAGACTTTTGTTTAGGCTCTTGCTTTCTTTTCTGACTCCTGCCAGTTTTAAGAACACTTTGCCCTTGTAAATGAAATGACAAATATTTACATCACAAACCATATGGACATGGGCTTCTGTGAACAGAGTCCTGTGTGCACATAATTTTACTCAATGCAATTTGTCACACCCTCAGACATTCAAATAAAACATGGTAGAAAACAAATGAAATTGGAGAACTGTTTTTTGTGAATAATGCCAACTCTGCTTTGCTATCATTTGGGCCGCTAGTGTGCCACAAGTGTCACCAGTGGAGTCATTTCAGATTTACCCTGGTGAAAGTAGGAAGAGAATCAGGGCCCAGGTTTCAAATGTCATGTTTTTCCCCACTTGCTTGAAAACTTATTAACAGAAATGACATTTTCTACGCTTCGGGTCAAAAGTTTTTCCTTTTCCATTCTCTTTTATTCCTTTTCCTCTTCCTACTCCTTTTCAGGTTTAGCAAATGCAGGGCTTTTCAAAATACACTGATGCTGTCTCTTCTTTCAGTCCTATGACAGGATTTTTAAAATTAATTAATTAAGTAGCAGGATTATACCAGTTCAAACCACAAGAGCAACACATACTGTCTGCCGACTTCATCTGCTGCTTCTATTTAAGTTTTGCTGCCCTGCTGTTCTTTCAAATCAGTGACACAACCCTTCCTCTAGTTCTTGGTCTGTTTTTAGCTGAATTGGCATATGCAGCTGCACTTTATTCTCCTTCATGTTTTGTTCAGTGCCCTTTTTAAAGTTTTTAAAATGACTTTTTTAATTAACTCTGCTGCTTTCTTTAATAAGTAGCCTTGATTAGCTCCCAAGGCCTTTACTAATCTTTCCGTGCAGAATTACTGCTTCTTTGTGTACTTCTCAGAGAATAATTTTTAAATTTAATTCAACATGTTTGTTTTTTTAAGAATATTTTAGTCGTTCCGTCAGCTTTCCTGCAGTGTGTTAGACATTTATGGTCACACCTATTTTAAAATGGCACTTGTAAACAAATCTTTTAGATAGAAATCTAGGGGTGATAATCACGGTACCTCTTTGGGTTCTTGTTGATTCAGATGGTAGGTATTCCTTGTGTAACTTTCATTTTCAAATTTAATTTGATAAGCATCTTGAACATGATAGGAAATCACCTATGGTTATACTAATGGCACATTACTCTGGACATTGTTTGCAGTACAATATTTGTAAAGTATTGAGGTTTCCTATCTATCTTTTTCTCTCCTGTGTTTTTTGTGAAAAATTTTAAAAGGTCTCAGTTTTATTTCACATCAGAACACACACAGACACAAAAACAAAACGAAAAAATAAACAAAAAACCAAACAAACCCTAAACCCCCAAAAACACCAAAACATTGAAATCTCAAAATTTTTCATGAAATGGAGTTATTTTCCAGCCAGCCATCCTTGACATCAATGGAGTGACATACTGCTTGCTGATTTATGTCACTTTAAGTGAGAGAAGAATCAAGCCACTAGAATGCTGTCATCCCAGTGTGTGTGTGTGTGTGTGTGTGCGCGTGTGTGTTTTGTCAAAGAGGGAGGGAAAGAGCTGATGGATGTGCAGATAAAAAGCTAGTGACTTAGACACAGAGGAGTGAGAGAATGGGAGTGTTTTTTATTTTTTATGGGGTTGAGAAGAGAAAGAAGTCCCAGAGCTGCAATACTAATCAACTATTTTTCAATACAAACAGCACACACTAGTTTCTCTATTGGTGCAAATCAGTGTACCTCCCTTGACTTCCGCCATGTAGCTATGCCAGTTTACACCAGCAGAGAATTGGACCACACATATGTTCTGCTTATTTTTCTTCATTGTGGTTCAGCCATAATGAAAATTTCAGACTGGAGAGAAAGTATACCCAGCCATTGATCCACAAGGATTTTTGCTCATTATAGCATTCTTCTTAATTATAAAAACCAGTGATAGATTTAATTAATTTGCAATAGGTAAATTATATAATAGGTGCTCTAAAAGACACAATTTCTATCTTTTTCAAGATCTTAGTTCATTAAGAATACTAAAGACGGAAGAGTTAATCCTAATAACAATTATATTTTATTATGGAAATCTTGGAAAAGTAAAGATTATTGGAAAAAGAGATCATTCCATCAAGTATCTTCGTGCCTATATAAAAACAAAAATGACATTGGTGTCTTTGAAATTGTTTGTGTAGTTTGTCGTTTTAGACACTTCAAAGACTGGTATTCATATAGTTGAATATTTCCCCACTTAGAAGTTTAAAGATACCTCACGAAAAAAAACCCAAACATTTTGGTTTGAAAATGTTTTAACTGAAAATATGGATTCAGACAACAGCTAAGAATACTAAAACTGAGAGATAAGAGAAAAACAGTTTTTAATTTTTTCAGTTTGTGTCCTTTGCTTTATTTGGCAGCATTTTTTGTAAAGTCAGTTTTACCTTTTCCCCTTGACTGAGTCAGTCTTCATGTGACAGAGGAGAGAGAAACATTTTTTAAAATAGGAAAAGGTGATAGTAAAATTGCAAACTATTTTTAACACACTGTTTCACAAGGACTAGAGTTAAAGCTGTCAGTGTCCCTTTAAAGTGTTGATCTTACCTGTGTTATCTCATGGTTGCTTTTCATATAGGCACTTGGACCCTGTGGAGAGGAGAGTCATATAAGGATGTAGATGCAGTCTGTGTAAATAACTAGCCACAGAACTATCAAACCATAAACCCAACTGAAAAGTAAATTTTGTCTTCCATCACATCTGGAGTGTTCTTCTTTACAAGCCTGCACTGTAATAACTGTGATGCTGTCTGGATTAGGGGTGACCATTTATAATATTATTGATATTAATATTGCAAAATTACAATAATTTGTATGAGATATGCCATTTCAGGTACCATTAGAAAGTTTATAATTCACTAAGATTGATAAGCATGTTTATATATGTCTACATTCTTAGAATGCTTCCTCGGTGTTCTCCCTCTTTTCTTTGTTTTCTCAGACAGTCTATCTTTTTCAAGCTAATGATTTGTTTACCTCCCTGATTCTAGGCTTCAAAGAATGAGGCCTCCCTTCAGGTGTTAATTACTCATGTCAGACCAGGCATCAGCTACAGTCTTCAACTATGTTAAAGGCTGTTATAAAGGGTATGTCTACACTGCAATTAGAACGGTATAAACATTTGGGCTTGGGCTGCATCCTGAGTTCTGAGCCCCTCTCACCTCTCAGGGTCCTAGTATCCAAACTCCAGCCCAAGCTTGGAAGTTTAAATTGCAGTTAAATCTCCTTGAGTCGAAGTCATCTAGAACAGGCCAGATGCAAGTTTTTAATTGCAGTGAAGACATACCCAAAGAGGACTGTGAATACTTCTGAATCCCTGTGGCCCTTGGTGGGAGCATGCTCCGTCATTTTGTGGGGATGGCTCATGCACAGTCTCAGCAGCATTAGGTGCTGTGAGAAGCTTGAGCATATTCATAGAATCATAGAAGATCAAGGTTGGAAGGGACCTTAGGAGGTCATCTAGTCCCAACTCTCTGCTCAACGCAGGACCAGCCCCAACTAAATCATCCCAGCCAGGGTTGTGAAACTAGAGATTTTTAAGGCCCAAGGATGGAGATTCCACCACCTCCCTAGGTAACCCATTCCAGTGCTTCACCACACTCCTACTGAAAAAGATTTTCCTAATATCCAACCTAGACTTCCCCCACTGCAGCTTGAGACCACTGCTTCCTGTTCTGTCATCTACCACCGAGAGCAGCCTAGCTCTATCCTCCCTGGAATCCCCTTTTACAGAGTTGAAGGGTGCTATCAAATCCCCCCTCACTTTTCTCTTCTGCAGGCTAAACAAGCCTAGTTCCCTCTGCCTCTCCTCATAAGTCATGTGCTCCAGCTCCCTAATCATTTTCGTTGCCCTTCGCTGGACTTTTTTCCAATTTGTTCACATCCTTCCTTTAGTGGGGGCCCAAAGCTGAACACAATACTCCAAATGTGGCCTCACCAGTGCCAAATAGAGGTGAATAATCACTTCCCTCGCTCTGCTGGCAATGCTCCTACTAATGCAGCCCAATATGGCGTTAGCTTTCTTGGCAATAAGGGCACACTGTTGACTCAAATCCAGCTTCTTATCAACTATTCCCCTCATGTCCGTTTCTGCAGAACTGCTACCCATCCACCTCTCTTAGTCAATGGCTATCCCCTGCCAAAATTCAAGTTCCTGCTCCAAAGCATGGGAGCTCTTAAAAAAATAAATTAAAAAAAAAAGGGAAGACTTCGTCAGACATTTTAACATGGGCAAAACAATGTAGCCTAATTTTCATAAACAGCTGGACTGTTTTGGCTGAAATCCTCCTCATCCCTTCCCCCAAGAGACAAGAAAACAGAGCCTGAGGCAGACTTCCAGCAAGAAAGTGGTTCAAGTTAGCTAATGAACAGGGGCTGCTAATAGGAGAGTTTTGTGAGGGAGTTCTGCAGGTGCAGTTCTCTACATGAGCCTCTGGGTGAGTTTGTTGTCTGTTGTGTTTGTGTATACTTGCTGCTTGACTGAAGTATATCATGTGGTCTGTTTGTTTGGGGGATCGTGTGCTGATCCTTGCCGCCTGCTGGGCAAGGCTGAGAGCTTCTTAAAGAGGCTTTGATCCCTAAGCCCTTTAGCTCCCTTAGTCAGGGGGTGGGGATACTCAGGGAGAACCAGGGTTTAAAAAGCGCACTCCTAAGCAACCAGAGGAGCTAGTGAACAGGGGAGTTTTGCAAGGAAGTTTAGAAGGAGGTGGTAGGAACACTTCATTAACAGTCTGTAAACTAAAGACAAGAATACACCCACCCCTGATAAAAACAAACAACAATAAAAGAGATTGCTGCAGGAGTAAAAAGAGATTGCAGAGAGAAGTCCATCAACAGAGTGGAAACTGTCCAGTTTATTGCAATGAATGCAACAGGTATGATTACCTGCCCTATGGATAGGTGGCGTATGTGTGCATTAGTTGCAAGGAGCTCCTGGCCCTGAGAGACCACATATGGGCTTTGGAGACCAAGATAGCTGAACTGGAGGAGCTAAGATAGACAGGGGTACATTGATGACACTTTCCAGGCTACAATAGAATGGTTCCACCCTTGCTCTGACAGCCTCCGTACTGCTGAGGGGGATGAAAGTCTTAGAGAAGGAAAACATCAAACTGGAGCCAATGGAAATGATTCCATAGTTGGGACTCTCCTTTCTGATGTTGCCATGGTATCCTCTTGCACTGAGGATACCTCTCTGTGTGCGGAGGGACTCCAGTTATTAGGAAAAGACAGGTAATAGTAATGGGGGACTTGATCATTAGAAACATAGATAGCTGGATTTATGATGACCAGGAGAACCGCATGGTGATTTCAGCTGTACCCATATTGACTGGGCATGTTGCACTTCAGCACAGGAAGTAGAGATAAAGTTTCTTGGAGCAGTTAGTCCTGGAACCCACAAGAGGGGAGGCAATTCTTGATTTAATCCTAAGTGGAGCACATGATCTGATCCAAGAGGTGGATATAGCTGAACTGCTAATAGCTGAACTGCTAATATAACTGAACTGGTAATAGTGACCATAACATAATACAATTTAACATACCTGTGAGGGGGTAAAAATCAAAGCAGCCCAACACGGTAACATTTAATTTCAGAAAGGGGAGCCACACAAAAATGAGGAAGTTAGTTAAAAAGAAATTAAAAAGTACAGTGCCACAAGTGACATCCCTGCAAGCTGCATGGAAATTTTTTAAAGCCACCATAATAAAGGTTTAATTTAAATGTATACCGAAATTAAAAAACACAGTAAGAGGACCAAAAAAGTGCTAAACAACAAAGTAAAAGAAGCAAAAAGGCATCCTTTAAGAAGTGGAAGGTAAATCCTATTGAGGAAAATAGAAAGGAGCATAAACTCTCGAAAGTGAAATGTAAAAATCTAATTAGGAAGGCCAAAAAAGAATATGAAGAACAGCTAACCAAAGGCTCAAAAAGAAACAGCAAAACATTTTTAAGTACATCAGAAATAGGAATTCTGTGAAACAACCCATGGGGCCAGTGGATGACTTAGATGCTAAAGGAGAACTTAAGGAAAATAAGGCTACAGTGGAGAAACTAAATGAATTCTTTGCATTGCACTTCATGGCTGAGGATGTGAGGGAGATTCCCAAACCTGAGCCATTCTTTTTAGGTGACAAATCTGAGAAACTCCCAGATTGAGGTGTCATTAGAGGAGGTTTTGGAACAAACTAGTAAATTAAACAGTAATAAGTCACCAGGTTCAGATGGTATTCACTCAAGTTCTGAAGGAACTCAAATGTTAAATTGTAGAACTACTAACTGTAGTATGTAACCTATAATTTAAATCAGCTTCTGTAACAGATGACTGGAGGATAGGTAATGTGACACCAATTTTAAAAAAAGGCAATCCTGGTAATTATAGGCTAGTAAGCCTAACTGCAGTATCAGGCAAATTGGTTGAAACTATAGTAAAGAACAGAATTATAGATGAATACAATTTGTTGGGATGAGTCAACATGGTTTTTGTAAAGGGGAAATCGTGCCTCACCAATCTATTGGAATTCTTCGATGGGCTCAACAAACATGTGAACAAGGGTGATCCAGTGGATATAATGTATTTAGATTTTCAGAAAGCCTTTGACAAGGTTCCTCACCAAAGGTTCTTAAACAAAGTAAGTGTCATGGTATAGGAAGGAAGGTACTTTCCTGGATCAGTAACTAGTCAAAAATAGGAAACAAAGGGTGGGAATAAATGGCCAATTTTCAAAATGGAGACAGGTAAGTGGTGTCCCTCAGCATCTGTACTGGGATCAGTACTGCTCAACATATTCATAAATGATCTGGAAAAAAGGGTAACTGGTGAGGTGGCAAAATTTGCAGATGATACAAAACTACTCAGGATAATTAAGTCCAAAGTAGACTGCAAAGAGTTATAAAAAAATCTTACAAAACTGGGTGATTGGGCACCAAAATGGCAGATGAAATTCAATGTTGATAAATGCAAAATAATGCACATTGGAAAACATAATTCCAGCTATTCATTTAAAATGATGGGGTCTAAATTAGCTATTACCACCCAAGAAAGAGATCTTGGAGTCATTGTGGATAGTTCTCTGAAAACATCCACTCAATGTGCAGTGGCGGTCAAAAAAGCTAACAGAATGTTGGGACTCATTAGGAAAGTGTTAGATAATAAGACATAAAATATCATATTGCCTGTTTATAAATCCATTGTACACCTTTATCTGCATGCAGATCTGTCCACCCCATCTCAAAAAAGATGTATTGGAATTGGAAAAGGGACAGAAAAGGGCAACTAAAATGATTAGGGATGTCGAGAGCTTCCATATGAGGAGATATTAATAATACTGGGACTTTTCAGTTTGGAAAAGAGACAACTAAAGGGGAATATGATAAAGGTTTATAAAACCATGATTGTTGTGGAGCAAGTCAATAAGGAAGTATTATTTACTTCTTCTCATAACACAAAAACTAGGGGTCACCAAATAAAATTGATAGGCAGCAAATTTAAAATGAACAAAAGGAAGTATTTCTTCACTCAATGCATCATCAACCTGTGGAACTCCTTGCCAGCATATAATGGGGTTCAAAAAAGACCTAGTTATGTTTATGGAGGATAGGTCTATCAATGGCCATTAGCCATGATAAGCAAGGATTGCTGTTTCCCAGAGGTTGGGAATGGCCAACAGGTTGTATCACTTGATGATGTGTTCTGTTCATTCCCTCTGAAGCACCTGGCATTGACCACTGTCAGAAGACAGGATACTGGGCAATATGGACTAGTGGTCTGATCCATTATGGCCGTTCTTATGTTCTTAAGTTTGGCAAAGTTATAAACAACTGAAAATAGGGCCTTTATAATGTGAAGTGTTGGGCATATATAATAATGGACTGAGCTACCTGCTCTTTCTATAGTGTGTATGTGTATGAAATGAATTACCCCTTATGCATAGACCACCCTCCCAAATGACTTTGTAAAAAAAACCACACTCCTTCAGATCCCTATTCTACTCTGAGGACCATGGGAAATTGACAACTGCTAATGGCAAGGTAGATAGCTCTGAGAGATGAGTGATTTAGAAAGACTGCTGTTTGTTTACATCTGAGAATTAAAAAGAAATGTTAAATGATTCACTCAGAACCATTTAGTTGTGCATATCACTACCACATGTCCCAGTTATTGTTATCCCTGTCCTCCATCTCCAATTCTAATTCTATGTCAGTGTAACTCTCTTTTGAAGGGGTTCATCATCCAGCTCCATTTTGGGTCTTTCTAAAGTTTTTATTCTCTGTCCCTTGCCTTCTGTATTCTGTCTGTGGATCTCTTTGCTACACATCTCCATATCTATTGTACAGTGCTTTAATCATATAGTAGTATTCACTTAGAGTATGTCTGGACTGCAGCTTTCCAGTGTGGAGACAGACATGTGCTAGATCAAACAGAGCTATAGAGCACTAAAAATAGCCGTGTAGCCAGGCATCGCTTGGATGGCAGCTCAAGTACAGATCCACTTGGACTCCCTGGGTATATATTCTGATGTCTAGCCTGAGCTGTTGCCTGAGGCACCACTGGCTAGACTGCTATTTTTAGCCCGATAGCTTGAGCAGAGCTAGCACGTCTCTCTGTTTACACGGGGAAGCATGCTTCCTGCTGTAGTGTAGACATACCCTTTGAATGGGTGTCAAGATTTTTCAGCACTTTTTAAACTTCATCACAAAATGTTATGCTATCAGGAAAGCAAGCTTCAGTTTCCCAGGCAATTGGGTCCATACTCAGAGTGTAGCTAGAGGCAGAGGGTGGATACAAAATAGTTCCTGCTCTTTTGTTCTTGGTACCTGCAACACTTGGGGACAAAAGCAATACATGACCTATCTATTCATCTGTATGACAGGAGTTTGGCTTAGATAACAGCACATTGTCAAATTAAATATGAGCCACTATATCAGTTGTCAGCTTAGTCTTTGTTCCAACAAATGACAGGTATGAACAGCTACTCGTATTTTTTTTCACACCCCAAGAGCATGTGATGACATGGTGCTCATACAGAATGAGAGGCAATATACCATTGGGAATAGCATTCAGTGTGCAAAAGCTGTTACAGACATGAGAAATCATTACTGATGTGGCTAAACAGTTGTATGGCTGGATTATGGGTGCTGTGGGAGCTGAACATGACTAGCTGAAGCCCATCTGAGAATAACACAGTGCAACATTCTCTTTTTGTGACACTTTACCCATGGTATTTCACTTCCCTTTACAGAACAACTTTTGAATAAAGCAGAAAATCAAAGTCCTGTCCACCTGTAGTCATAAAAGCTTCCCATGGTACTTTAGAAAGAATAAGGGCTTTAGCCTCAGTGGCCTGGCTGAAATCCATTTGGGGTACTACTATTCTGCCTGGCAAAATTCCTTCTGTAATTTTGAATGCACATAACGTTCTTTTTTTTTCACTACTCCTGTAAGTAGTATTCTATTGCTTCTGTATACTGTTGAATAACTTCCATTTTCTAGGTCAGATTTGGATGCATTTCATTGATGCATAAAGTGATTCCTCTATATGTTAAAGGCCCAATCCTGTTTCTATAGAGAAAAATGCGGGTTTTGCCATTGATTTCAATTGCAAAAGGATTGTATCAAATGTTTGTACAGCATTTGAAATTCTTCAGGACAAAGAGTGATTTCTAAATGCAAGGTAATGCTACCAACACAGAAATAAGGCACAATATGTACAGAAGAGAGGAAAGAAATCTCTAAAAGTGAGATTTGGGAAATGGGTTGGAAAAAAAATGGATTTCCTATACTGCAAAATGTCTAGATTTTGAAAATAATTCCAAATTGGGATGAAATGTAGAAATATCACACATTTTCATGACCTTTCAAACCAAAAAAAATTCAATTCAGGTCAATTGAAATGAAACATTTTGATAATTTGTTTTGATAATGTTTTGTTTTGTCTTGACTTTTTTCCTTTTACTTAGATTTTTTTAGTCTAAATTTAACTAAAGTTTAACTAAAAGCTCTTTTGACTCAAAAAACCGGAAATCTTTCATTCTGATAGTGCCAAAATGGGTTATTTCAACAATCCCAAAACTTCTTTCCAAAAAATTTTTCAGTCAGGAGGTTTATCAAAACTGACCTTATTTTGCAAAGTTTCAGTTTTGATGATTGGTGTTTTTTTTCAAAAACAAATTTCCTTGAAATATTCCCAACTAGCTTTAATAAGTAATCTTTTATTTATTTATAAAATATGCATCTCACTTAAAATCTAAGGGCATTTACAACAGATCCATAGATTCATAACTTTCACCCTGGTACCACTCTATTGAATCCAATAACTTGTGTTTAACTAAAGCACATCTTTCAGAAAGGCATCTAATCTTATGTGAAAACATCAAGAGATGGAGAATGCCCGATTTCTAATTTGAGTTTGTACGGCTTCAGCTTCCAGACATTGGTTCTTGGTTTGCCTTTCTCTGATAGAGGAAAAAGCCCTTTAGTAACTGGTATTTTCTCCCTGTGAGGATACGCTGTCACCTCTCAATCTTCTTTTTGATAAACTACACAAATTGAGCTCTTTATCTCTCACTGTAAGGCATTTTCTCCCATTTTGAAATATTTTTGTGGCTCTTTTCTGCACCCTCTTCAATTCTTCAATATTCTTTTTAAAAGGTAGACACCAGAACTGGATGGAATATTCCAGTATCGATCTCACGGACGCTGTATATGAAAGTAAAATCACTTCCGAGTCCTGCTTGCTACTCGCCAGTTAATACATCATCCAAGGATTGAATAGGCTATTTTGACCAAAGCATCACCCTGGGAGCTCATGTTCAGTTGCTAGTTCACTATGGCCGTTACATTCTTTTCATAACCATTTCTTTCCGGGATATCTGAATGCAGGATACAGGTATGGCCTGCATTCGTTGTTCTTAGATGTTTAACTTTGTATTTGGCTATATTAAAATTCAATTAGCTGGAATGGGTCCATCTTACCAAGTCTTCTCAACAGTCTGTCTCTTGGTCAGAGACACAGTTCTTCTCCATTGGTAGCTATCCGGGCTGTCAGGCTTGTAGTGAAACTCACCTCATGTACAGAGGCAGAGCTACCTCCTGCCTCTTCACTCAGCACTGAACTGAGCCAGAGTCTCTCCTTTTCTTCTCCCTCCAGGCATGGCATTGATTGCAGGTGTAGCAGAGTGGGGCTAGTGAGGCACATAGTCTCTCTTTAACCCCTCTTCTGTTGTTGTGAGGTTTCTCAGCTCCATCACAATGTACTTCTAGACCACGGATATTGAATTGTGTAGGCCCTACTACAGATCCCTGCAGAACTCCACTAGAAACATCACCATTCAATGATGATGATTCCTCGCTGATAACTAGTTTTTGAGATGTATCAGTTAGCCAGTTCTTAATCCATTTAACGTGTGATTTGCTGATATTTTCCAGTGCTAAATTTTTAATTAGGCTGCTGTAAAGTAACAAGTCAAATATCTTATAAAATTCTATTATAGCTATTATACCTACCTGCATACACTACACTTCTAATCTCATCTAAGAAAGAAATATGTTTGTGTGACAGGACCTATTTTCCATGAAAGCATGTTGATAGGCATTAATTATTAAAAAAGAATTATAATAAAAATGATTTTAAAAGCATATAATTCAAACAACATTAGTTAACACAAACAACACACCTCCCAACCCCAGCCTAAATTCCTCAAACCCCATTTGTATATCATCCTCAAATATAGGTTGGGTAAACAGCTAGGCCTCTTGGTATATCCTGAAGTTCAGCAAACTTGAACTTTGACAACTCAAAAAGAGATTAGAGATAGATACTAGCTATCAAAGTTATCAGTTAAAATTTGGTTTCTTGAGCTGGGTCCTAATAATAGAGCCTCTCAGAAATCTTGCCAGCTTGCTCTCCTGAAGGAGGTTGACAGTTTCTACCAATAATGGAGCTAATGTCTCTCTTGCCCATGCTGTTATTAGACAAGGAGGGCTTTTGATCTAATCACAGGTCACTGCCGAAAACTCCTCATCAAACAATTGATTGAGAACAACTGGGCAAAACCCTAAGGAATATTATAGTTGATTAGTTATTCGTATTGCAGTAGTGCTTAGTGCCCCAACCAAGAATCAGGGCCCCATTTTACTAGGTACTTTACACATGCATGATGAAAACAGGGTCCCTGCACCATAGAGCTTTATGATTTAAATATAAATCAAGAAACACCAGGTAAATAAATCAAATAGACTCTTCCCCTTTTCCTTTCTCCTTCATTTCAGTCCTTTTTTATCTTTCCAGTTGTTACCAAATGTTCTTTTAGTTAAGACACACAGCACGTTTTCCCACATGTGTGTCATTTCCACTTGGTTTCATTGCGCTTTTTCAAGGGTATCAGAATAGTTTTGCCATAGTTCTAAATAGCATGAGCAAGCTGTTTTTTGGTTCTTCATTTATCTTTAAGATGAACTCTGAATATGGAATCATGTGGGTTGACACCTGATCTGATCTTTGAGGATATATGGTTTGGGGTAAAATATAATCTATTTGCTAAGCATGTATATAGAAATAATAATTGAAGCCATTGAAGCTGTAACAGCAAGTGGAAGAACCAATATATATGCATTAAAATAGGCTTGGCTTTAGGTTTTAAGTTAAGGGCTTAGAGTGAGGCTCAGTAGAAGTTAGCTGTTGAAAGAGACTAACATGAGTATTATATGCTTTACCTGAGGTTATAAAATTTAACAGTAAGTAACTTGTAATAGGATAGCAATTCATTATATAATAAATAGATAAGCCATAAATGAACATCTTGTTACATCTTAGGGTACTTTTGCAATAAGGTAACCATGAAGTTAACTTCAATGACGTTTTGGGACATCAATTGATGCAACTGAAGCATTAATGGTTGGAAGTTTAATTATGGCTAGCCACCAGAATATCATATATGGTTAGCAGAAATATCACATGTGGTCAGGGTCTGAAACCTTATAAAATATGGTCCCAGGCCTATGTGGGTGTTATAGGAAAAGGCATAGGAAAGATGTGGTTATCCAGCCTGTGTTGGGACACTGGAACGTCAACATGGGACTACTGGGTAGGAAGCCTGGCTCAATGTTTTCCTCTTGTGGTGATCTCTACTTATTTTTTCTTCTATGTTTGTTTATAATAGTCTCCATAAGGTTGTAAGTGTGCACAATATAAGACAGTATGAAGAATGCAGGAAATCACTTTATTGTGCTTATATATATTGATTTTTCAACTATATTTGTCTGTGTTAACTAAAGCTCATAAAGTTTCTGTGTGCTTCACCAATTTCCTTTAATTAACTCTTAAGCAGCTCCTGAAAAATAATCTGTTATTTGTGACAGGCGCATGTTGCACTTCAGTAAGTGCATCATGCCAGGAGAAGCTGAATGGAAAGGCATTATGTTCAGAGACATCCCTCTAATGCACAATTCCTCTGAAACTCCTGTTTCCCAGTGAGGGGGAATAAACTGTGTCAACCTTTTACAACAGTGGCTTTCAACCTTTTTTTTTTTGCTGGGACCCCCTTTGAAAATATTTCAGACTGTGACGATCCCCTCACAAAAGTGATGACCTCCCCCCATGCCATGCCATCCTTACTGGAATTCACTGGGGATGACAGTTTGTGACCCTCCCATAAGGGTTCACTATCCCTAGTTTGAGAACCCCTGCTTTACAAGATGCAGCAGCTTTGCTAGTTGGTGCATAAGGGAGGTGGATTCTATGGTTTCACTTAATTACTGTCTTCCTGTGCTCACTTGTTCATGTGGTGAAATATCAAGTATGCTGCTCTTGGTCTCCACCTTGAGCCTGGAGCCAAGAGCATGGACCCAAAGGTAGGCTGTATGAAGCCATAAAGGGGGAAGGACCCTTATTCCTCTGCTTGGTTAAGTAAGCATAGGGCACAATCTATCTCTTCATGTGCAGATCATATAGCTTCCCACCCTAGTTTTTGTCAATGGGAAGGCAAATATTTATTTTCTTTTCATGATCCATTTATAAGCATTTTCAGTTAAGTCACCAGAAAAATCTGCTCTTTCCAGTGAAAGTGAGCCACATCCAATCTTGTGCTTCAAGCCATAAACTAATCATTGATGAGAATTGGTCAGGAATATTTTTTTATTCCCAACTGTAGGGATACATAGCTGTCTAGAAGCATTATGTGTTTGGGGAAAGTGAAACATGGGGATGTCTTCCTCTGAAATGTCCTATATTGGCTGTTGCTGGAGGTAAGATTCGTGTGCAGATGGATCAATGATATCACTCATATGGCAAATTCTATATTCCAATGTTATCAACTCTGTGGTTCTGTGAACTAACTTGTAGAAAATTTCTGACTTTAAAATATCACACAAACCCACCAAAAAGTAATGCAAAAGTTAACTTTTATAAAATATTATGAAGATACACTCCACCTAAGCAAGACGGTCTTTAAAGAAAATTCTCAAAGAAAAGAAGGATTAAGGACAGAATTTGGTCCCCAAATAAATACACACACGCACATACACTTGCCATACTGAGAGCTCTGCATGCATATCCAAGCCCAGAAGTTGGCTGTATACATTTCAGATTTCTATGAAACTGATGACTCTGTTCACCAGACTTGAAGTTGCCTTTTATTCCAGATAATGTTTACCATTTGAAATTGTGGTTCAAAATGTATGCAGGAATGCAAAGTTTAATCTCATCAGGCTAAACTGATGCCTTTGTCATGATGTATTTACATACATGGGGTAACATTTTTCTCTTCCTTCAGCCACTGAGATTTCAGCAAAAGCTGAAGTCAATTTGGTGGTGATCAATTTGTTGCTAAAATTAAGGCTTGTGTAATTATGAGGGAAATTAAACTATTCAGAGACATATGACGTCAGTGGTAAATTCACAAGCATGAGATGAACATTAGCAGAAAGCAGAGAGCTGAGTTACACATAAAGTGCAGAGATCAAATGATAAGGTTCAGTAAAAGTTTTGTTCTGTGCCAAGTAAAGTGGTGGCGCATTGTCTCATTTAAGAAATATATTTTTGTGTAGCGCAGAATGACGTTAAATTGTGGACTGTTAGGAACCAGTGACTCAGAGAGAAATAACTTAAATCATGATTTCCAAACGGCCAAGTTCTGAGCTCTGCAGAACACCTGCCAACATAACTAATACTGAGGACAAAAAGCCTGTGGTAGCAAGTCCCTTGAGAAGATAATAATATATGTGGCCTATTCAATAAGCTCTTAGCCTGAGGTATTTCCAGTATGCAAAGAAAAGAAACCTTACTTTTAATTTTTTATGCTGTCCCTCTTTATCTTGATATGTTTGTTCTATTTTTCTCAAAGAGATTCTAGATTAGTTTAAATAGGTTTTCCTTTATAACACCAATTTACTTCTCTGTGGTAGCCTTTGATGGGTGTTTCCATATGATTAAAGAGAGGGGGACTAATGAATATGGAAAGGATAAGCGCAAGAGAAGATAGAACAGAGCTGGTATATATAATAGTTTCTGGTATAAAGAAGGTCAGTCAAGCACTCTTGATTATCCTTTATCATAACACAAGAACAAGAAGACACATGATGAAATTAAAAGGCTATACAATTAAAAAAGATTTTAAAGAAAGAAATACTTTTTACACTGTGCATAAATAATGGAATTTACTGACCTAGCAGCAAATTATTGTGACTTCTGTGTGATCAGGAAGTTTTAGGACTTTAGCAGTGGTCTTTTTGGGAGAAAAGTTAATAGACTTGGACCCGGGATACTATATTCTCGTCGAATTTATATACAAAATGGCAAATTCTTAAACCAAGATCATAGATGGCAAAAATTCAGGTGAAATCTATACCTTGCTTGCAGAACTTCAAACAACAGCTCTGCTCAAGTTTTCAACTACATAAAGCTTTCCACGTCCTGAATACCTGCTCTCTGTCCTTTGTGTCCTCACTCCTGACATCCCTCCTATTTAGGCAGCATGCTGGGGAGAGGAATGGGTCTGACCAGAATGGCTATGACCCCAACTAGGAGGTTATAGTAGCAGATTTACATTAAAGCAGCCTTCAGGCTGCTCTAATTTACAAGGGCATAACAGGTTTATAAACCCTTGGCTGCCTCCTACATTGATGTTGCGGGTGGACCAAAGCGCCACACTCTTCAAGCCCACTGCCAGATGCAGTGTAGCCAGAATCAAAGCTCAAGCCCACAGTTTCTTCCTGTGTCTGTATTCAAACATTTAGTATATATTACTTATATAAATTTATATAAACGGTTACAGTCACTTTTATTCCAGAATAGTGTGTGCACATGGGGAGTTATATGGCTTAGCTATAGCAGTGTAATTATTCAACTATTACTATGCTGATCAGTTTCCCTAAGGATGATTTGGCCAAAGGCTTAAGGATCAGCTTTTAACAGTTGATCCAGTTTGATAGCACACATTGTTACCACATAGCTTCTCTGTATTCAGCCCAATGTGAATTTGGGGCAACCTGCAGTGCCTTTTTGTGGAATTCTTTTCCCTTTCAAACACAGCACGGAAATCTCTTTTATAGTTGTTGTTACAATATTATTGAAGCAAATACCTGAGTAAGTTTTAAAAATGATTAGACATTAATATGACTAAAAAATTAAGCATCTACATTTATTTTAAGTTAACTGACTTGGACCCGAGATACTATATTACTATACTAAATTATAAAAGACACCAGTCCTCATGTTTTAGTGTTCGTACTTAAGAAACAGTTCTCACTCCTTTACATGAAGTACAAATTATAAAATATGGTGTTTTATCTATGTTCTGGATGTGCCAGATATCCAAAGATCAGTTCGAGCTTTTCTTTACTACAGTTTATTTACTTCAAGTTTAATTAACAAGCAGATAACACGAGGTATACAGTCTCCTGAAGACATACCATTAGGGTGCATCTTCATTAGGAAAAAAAGGAGCAGGATATTACATTGAAGTAATCATTTGATCTCTTCTGATATCTCACTGCCTATGTTAATTAATCAAAGTTCCACTTCTATTGTGTTTTAACAAGTGGAACAGCTATACATTTACCCTATATTTTGGTGATGGATGCTATGATTACTACAAGTAATACAGGTGACAATGCTTTTCATTGACCAGAGTGGTGTCGAAGTTATTGGAGTAAATCCTCTTTTGTATAGTTTTTAGCAGCTGACTTTGACGATGTGTCTTGGACTTCTGTAATACAGAAGCAGTATTGCCTGTCAGAATTTGCCTTGGTGAATCTCCATGATTTCTTCTGAAGGTTTACTTAGCAAATTTCTGTAGTTATGATGAGAGATGGGAAGAACTTGATTTGCCAAAAAAGGCGGAATCAGGTTAACCAAAACATGTAATGAGTTCATGTTAATTTTAGTGAATTGTTTTGACTGAAACAAAGTAGAATTTTTTGGGGGAGAGGGGGCATGTTAAAACAAACAACAAAACATTTACATTTTTCAAACTAGATTCAAAGGGGATTTAGGACCCTTCACAAAGAGGAGGTAAAGCTAGTTGTGCCTTCCTTATAACCTTGATGCCAGTGTTTAGGGTAGTCACTTGGGGTGTGGGGGACACATGTTCAAATACCTGCTCTGCAGTAGGGACTTGAAGCCTGGTCCTCTTCCTCCCAGGTAAATGCACTCAGCAATGAGTTCTGTGGCATTCTAGGATGGGGCTTCCTCAATGCCTCCTGTTGAATCTCTTCCACCTTGTTCAGAATCACTCTCTAGCCTAGTAATTAGAATACTCATCTGGATTCCAATTACTACTCCACTGATTATTTAATTATTTATGCAAAGTAAAATTAGAAACCCATTTGGGAGAGCACTCTCTGCTTTCTGTAATGCTTAGTCTCCTCTTTCCCAAATCTGTACTGGCATTTGGAGCTGGCAAGACAAGGGATAGGCAGCATGCAGCATTTCCCTAAGAGCTGCAAACCTGCAGAGCCAAAGTGTGCATACCAAGATCTTAATTCCTCTTGGGGGCAGTGGACTCCAACCACATTATCAGCCCTCCACCTGCCTACTGTGCTGGAAAGAAACCTGCCTAAAGAGAGAGAGAAGGAAGAGACTGATTTTGAAATCAAGGTCCTAGAATTGTAGATGGAGAAGGATCCTTGGCATAAAGGGAGAATTGCAAAGCACTAGGTGTTACATTAAATCCTTGGGAAATACTTGTATTCAGAGAGAAATCAGCACAGAACACAGAGAGATGCAAACCCATGGAAAGTCTTCACTGAACTAAACTAAAACCAGCCAAGACTGGCTGAGCTATCCCCTAATAGTCTAACTCTATTGCTATGGCAACAAGCTAAACTCTGTTGCTATGGTAATCTAGGCATTAGGCAAGACAAAAAAATACACAACATATTCCTCCCCACTTAATGAAAATGCCCATTTAACAGAACAATCACTAAACTAAGGAATGAGGGTAGACTGCCTCATTTTGCGGCTAAACCCCAGGGATTATTCTGCCCTGTAATGTGGGTTTGCCCTAGCTAAAGATCCAGCCATTGAGGAGGCCTTCTCTCTTTAGATCAGGGGTCTCAAACTCGCGGCCCGCGGGCCAACTGCGGCCCGCAGGCTTGTGTCATGCGGCCCGCAGTCCGAATCCGGCTGCAGGCTTGTGCTGGCATTTTTTTTTTGAGCGGAGCTCCGGGAAGCTGTGGCCGTCTTAAAAAGGAAATGGAGATTTGACGGCAGACAGTGGAGTCTGCAAGTCCCTGTGTGAGCCTCTCTCTCTCTGCTCTGCTGTGCTGCTTTAAAAAGGAAATGGCCGCCGAATGTGGGCCCCACAGAGAGATTTGACGGCGGACAGTGGAGCCTGCAAGTCCCTGTGAGAGCCTCTCTCTCCTACTGTGCCGCCGAATTTTACCCTGCGTGGAGATTTTTTCGGCGGAGAGTAGAGCATGAAAGGTACAGTAGAGTAGTGTGTGTCATGTGTGGCCCCCCTGAACTCCACTCAATGTAAATGCGGCCCGCCACAGCAATTGAGTTTGAGATCCCTGCTTTAGATAGATTATGTCGGACTTCTGGTGTTCTTGCATCGGAAGTGTTATTGGTGTGGGTCTAACAATGGGCTCAGGACCCTTAGTTCGAACAGGTGAGGATGTTGTATCTGCTCAAACAGGGGAGGAGGCTGTATCTGCTGCAGACGTGGATTGAGAAGAGGAGTCAGGAACAGGTGACTTTTAACTCAATGATATCTCACCTGTAATGGTGAGGTCAGGCAGTTCAACTGGAGATGTGTCCTTGGGACACATATGACCTGGAAACAACTGATCTACATGCCACCGACAGATTAAATCATCTGCAGTCTGGACAGTGTGGGAAACAGTTCCTGTTTGGGTTATGACAGTAGCAGGGACCCATTTAGCTCCAGAACCATAGTTCTGAGCTAGGGCAGGCTGTCCAGGACTAAAGATTCAGTCTCTTGCTCTGTGTGCACATCTGATGTCTCGGTTTTGCTGTTGCGTTGCAGAACTTGTGCTTTGGATGGTTTCAACAGATCAAAGCAAGTGCACAGCTTTTGTCCACAGGTTTTCAGTTCCATGGCTGTAGGGGTGTCAACTGAGGTGCATTTCTCATGCTCTGACATGAAGTACAAGCTCTTGCCTTCTCTTTAATAGCATTGTCCAGGTCAGACCACCAAAAGTAGCTTTGTGCAATTTCTTTCATTGAATTTCTGAATGTAACTGTTCCAAGATCTGCAATCTCAGAAGTGACACACATTCCCCACAACAAGCAACCAGAATGGATTGTTAACTCCATCCTCCTAGACACGTAGGGACACAGGTCGGGTGAGACCAGAGAGTCCTGTAGACGCTCCATGCACCAGTACGTCCATAACTTGGGGCAGTACTGGGTCAAAGCAAGTTTCCCTCCTTCCTTGAGTAGCAGTGATGGATGTGTTCTTTACTTGTTAAAAGTAGAAGATTACATTCTGGTCAATATACTGATGTTTAAAGGCAGTCTTGAGAGACCATCTGCACTGCAGTGCAGAGTGGATTTCCTATATTTGATCTCATATGTGTGTGCAGAAAGCAACAATGCCTGTCGTTGCATACAACTAGCAGCCAATAGTGGAATGTGTGTGCGTGGTACAAAAAATAATGTTGGAGATTGTTGGTCAGTGAGAAGGGTGACCTTCAGTCCAAATAGGTACCGGTGAAATTTCTGAATTCCGAAAACAATTCCCAGTGCTTCACATTCAATTTGGGCATAGATAGTTTCTGCTTTGCTTAAGGTGAATGAGGCAAAAGCAATGAGTCTCTCCTCTCCTGAAGGCATAATGTGTAATACAACCGCTCCCATGCTTTTAAGGGATGCATCGGAGGCCAACTGTAGAGATAAGGATGGATCAAAATTCATCAGAACCTCTGAATTTAGCAATGTCTTTAACCTTGTTAAATGCAAAATCAGAGGCTTCAGTCCACTCCCAGACCTTGTTCTGGCCAACGAGTTCATATAATGATTTTAGTAGTGTTGTTAACTATGGAATCAACTTTCCATAATAGTTCAGTAGCCCTAAAAAAGAGCAAAGCTGGCTTATGTTTTGAGGAGGTGAAGCTTCTGCAATAGCCTTGACTTTTGCAGGAGCCTTACGAAGGTCAGTGGCATCTATGATATGTCCATCTGAGGGCTGACAGAATTTACGTTTGTCTTTGCAGATTCGTAAGCCATATTCTTCCAGTCTTTATAAGGCAGGTTCTTAAGGTGATCTCCAAGTTCTTAAGGTGATCTTCCTCATTCTTGCCAATGACCAGGATGTCATCAAGATAGCACTGAACTCTAGGCAAACCACTCAATATCTGGTCCATAACCCACTGGAGCAAAGCTGGACCAGACGCTATTCCAAAGCACAAACAACAATATCGGTACAACCCTTTATGTATCACAATAGTCAACAGCTCTTAGGACTTCTCATTGACATGCATCTGTAAATATGCCTGACTCAGATCAATCTTGCCGAACTTTTGGCCACCAGCCAAGCCAAAGAAGAGGTCCTCAGTGCGGGGAAGAGGGTATTGCTCTGTACATAAAAGAGGGTTAATAATAACTGTAAAATACCCACAAATTGAAATGCAGCCATCTTTCTTCAAGACTGGAATGATTGGGGTTGCCATTGGCTTCGGGTAACTGGTACTAGGACTCCATTTTTGACCAGGCAGTCCAGGTCCAATTCAACTTTTGGCCTCATGGCACATGGCACCATTCAGGCCTTCAGACATTTTGGTTTGCTGTCAGTTTTAATGTTTAATTTCACAGTGATTCCCTTCATACTTCCAGGATCCCTCCAAAAACAGCAGTATGTTTCTCTATTACAACTGTCAGACCTGTTTTTTCTTTAGCCGTCTAATGCACTTCTGCCCAGTTCAGCTGGATCTTCCTAAGCCATGACCTTCCCATTAAGGGTGGATAATTGCCTTCCACCACATTTACTTCACTTACTTCACATTTACTTCACTTGCATATCTCCCGTCGACTGCTGCTGTATCGCAAAGGTAAGTGTAGACCAGGCCTAGGTATAGCCATTGCTGTCCCTCTTTTTTTCCCTTTTCTTTCTCTTGTCTTTTTGTGTCTTTTATTCATGTGTTGTTGGGGTCATTCACAGACAATTGCTAGTGATTTACATTCACTAGCACTGCTTTTGTTTCTTCTCCATTTTCTGTCTTTCTGCTTCACTTCAGTCAGAACAAAGCAGAGCCTGTTTTAGTTTCAGTTTGAACCATCATTGAAAACAGCCTATCCCCCAAAACAGCAAAAAGATTTTTTTTTCATTTACTTTCACTTTTTTTGCCAGTGCAGCGCAGCTCGAGCCCATCCTCATCGCCATTTTTTTCTGTTAAATCCTAGGAAAGTACTTGTATTGAGCGAGAAATCAGCACGGAACACAAAGAGATGCAAACCCATGAAAAGTCTTTATTGAACTACACTAAAACCAGCCAGGACCGGCTGAGCTACCCCCTAATAGTCTAACTCTATTGCTATGGTAACATGGTAAGCTCTGTTGTTACGGCAACCTAAGAATAAGGGAAGACACAAGATACACAACGCTAGGAGTAAGGAAAGAGGGTATTGCAGGGGAAGAGTCATGTCCAATTACTTGTATCTTTAGTCAGTCCTGTAGAGCCATTTTGCCAGGAGTCCTGGGACTCTGAAGCTCATTTAGGTTTTATCTGTATTACCCAGTATTAGCTGTATTAGGGCACTAACCTAGGACTCGGATGTTTTTCTGAGTAATCTGTAAATATAGTTTTCATTAATTCATAACTCTCTCTTTCTATGTATATATCCTTGACATGCTCTCAGAATCATGATGAGGGCTCACAATTGAGATTTCAATACGTCTAGATACTTAGTGGGTCCCATTCCTTATAGAATCAGGGGGCCTCACAAATAATGAGGAATGTCTCCACATCACACCTGACAGGCAAGGAGGTATTACCCCCCACTTTACAGATGATGCTGCAAGGCACAGAAATGTGATTCACCTAAGGTCATGTAGTCTGAAGGCCCAGGAACTGAACCTAAATATCTTGAGTTCCAGTCCAGTGATTTAACCACAAAAAATCAGCCATTCTTCCAGCATTTTTGGCATAGCCTGTTGTTGGCAGTGAAATGAAGGACTGTGAAATGTTGACTGTGAGCATCAAGGGATTAACTTTTCTTTTAATTAGACAAAATAATTTAGCTTGAGTCTAGCTCTGTAAAAGTTCACTAGGAAAGTCACATGAAATGACATTGCAGCACAACTACTGGTGTCTGTTTTTATTGTAATTTTAAAAGTTAATAAAAGGTGTATTTATTGAATTTGAGGATTTATTCAAATTTTCCAAAATAAATCACATTGGAGCTGAGACTAAGACTGACACACTTAAATCCAACAGCATTTCTTGTTTGTTTTAAAATTATTATTTATTTAGAAGAAAAGGAGTGAAAATGAGATTTTAGACCTGAGTATCTCTTGCAAATTTAATTATGCACTTGCTACTGGTTACTTTAAGAACTGCATTCTATATCATTCCTGAAGCTGGATTAGTAGAATGTTCACTTAACACCCAGATTTTATGGTAGTTTGTGCCCTTCAAAGGATATAAAATACATACCAGATGCAAGCTTTTTAAAACTACTTTATAAACTACTAGTTCATTAGATTAGTTTGGTGAGGTATAAAGTCTGACTTCTTCATTGTTTTCCATATTTACAGTGCTCTTGCTTCACTCTAAAATCTGATGTTTTTCATTGTCTGTTTGTGATTAGATTTTAGAGGGAATTAATGGAGCTAATTCTGCTAATAAAAAGCTATTCTTCCGAAAGCCACAAAACTTCCCTGTTTCCATTATTACCCTTTCATTTTCCATTAAAACAGAGAATCAAGAGAAGAATGTGCACCCAAGTACTTCATAACAGTGTAGGGAAGCCATCTGACCTGATTACAGATGGACCAACAAAGAATTATATATAATTTCATTTCAGTGACTCTGCTTCTCAGCCTGAATATTAGGGTCCACAGGCCCAAACCCTTCTTATTATACTCTCTGACCTTCAAAGAGGAAAGAGATACTGTAGTAAATTGCATAGGGCAATGTTAATCAATAACACCCCCAAATTGTTTTGTGGTCATTCTTATTAGAGAAACAATGTACAAGTTAGATAATATGATGTCCTTACTGGATTAAAAAAACTGAGCAGCAAATCATGAAGGCTGTCAATCAAATTGAATCCATTCTCAATTTTTTCTAGCGTGCACATCACTATACTATTTCATTTCTTACTCAGAGGCAAAAAACGTATAGGAGTCAGTTGCCCAAGTAAATCCTGAGTAAGAGCGTCAATATTAAAATAATATAGAAAATCCTCTAACTTCTGGTGAATGAGTGGAGTAGGAAACTGATTAAAATGCACTCTGGTGTGATGCTGGGCTGTAACTTGAGTCCACTGTTTGGCTTTTTACATACATATTTGTGGATGAGTCATAGCAAAGGGAGTTTTGTGGGTTTAAATATCCGTATGATTGTGGCACAGAATTTAGATCCAGCAATGATGCTTGTGATGTGACAGTGTTGGTAGGAAGCAAGAAGGTACTTTTTGGCATTTTAAATTGTTATTCAGCAGTGGCTGAGTACTGAGCAGAAGTTAGAAAATGGTATTTTTACTGTATAGGGCATCAGTGGAACCATTGCTGTAATACTTTGTCCAGTTCTGATGTGAACTCTTTAAATAGATGTTGACAAATTGAAAAGGGTTCAGAAAAGATCTACAACATAAGGAAAAAATGCATTACAGTAAGAGAATAAAGGAACTCAGTCTGTTGAATTTATTCAAAGAGAAGGATTAGAGATGACTTGGTCACTGTCTATAAATACCTCTTACTCTGGGAGTAACTTTTTGATTAGTAGTCTTTAATTTAGCAATTGTATACAAGATCCAGTGACTGAAATCTAAAGCTGACTAATTCAGACTAAATCCAAGGACCAATTTGTTAACAGGGAGAATAATTAGCCACTGGAATAATTTACCTAGATATGTGGGGCTCTCTCCATTACATGAAGTCTTTAAATCAAGATTGGATGTCTTTCTAAAAGATATGCTTCAGCTCAACCAGAAGTAATGGGCCTCATACAAAAATTGGTTGGTGAAATTCAATCGACTGTGTTTTACAGGAGGTCATAGCAGTTAGTCATAATGTTACTTTCTTGTCCTAAAAACTCTATGAATCTATGACAATGTAGGACCAGATTGTGGGCCAACCCTATGGGTCCAAGCATGAGTATAAAACCAACACCCTAAATGACCAACCTGGAACACTGCTGTGGGACAGCTGTGACTGGTATGACCATATATCCAACTGATATGAACAGTGGAGGATTCTCTCCTGCCATAAAGTTCTGTGGCGGTATAGCATCACTGCAATGGATCTTATGGCACAGCCCTGATGGTCTCTGATGTATGGCTGAACAAAAGGGGCATGGCCAGGATGTCATAGCATCCAACTGATCCCTGGCTACAAAAATGGCTCCTTGAGGAGGCTAGTACCTAGGCTAATTTAGAGCTACCAATAGATTTTCTGTCTTTAGCTGCACCAAGGACAGCATAGAACACAAACTGGGATCATAAAGTTTTCTGTTTCAGTGCATTTTAAATCCTGAAAGTTCTAAATGCATAAATAAATATAAGATACTTGGTTATAAGAATAATCCCAGTGCACTGTAGCTCTCAACTACTTTGCAATCCAGTATAAAATCCTTTTCTAGCATGCTCCTTGCTACCTTTTGTGATAAAAAAATGCTTTCAGTGCCATGGAATACAAGAGAAGTGAGTCTAAGAAATATGTATTTTGTGTGCAGTCCTTTGGAGATTTGCTTGTTTGTGCAGACAGATCAGGTAGCTTGCCTGCTGCTTAGATATTAGTTTATCTCATTGCAAAATTCAGTGGACACAAATCCCAGGTGCGATTCTGCCAGCTTGCCCTACTGTATTATGAATTAACAGTGAAAAATGGCCTACATCACTTAAAATGTTTAGCAACAAATAACTGTTTTGTCATCGAGGTGCCCTCTGTGGTAGTGCAATCCGAGTAAACAATTAAACATTGGTTCCTGACAAAATATTCAAAAGATCTGTCCCCATCCCTGTTTTTAGCCAGGAAATCTGCCATTAATTTACATATCAGCTTTCTCTGTTTGAAATGGAGGTAAAGTGATGTAAAGCAAATGTTCATTGTAAGGAACACTGATAAAGTTTTGTTGTGATAACAGTCATGAGGATCCATTCTATTGTATTACTACAATGTCATTTTTCAAGTAGACGTTTCGGAGAAATATTACATTAAGAACATCTAACAAAGATCTTCCACAGTGGCATTTCTGGATTTGACATTTCTTTTTCGGGCACTTCTGGAGCACAGTGTCTAGTATCTTTTTAATCTTTTTAATGCTCATTGAAAATAACTTCCTGCAAATATTTCAGTGTCTGTCCAGCAAAGTTCAAGCACCAGGCACAGGTGTCAGATTCCACTGACACACTGGCTACCATTCAAAATGGACATTTTCCTACTGAAATGTTCTTCACCAAAGACACTCCGTATGCTGATTTACAGTGAAAAATATTTATAATAGAAACTCCTCATTGGTCTGAACTGACTGGTACAAACATTTTAAAAACACTAAGTGGTGGTCACTATAGCAAAATGTAAGCTGGAGAGAAGTTCCATACCACATGAGTCAAAATTACTGAATCTAGTCTTGCATCCTACTCTTGAAGTAAAGTTAATACTAACAGCATTTGAAATTTATATCTTTGATTTTTTTTTTTTACAATACATCTATAATGCAAGTAGCCTGGACAAAAATTACATTTTCCCCTTAGTGTCTTTTAATGTAGCCCTGTTCTGAAGATGAACCTACCTCTGAAGATGAACCTACCTCTAAAGATGAAAAAGTAGTGCAGGCTTCTTAGCCATTTAGTCCTTGCCTTTCTGCTGAAATTACCAGTGAGTGTGTCAATAGTGGTACTATTCTGATGTAGGACATCTGTTCAATAAGAACTGAACTGAGACAGCGAGCCTTATAGCACAGGTGATAGAATATCCAGCATATGATAAGCAATGTTTGGAGTTTATCTTGACCAAAGGTAAAAGGGGCTGTATCCAAACACCAGTGCTCTGAGCTATGTAAGGTTATGTCATCTGCAGAGTTAACTCGGGGGTTTGGCACCAGGTCTGAACACCCAAGTTAGCTTAGCCCAGGCATGAGCAGTCACACTGCAAAGCCCTACCCAAGTTACTCTGTTCTTACTTGTGTTGCAAGCCCTGTGCTGGTGGCTGGAACTTTTGAGGGCATATTCCAGGCTTCTTTGTGTTGTAGTAAGCTGAGCTACCCTATGGTTCTTTCCCAGTGAATTGCGGGATAACTTGTCTATTCCTGGCACACAAGGGAATTGCGGGAAGGCAATGGAGAGTTATCAGCCCTTGTGTCCCCACTGCAATGTCTAAGTGAAAGTGGAACCTGAGCTTGTAACCCATCCCCCTAAGATTGGGCTGCTTAATTGGGTTGAAAGCACCACTAAACTCAGATGAGAAGCTGTTGTATATGAACAGGAGGCACCACCCGGGTTAGATCCTGAACTAACTCGGCATAGCACAAGGCTTTGTGTTCACTGTACAGTTACTGTGGGAGATTGGCACCCAGATCTGAGCACCCAGATTAGCCAAGTCCTCATATCCCTTCCTATGCTGTTGTGTCCTCACTGTTTCTGTACTTGCTTGGGTGTGTCTGGGAAATAAACAATGGATCTTTGTGCTGAGATGCTCTAGGATGCTTTCCCAATCTATTGTGTTGATTGCGGGAGAATTTGTCTGTCCTTCGGGAAGAATTGGGAGAATAGCATTGGAGGAATAGCAGCACTTGAGTGATTTTGCTTGCATTCTCACTGCAAAGTGCATGGGATCCAGCCTGAGTTAAATTGGTATCCAGGTTCTGATCTATATCCCCAGCCAGGCAAGCTGTCCCAGACTTAAAGCATCTTCAAACCTAGATAGGAGAGGGGTGGGTTAAAATCTGAGTACCAGCTGAGATTAATTGTGCAGTGAAGGCATGCTCTGCATTGCCAACACAAAACATAGGACAGGTGTTTTAACTTAGAAACATCAGCGAGATAAAGGAAGAAATAAAGAGTAAAGGAATTCAGAGCACCCTCAGGGTTGGAGTTCTGGGAGAAGGTGCACATAATTTACTGAGGAGTCTGAGAGGTCAGCACTGGTCCCGGTGACCTAGGACAGCTGGGCCACGTGGTCCCATTTCCATGAAGGGGTAACAGAGCATCAGTGCCCAAAAAATGTGCCAGAGAGGCCAAGGGAGAAGAGAGAGCTGCAGCCTACTTAAACCAAGGGAAGCTTCAGAGCACACAGTCCGTGTGTGGTGGGACACAAGCATGGTAGCATACTGAGCAGCCGGCCAGGGGGAGCTCTACCAGGGCTGTGTTTCTGATACATGACTTTTGGATTTTTCTCATGACCAAATTGCAGCTTGTCATATAATTGACTCTGCCAGACCAGGAGGTCTAGACCTGAAATATTTCAATATGTTGAGTAAACCAGTTAAAACAAAAAAGAAATGTCACATTAATTAGACATACTTCAACACCATAAAGCCACTCCAGTCTATTCTTCAGCAGGGTACTGGTAGCTGAAAGAATTCATCCGTTGGCCTTATGACTTACAATGATCCTGGTGGTACGCATCAATAGTGTAGAGTAACACACCCTATTGTTGCTTTTTGCTATTTTTACCCTATACACAAATGCAAGAAGTCTGGGAAACAAGCAGGAGGAACTGGAAGTCCTGGCACAGTCAGGAAACTATGATATGATTGGAATAACTGAGAATTGGTGGGGTAACTCACATGACTGAAGCACTGACATGATATAACTTGACTTAGCAAAGCTTTTGATAATCTCCAACAGTATTCTTATCAGCAAGTTAAAGGAGTATGGGTTGGATGAATGGACTATAAAATGGATAGAGAACTGGCTAGATCATAGGGCTAAATGGGTAGTGGTCAATGGCTCCATGTTTAGATGGAAGCTGGTCACAAGTGGAGTGCCCCAGGGGTTGGTCCTGGGGTCGGTTTTGTTCAACATCTTCATTAATAATCTGGAGGATGGGGTAGAATACACCCGCAACAAGTTTGCGGATGACACTAAGCTAGGGGTAGTGGTAGATACCCTGGAAGGTAGGGATAGGATACAGAAGGACCTAAGCAAATTGGAGGATTGGGCCAGAAGAAATTTGATGTGGTTCAACAAGGATGACTGCAGAGTCCTACACTTAGGACGAAAGAATCCCATGCACAGTTACAGACTGGGGACCAATGAGCTAGGCAGCAGATCTGCAGAAAAGGACCTGGGGTTATGGTGGATAAGAAGCTGGATATGAGTCAGCAGTGTACCCTGGTTGCCAAGAAGACTAATAACATATTGGGCTGCATTAGTAGGAGCATTGCCAGCATATCATGGGAAGTGACTATTCCCCTCTGTTCAGCACTGGTGAGGCCTCATTTGGAGTATTGTGTCCAGTTTTGGGACCCCCAATTACAGAAAGGATGTGGACAAACTGGAAAGCGTCCAGTGGAGGGCAATGAAAATGATAAGGGGGCTGGATCACATGATTTATGAGGAGAGGGTGAGGTAAGTAGGCTTGTTTATTCTGCAGAAGAGAAGAATGGGAGGAATTTGATAGTGGCCTTCAACTACCTAAAAGGGGGTTCCAAGGAGTATGGAGCTAGGCTGTTCTTAGTGGTGGCTGATGACAGAACAATGGACTCAAGTTGCAATTGGAGAGGTCTAGGCTGGATATTAGGAAAACAATTTTCAGTAGGAGGGTGGTGAAGCACTGGAATGAGTTACTTAGAGAGGTGGTGGAATCTCCATCTTTAGAAGTTTTTAAGCTGCAGCTTGACAAAACCCTGACTGGGATGATTTAGCTGAGGTTAGTCCTGCTTTGACCAGGGGGTTGGACTAGATGACTTCCTGAGGTTCCTTTCAACTCTAATATGATTCTATGATTTTTCACCTGAGTGATTAGCCAATATTTGCAGTCTTGTGGCTTGTTTCCAATAAGAGGAGAAACTGATGATCGCCTGATATTTCTTTGATGCAGCTGTGTTTATGTACACAGAATGTACACAAAATCCTGTTTCCCTGAACACAGTAGGAATCAAACAACATGCAACAGTTTCAGTGCTCTGTATTCCAAGCTTCTTTTTCCAACTAGCTTTTTCTACCCAAAAAGCTCTCTCTTAACTTTCTCTCAGAGTCAAGCTACAAGTGCTTTTCTGTCTGTTTCTGTGGTGTATTTGTCTTCATCTGCTCTCTCTCTCTCACACACACAGACACAGAAAACTCCTCCATCCATGTAGTTCTGTTTTTGACCCAGTCTTGCTGGTGGTCTGTGGCTCATATGTGGCTCATGACGGCTATCTTACTCCAAAAACAGCTTGCCTGCTGCTTAAATTTACCCTGGCTGAAAAGTGGCTTTCACAGCCACCAGCTTCAGAGAATCCCTAAAATACCACCATAACAGGAGGGGCGACCCACTTGAGGGCCAAATTGTGTCTGGCCTTTATACAAGTGTGTGAGTGGATGCAAATAACCTTCTCTTATGTTGCCATGGTAACTATCAGGCAGGAGCAATTGTCTCCTTTTAGTTCTCCAGAGATATAGGCATTCCTGCTGAAGGGAAAGACTCTGGCAATGGGAAGCAGGTAGAGCCTTTCCCTGTGGCCTTCCCCCAACCACAGCCTTTCCCTACTGCCAGAGTCTTTTCCTGAGGCAGGAAAAGGCTCCTGAAGCAGGGAGGTAGCAGGACACTACACTGTTAAAAATAGCAGTACAGACAGGGAGACATGTTTTGGGTGAATAGAGCCATATAGGGTGTATCACCCACGCTCTTCAGGCTGATCTTTACTCACCTAAGCCATGTCTCATGGTCTGCACTGCTGTTTGTAATGAGGATAAATGGGTTTTATGTGGATGTACTCTTCAATCTTCCAAAAGAAGTGTACAGTGTAGATGTACCTTTTTGGGATAATTTTTGTTATAAAGATACAGCCTTATATGAGTGACCTTTTTGTTACAGTAAAATGATCACATTTCTGTAGTACATTGTTTAAATACTCTAATATTAGCTGCTCGTTTGATGCAGTAGACAATGTCTAGGACATTATTCAATAGCAATACATCTCGTACTACAGACAACAATTAGTGGTAATCTCAGGTGGAAAACTGCTGCAATGCAAAATTTGCTAATATAGTATGATAAATTCCCTCAGGGTTACTCTCTTTTTTTATATTATTTTTTAGAATCATGGTCTCTTGGTTACTAGCAGCCAAACAGTAGTTTTTTTTGCCATGTATTGTCAGTGAATACTCTCTAAATACCCTTTAGTGGATAGTAAGAAACTGAAAAAGCAATTCACTCACTGAGTAATGATTACTCTGGCTAGACCCTGTAGTATAATGTAGCATAAACACTAAAGTATCTGTTTTATTTATAGACCCCTAGTTACAGTGACTCACCAACTTGTGGTGTTTGGCATAATTTTTTAATTGACTGCTACTGCTGGAAAAGAGTGAAGACCATCTTAATACAAATCCTATGAGATTTAAAAACCCATTTGTAAGGAAAGGATACTGGTCTCTCTTAGGAACCCAGCTAATGTTTCCTCTTTCAAGGGGGAGGCTGTATATCAGAAAGTGGAATATAAAGTTGTTGTCCAAATCTCGTGAAGTAATACACAAGGTTAAAAAGAATACTTTCAGAATTCTCAGCTGTTGATTGCTTAGGGAGAAGGTGTTACCCAATGGCAGGAAAAAGACACCATAGGAATTATCTATACTAGCATAAAGAAAAATAGGGTGTCTGGCAAATTGCAGATACTGTATGTGATAACATTAATCAGACTCATCAGGGAACTGAAGTGAACCAGGCTTTCACAGCCAGCCACAAACAAATGGTGAATTAAATTTTAGTTGCCCCATCTCCAGTATCTTTTTCTGGTAAAAAATAGAGTGATCTTTCTTTTTTCCCCCATTTTGACCTTTGCATTACTTACTTGCTTTAAAGTCAGATTCACTACTTTGAGTGTGCATCGTATGCCTCTCATATCTACTGCTAGATGTGCTAATCTAGTTTTGAAAAACTTCAGAGCAATAAGAAGCATTACTAACATCAAAAAAAAAAAGCCATTAAATACTAGATACTCAGGTGAAATCATAATCTTACTGAAATAATGGGAGTTTTGCTACTGACATTTAGCTGAGGATAGTCTTTCTTTGAGCAGGGGGTTGGACTAGATGACTTCCTGAGGTCCCTTCCAACTCTAATATTCTATGATTCTATGGTTCTATCAGTGGAGCCAGAATTTCACCTTCTGTTTAGTTATTTGGGCCCAGACCAACTAAGTTTTGAATGCCTCCCTGAGATGCTGAGTGTTCTCAGTTCCTATTGAGTTCAGCATGTTTCAAAGAACTCAGCATTGCACTATTACTGGGAATCACCAGATTGTGCAATTATAGGTAGTCTTACAAATTCTGTTTAACTGAATGTACAGACAGTAGCATCTTGGAAGAAATACTATGTTGTTCATTGAGGTGGTGGTCTTTTTAGAAGCTGAGCATCTGACTAATAGAAGTTTATTTTGTGTCTGAGTATCTCTTTGACTGGAATAATTTCTTAGGTACAGCGCTGCTCCCAAACACACACACATTCATTTTACATAGTGTGAAACCTATGACCATTTTTTTATTGAAAGTTGACTCCTTTTTAAATTATTCCTTTTAGGCAAAAAATTGTCAGTATTTTTCATTTACATGGAAAATGTTAATTATTTGATCAAGTTTTTAATGATAATTTGTCAAACTTTGCAAGGTTTTCTATAAATTGATGTTTTTGTTACTCATTTTAATAGCAGATTTAGTAATAGGTTTAATAAAACTTTGAAAAATCAAAAAATGGGTCCATTTCAAACTCTTCAAAGAAAAACAACTTTGACATATTTTTTCAAAACTGTTTGCAGTTTTCAACCAGCTGTAGTCAAAATCTTACAAACACTTCCCTGGAGGTATTAAGAGTTTCACAGGATCAGACACCTGACAATGCAATTGCCACTGCACCTGCACTTGAAAAACAACATTGTGCAAACATGAAGGCAGATTTTTGTGTTTTGGTAGTACCAGAAATGTGTAGGTGTTCTTTAGTACACATCCTTCCCTCTTCTACTATAGACTTTGCATTTAATCAGAAGCAGATGTCTATATGCACAAAACAGATTGAATGCTTTTTATTTCCTTGCAGCAAGGTTTCCTTCGCAAAGTTAAATTTTCAAAAAGGTTACCCTGATGTAAAGTAAAACCTGTTAACATTCCCTACCACCTGTTAAAATGTTCTCCGGGACTCATTCTGGACTCAGACTTCTTCTCAAGACTCTAATTCTGGCTACTTTTTCTGCTTCTTATGCTGTCTCCTTGCACGTGTGTGTGTGTGTGTGTGTGTGTGTGTGTGTGTGTGTGAATGAATGTACTCCTGTATTCACACCCTATACACTATTGTAAAAATCTTTGTACAAGACATGCTTTGTAGGGTATCATTTAAAAACTAATAACTCACTGGTCAACAATATCATTGTGAAATGTATATAGCAACATAGTGTGTAAAGCTATGAAATTCCCTCTGTATAATGTTAAAGAAACATGTTCAAACTCATGTAGTTAAAGGAACCCATTCAAACTCCTTTAACCCTGATTAAGTAAAGCTGGTCAAAAATGTCTTAAACAAAGGGATGTGTGGTTACCTCAATCTGCATATAAGTTGTAAACAGAGTCTTCAGACAGTGAGAGGGAAAAGAAAGGAGACAAAGAAAATCTGCATCTCAGCACACACAGGTGAAGATACAGCATAAGATATCTTTCCTACCAGAATCCCTGTCTCCTTCTGCTCAGCTGAATAGAACTTTGTGAGGGGTAAAGACCCCAAGGTGTCTCTTTTCCTGACCATCTCCTTCTTTTCACCTAAGAAAACAACTGTTGGGCTTTGAGGGAGGAGGTCTTGACCTGAAAAGTTTGGTCAGTAATGCTGTTGGCAGGATGTGGTAAGGACTTTACTTTAAATCAAGATAGTTTGTTGTTAGGTAAGAGGAAGTGTTTTATCTTTATTGTAAACATTTCTGAGCTTTTTGCTTCATTACATGTACTTATTTAAAATCTTTCTCTTTGTAGTTAAAGAAACTTGTTTTATTCTTTAATTGAAAGCAATCCAGTGTGTTTAAATTAAATTGTCTAGGTAACTCTATCTAAGGAGGCAAGTTAGTGTGTACTGTTCCTTTAAAGGGACAATGGACCTAATATTTCTGGACTGTCCAGGAGGAGGCTGGATAGTACAGAATGTATATTTTTAGGGGAAATCTGAGACTAGGAGTGTGTTGGGGTCACTCTGTAGAAGCAGTCAAGGCTGATAAAAGCCAGAGTGTAACAGCTGGGAGGCTGCAGTTACACACCAATATTCAGGGTGTGGCTTGCATGCTGGAAGGCTGTTTGTGAGCAGCCCAGATGGAACCTACTGCAGCAAAGCATTGCAAGGTGTCCAAGGTTGCAGGGCAGGTCTCTTACTGGTCTGGATTTTACTGTAGACTGTCACAATATGTTCATCGCTTTCACAAACTTACCATTCCCTATGCCCTCCCAAACATCTATAATACCTCTGTTACGTGTTGCCTATTAAAAAGAACACTCCTATCATAGTAACTGTGTCACAAATGTAAGGGAGACAGAGTGCTTGCTGCAAAAGTAAAGCATATGGTGCCAGCAATAGCAGCAGCAACAGAAAAAAAATTGTGCAAGTGTAAAGTGTAAGAGGAGAATCCTTTGTGAAAAGGAAAATCTCTATTTTCTGTTAGTTTGTCTGGGGCCTTCATTCTGTAATGTAAAATTGTCTAAAGGAACTCCTTCTGCAATGAACAATCAAATTATGATGTCTTTTAAGGAGCTTTCTTTTATGTATGGAACTCAAGAAAGTAACTTCGAAAAAAAGTTCCTCTGCTCCTGCCGAGGTTTGAATTGAAATCTCTCCTCACATTTACTGAACTGCAGGTGAGATATCACACTCTGAAGGCCTATGAAATCAGCTTGGAACTGGCTCAAGGTCGCTTGGTAGGGATTTGTTTTCAGCAAAAATGGAATACAATTGCTTTTTTCTTAACCATGCTTCTAAAGCCATCTTCCAGTTTTTAAATGATCTTACCTCAGAGGGTCTTGTTTTATTATGTCTCATGCCATCTAAGAGTTCTCCCTCTGTTGCAGATTTCCAGTGGGAGAATCCCCTTTTAGAAATATGTAATGTAGAAAATGTGATTAGACTATGAGGAGACTTTTTTTTAACTATGGGTGATTCCATTTGACAAGAAATATCCCATACGGTGAACTACTGGAAAAGTTCAGAGACAGGACTCTTCATGGCAATACTTAAATAGGCTGGATAACTTTGAGACACGTTCTGCTACCCTTACTCACAATGTGTTTCACCTTACTATACAAAACCAGTGGGACTATATGCAGAATGTGATATTACTCCATTGTGAGTCTCTGGCCCTTTATGAGCATTAGTTGGATTTGCACTTAGGCAAGCTAAAACAATGACACAAGAAGATAATATTTTATTCTTCATGCAATAGATTGCTTACACAGATCATGAGAGAATTTCTATCCCATGTATAAATGCCTTACTTTCAAGTGTCAGACAGTGGCCCTTGCTGGAGGAAATATATGAAACTAGATGGACCAGTGCTCTGATCTGAACTTGCATGGTCCTGTTTATGAACATTAGGGTTTCTGACCCACTGATTTGTGCCAGTGGTGTAAAGATTTTAGTTGCAAAAGGGAATGGATTCCATATTTGAAGGCTTTTCAGGTGGCAAGTATAACTGATGGGCTATAATTTGATAGGGACATTCTGTGACCAAAGTCAGATGACAAGAGGTGGAAATACAGACCATCACTTCTGTACAGCACACCTTTATTACAAGGAGGTCCCCAATTCAAGTATTACATTCTGATTAATAGTTTCTACCATGTGAAAACATTGCCCATACATAAAGTAAATTTATATTGCAGAGATCAAAGGTAACTTTTTCCTTGGGATCCAGGTTGAGGATTTCCTTGTCAGGAAGCCCCATTTAATGATTGCCAGTAGGGATTGCCTCATTCTTAATTTTCACTGTTAGAAGCTACACAAAGCATCAGTAGCATAAAGATTAGTGGGGATTGAGAAGAGGCAAGATTATTATTATTAATTTACCAGTTATACTGTGCCATAAATGTATATGGTGTGTAATAGATTACAGAGAAAACACACACAGGTCTGAATTTGCTCTCATTTACACTGGTGTAATTCAGGAATAATATCACTGTAATTAATGGGATTACCCCAAATTAAGTGAGAAGATGGTCAGACACATGCACCCTTCCCCCAAAAAGAGATCTTAAGGAAGGGTGGGGTCACATTTTGCCCAGCTCTCATGATATATTATAGTGCCTCCATTAATTTTGGGCGGGAGGGGGATAATGCCCAATTCACGGTCTTTTGAAAGGGAATTTATTATTCTTATTATTTTCAGTTTGTAAGAGGCCCCAATCCCCATCTCCAAAGACTAGTTTGCTGTAATATTGCCATTGCTGCAATAGTTTAGAGAAACCTTTAAACCATGATACTGCAGACACCCTGATTGCACACCAGAGGAATAAAGCAGTAAAATCAGGCTCCAATGTTAGTTACAGTGGTCTGTAAAAGGAAGATAATTTTCTATATGAATATCTGATTGAATTACTTGCAAATTGCCACTTTGCTGTGAGAATGATATTGAAGGCGGGCAGGTGATCGCCCTTTATATTTGCTAGTAAGTATTATCTGAATTTGTCTGTCAGATGATTAGTTGCTAAGTCACTTCCCAATGTAAATAACTGTGTTTCAAAATGTGATAAATTAGTAATACAATTTTAAGGAAAAAGCTCTTGCTGTTTCAAGGTATAGCACTTAACACACCATTTATAGATGGCAAAAAAGTTGGCTGATCAAATGATAATGTACTCTGTTTGTGCGTGTATATATATATGTATATTCACTGTGTGATTTTTTTTTTTCCCCTTCACATAGCTACAGTTTATACTAGATATGCCTTACTTTTAATTGGTATTTTATTTCTTTTTCCTTGTGAGGTTTGATAATTTGAACGACCTTTACAGGAGTATCTTTTTGGTCAGTGAGGCAGATGTGAAATTGTGCATGTTTATGTAATTGAGAAGATACTCTGTAGCTTATGGAAAATATTAGAAAAAAAATGATTGTTTTGATCAATACATTTTATGTGCTATTTCTTTTTGAGCTGATCTTCAATTTTTTCCTGCGCTCCATTCCTGCAGTCGAACCCAATTTTTTATACTTCTTTTTCAAGAGTAAAACTGAATAACAGAATGTTTTCCAGGGCAGAAATAAAATGTCCATCTTCCATTCTGCAAATGAGAACGTGGTGATTAGAAGTAGTGCTCTTTCAACTACTTCTTGAGGGCATACTGTGTATGTATGGGATAGACTGGTTTCTTTTGGACAACAGGAAATTTATATGAAATTGTTTGCATCTGGATGTGTGCATTTCTGTGTTGTTTTGAGTTATTGGGGCAAATAGTCCTCTTATTTCTTCTTTGCAACTTCAGGTGAAGTGTTGCATCAGTGTAATTGAGAGGACAATTGGCCTTGTATGTGTTAAGGTGCTGTATTCATTATACAGCCTTCTCAGAATGGTAATTTGTCTCTTAGAAAGATGATTTCTGTTCCTTCTTTTTTATTCCAGTTTTTTTTTTTTAAATAAATACAGCTTATATTTATAAAGACCTATATAGAATGCTAGTAATGGAAAATTCAACAGCTGACAGAAATGAACAAATTATATATGCAGTAATTTACAGTTAGGAATAGTAAATATAATGCGACGCCTGCTGATGACTGAGGGGAAGGAAATATTAATGGGTAATAGAGTTTTTCATCTTTAGGACTTTGGTTCAAATCTAGTGCAGGGCTGCACTTCTCATTGGCAGCCTTGGGAAGCTGACATTACTGTGGTCAAAGCTGAACCTATTCTGTACCTAAACAGAGGACTTCAGTTTCCAGGAATATCAAGTTGGCGGGCTGGTTCAGAGAGTCTGTGAAACCTGCAGCTTCTGGACCACTGGGTTGCCAAGTGTGATGTGTTATGCATCTTCTATATGAATGAGAATTTGCTTTGTGAAGCAGGAGGAGAAAGATTTATTTGCACAAAGAGCAGCAGAAAGGCTCCTGTCCTGATGAGATGCACAAGGCTGCTGGGATCCCTGCTGTGGATTCCTTACCCTCTAGAATCCATGGGGATAGATTAGATTAGATTAGATCAGATCAAAGTAGCAGTGTTGAACTCCTACTTTGGGAATGAACTGTGTTCTGCTTTAGGGATGGAGTTGGAATGGGAACTGTGTCACCATCCAACTGTCCGTCTCTTTGCAATTAAAGATGGGGCCTCACAGATTGAAACAAGGGCCTTACCGCTAAGATTTATTGTTATGCTGCCTGCTGGGTACACACACAGGTGTTTATCTGAGACCCCAGCTCTTTTGCTGCAATGAAGATGCTGTCTCCAGGACAGTATAAGATATGAGGATAATTTGAGTGAAAATGGCCAGTTTTTGAGTAAAATGACTTTGCATCAACAACACCTGAAGTTCATGTTTTTCATCCCGTTTTACTTGCTCTCAATGGGAAAAATAGCTATTTTGTTGGAATGTCATTTAAAGCAAAATTTGGACTATATAAAACTACACAAAACCATAGTGCAAACATGTGAAGCTTTAAATTTGAATTTCATGCAACTTTATTTGAAACCAGTTCTGATTTTATTATTGTTTTAATTCAGAATAATGTGTCCTAAATAAACTCAAAGTATGATAATAGAAATTTTCAATTTAGATCCGATCTGTGAGAGTCCCAGGTTCATTTGAACTGCCCAGCCATTTGGCATCTTCAAGTACTGCATGTGTACAAAAAATTATTTGTTATTTAAAAAAAAACTCTCTAACATTATAATCCAAGTCAGGTGATTATATCTTCAACATCCTGGACTGACCTTTATATTACAGATCACTTGTAAGGCAGACAAGGCTAACATTAATAGATTCTAAGGCCACAAGGGAACACTGTGATCGAGTCTGGCCTTCTGTATAATAAAGGCCATAGAACTTCCCCAAAATAATTCCTGCAGCATATTATTTAGAAAAAAAAATCCGGTCTTAATTTAAAAATTGTCAATGACGGACAATCTACTGCAATCCTTGATAAATTGTTCCTTTGATTAATTACTCTCACTGTTTAAAAATTATACCTTATTTCCAGTCTGAATTAGTCTAGTTTGAACTTCTAGTCATTGGATTGTGTTGTACCTTTCTCTGCTAGACTGAAGAACCCATTATCATGTAATTGTTCCCCATATAGGTTCATATAAATTGTAATCAAGTCATCCCTTAATTGTCTCTTTGTTAAACTAAATAGATTGAGCTCCTTATAGGCATCTTTTGGAGGCATGTTTTCTATTCCTTTAATCATTCTCGTGGGCTCTTCTCTGAACCCTCTCCAATTATCAACATCCTTCTTGAAATATCAGAACTGAACACAGTATTCTAGCAGCAGTCACACCAGTGCCAAATACAGAGTAAAATACCTGCTCCTACTCAAGATTCTCCAGTTCATGCATTAGCCCTTTTGGTCACAGTGTTGCACAAGGAGCTTATATTCAGCTGATTATCCATGACTCCTAAATCTTTTTTTAGAGTCACTGCTTCACAGGATGGAGTTCTCCATGCTGTAAGTATGGCATGGAGATGTCAAGAGTGCTCCTTCCCCTTCCCCTGCCAGAGATCCTGACCTGGGTCTACTTCTGGCTTACCCTGGGAGCTCACACCTGACATATTGCTTACATTCTTTGTTCCTAGATGTTTATGTTTACATTTGGCTATATTCAAACACATATTGTTTACCCGTGCCCAAATTACTAAGTGATCCAGATCACTCTGTATCAATGACAGGGTCTATTTCATTATTTACCATTTCCCCAATTTTTATGTGTTCTGCAAATTTTATCAGTGTTAATTGTATGTATTTTCTTTCAGGATAAAAATGTTAAATAGCAGATGGCTAATAACTAACCCACACAGAAGTCCATTAGAATCACACCAGCTCTATGATGATTCCCCTTTTACAATTACATTTTGAGACCTATCTGAGACCTTTTCCCCTTATCTGATCCAGAATACCTTGTCCAGTTCTGGGAGAACACTTCATTCAGTTCTCTGGGATCCAAAAAACTCAGTTCAATTCCAGATTTCATTACTCAGGTTCCTTTATTTGTCATACAGCAAAGCTATTCTGAGTTGATCATACTTAAGCACAGGTGGTGGATATAGGGTGTACCACATATCCAAGGTTACACAGAAAAACTCTTCCTTTATCTACACTTACACATTACACATTGCATCACACATTTTTGGATTGGTTTGGTTACTTTGGAGGAACCAGTGCAGCATGCCCTGTCCATACATTGCTCGCACTTGACCTACTCTTTACCTCATCGCTAACTTATCTTGTCCATCATTATCTTGTTCACAGTAAATAGTCCCCTGGGTGTTCTCCCTCTTATCTTAGCTGGATCAGACATTCTGTCTTCATAGCCTGCTGACCTGTTTACTTATCTTATTTAGCACAAACATTCTGTTTTCAGCCTAATGATCTGTTTACCTCTGCACTCCTATCCTCCAGGAAATGAGGCCTCTCTCCAAGTGTTAATTACTCATGTCAGGTCATACCTCAGCTACATTACATTGCTTCTGTCTTTCTGATTTATATTAGCCATCTTTTTCAAGTTTATTACCCAGTAACACCTGCCTAAGACCACAGTAGTTGCAATTATTTGAACCACCATTAATATTAGCTCACCTTTCCTGGGACAGCCCACCAGGGTATAATTGCACATTATAAAATTGCCTTGCCATTAAAACATCCCTCTGTAATTTTAACTTTGTTTTTACTTTAATTACATTATGAAAAACTGGTGCAAATTAGACAAATCTTTCCATTTATCACCACAGGAAATTAAGGTGTGAAACAGAAAATAGGCCAATTAAAATAACACTCCAAGGGTCCACACTCAAAGTGGTCCCCTTCAGCCACCACACAATACTTATCATCACTAGGATGGGCAGTTTTTTACTTTACCAGCGTCCTAGACCATACTGTGCAATTTGAAGACTGTTTCCCGGGGTGAACCCACATGCCAGCAAATTTGTTTGCAGATGTCCCTCAGGTGCAAACAGTGGTATGAATCTGGGACTTTCCAGACATTGCACTGTCTCGCAACAATTTTGTGTAGGGAAAACAAATTTCTTCCACATCTTCTGACTTGTAGTGCTTTCCACATTTAACTTCATGGTATTGGACCCTTGTTAACTTCCTTACTCTGTACCAATTAGTATTACCTCCGTTGTACCAAGTTTTTAACTTTTCTGTAGTGATAAAAGAGGGCAACCTTCTATGTTGGTTAAGGCCTCTTTTACTTTATATAACACATTTTCTATATTTGCATGTCATTGTTTTTGCCTATTACCTTTTTTGATAGGAAATTAACTTTTATCTTGTACATTAAAAAAAATTATATCGTGTGTATAAAATAGTTAAAAACTCTTTATCAATAAACCCTTTGCTTTGTCAATTGTCAAAATACAATACTCTGGATGGCAATTCTAGCTGAAACACTTGCCTGTGTAATGAATGCAGTACTTCTGCTGCTAGCTTCTCTTGAAATGCTCGGTCATGTTCCCACACCGTTTCTGTCAGCTTGGTTTCGGAGCAACATACCAATCCCAAACAGCTCAGCTGTCATGTCAAGCTCTCTCCAGTTTTGTTGCTGCCCCACTTTCTCAAGTTTAATTTTAAAAACATTTTTAAAATGTACTTTTTTGTCCATCAAGTCCTTTTAATAGTTTTTAACCATTTTTGACCAAACCCCATGACTGCAGACAGGTGAAATTCAATAACACTTGGCACATTAATAAACTAAACATTATTAAACAATATTTCCTTAACAGAGTGAACTCTAAGCCATTAGTTGGATTTGTTTCCAATTTAGGGTATTTCAATCTTTTACATAATTACTTAGTTTTAATAATTTTTTTTTCCATTTTCAAAACACTATCATATAGGTTTTTACTTCCTAATAACATTTACTTTACACTACAGTTAAACAAAACTTTTTAATAAAAATGTTCATGGTTAAGCTTCATTTCTTAAATTCACTAATCTTTCTTGGTACTGCGTTGGTTTCTGCTTCCAAAGCACACAGCCTTCTGAATAAGAAAACACAACATCTTGTGGCTTCTCTTTTCTGACTCCATGGGATTTTAATTAAATAGCATGTCTTTACATTTGTTTTTACCCTTTTCATGATATACACTACATGTTGCAAGGGAATGCACCTTTCTTTCAAAGTGCAACCCGTACTCTTTATTTGCCACAGAATCATGTTATCCATATGAATTTTCACATGAACTTTAACTGTTTGTTTTGTGCTTAGAGAGTTTCCATGTATCCCTATCAAGGTGATTGTCTAATTACTTAGAGCTACCTTAAGACTCTAACACTGCTACTTTTGTGACCATTCTCTCCCCGTGCTGATACTCTGGAAGTTCTCCAGAAGTTTAATTTTTCATTTTCTCTTGCAGCTTTTTTCAGCACCTGTTTTATTACTACAAAAGGTTCCAGAGTCTCTTGTTACTTTCCTAGTTCTAGCCATCCCTACCACAGCCACAACTCTGCCTGCTAGTCCTTATTTAAAAAGATGTTGAACTTCATAAAAACACTGAGGTAATAAAGCCAGTTAATATCAGCTACTTGCGTTTGGCTTCAGAGGAAAAAAAATTAGGAAAGACTATCAGGAAATATTGTCAGCTGCTCAAAAAGTGTCTCTGTCAGTTTTTGCAACTTTGAATGAAAGATTCAAATGGATTTTTAGTGGAATCTTTTAAAAAGCCAATTAATTTTAAACAAACAAAATGGCATTTTGCAAACCAAGAATGTTTAGGTCCTTTAAAACATTGCATAAATACACAAATGTATTTGCATTTCTTATAAATGTTTTGCTCAGTTGTGCTGCTTTAATTTTTTTTTTACACAACTGTTCCCAGAGCTCATTCCCTACTTGTATGTGTGGAGGCAGCCAAGTTCAAATGGAAACCCCTTTTTTCCTTTTAGTGGTTTTGACTAAATTGTCCATAGTCAAATGAGATAGCAGCAGTCATTGACAATTGATTATTTACAGACAATTTGCTTGGCAAAAGGCCCCATTTTCTTCAAAGTGCTGGTAAAGATTCCTGAGGACAAAAAGCATAATGGTGACTTCCCTTGGCATAATTTTTTGACTACCGGGGTTCCAGTGATCCAAATTGCACCAAGTTGTACTGCTGTAACCAAGTTTTATTATCAAATCAAGCATTCTCTTTTTTTTTCTTTCTTACTTAATGTTACATCCAATCGCTTAACTACATCAGTCTGATTAATCCTTTCAGCACTCTAAAGTTTTTAACATCTGCAAAAATGCTCCCTTTAGCTCCTCAGTCTCTTTACTTAAAACACTTACTTACCTCCCAAAGTGACACATTTCTCACCCAAATTCTCTGTGTGCTGAGCTTATCTTTGTGGTTTTTTGCATTCCTTTTTAGCTACAATTGTTATTGTCTCCATGGGTCTTATTCTTTAATGTTTCAGTGGCTTTCAACAGACCTGTGCTGTGCTCTGTCAAACATTCTTTAGTATAGGTATGCATGGTACCTCCCTCTATTCCCCTTACATTACTGCATTTCTCTTTATGAGAGACTTCTATACTATAATTTAATAATTTGGGGATTTGATTCTTTTTCTTGAATTTATTGTCTAATACTATTTGCTGGAGTTCCTTTTCCACCCAGTTCCAGTCTGCCCCTATTATTTGCCAGGGGAGTCTATAGAGATCTCCTTCAGATCTAACCCATTCCTGAAGTGCCCTGGAAACCTCTTCAAATTTAAACACTTCTAATGCCATTGCTGAACTGCTGGCTTGAGATCAGTGACAGTAAAGCTACACATATAATAAACTATATGTTACCTGTTCCAGACAGATGGATCCAGATCTGTGTCACAGTACCATTGTGGGATTCCCCTGGAAATCCTTTCCACTTGGCTTATCCAGAACACTTGTCCAATTCTGGGAGAACATTTCATACAGTTCCCTGGGATCCAAAATAACACAGTTCAACTCCAGATTTCATCACTAATGTTGTGTGGTACCAAGTCAAATGCCTTATAGAAGTCAAAGGATATTACATCAGTAGAATTACCTTTATCATCAAATAATCTCATCAAAAAGATATCAAGTTAGCTTGACAGGATCTATTTTCCATAAACTGATGCTCATTAGCAATAATTACATTACCCTTCTTTAATTCTTTATCAATTGAGTCCCTAAGAAATGTCACAGGATAAAAATAACTTGCCTAATAGCAAGGGAATGATACAAATGCCCAAAGTCTTAAGAAAAGAGGAGGGCATAATTTCCTAGTTCCTTTTTTTGACTATAATTGACAGCCTGATTCTGTGAGTTTGGAGGTCATCTGTGTGTGGTGCTGAGCCTCTTCGCCATCTCTTATTGACTTAATTAGGAGATATGATGGACTTCAGTACCTCACAGAAAATACTCAGTACCTCACAAAATCTCATCTTGGTGAGCATTTCTTGCAGGCACTGAGCAGCTCAGAAGATCAGGTCCTTGGCTTCTTATAGCTTTGTAGAAGAATTCTTAATATCTGTTAAGATTAAGTAATATAAACTAATCCGAGCGTAAGTAAAACCTCTTGCAGATAATGTACACATATTGCAGTTTTAACAGAATGAAGTATAAAAGACGTCATTAATGCAGAAAAATGTTCCTGTGAGGAAGGTTTAAAGCAGCTGATAAATACTACTGTACTTTAAAAGAGATGCTAAAATGCTGACAAATGCCAAGTGGGTGATTTGCATAAAGATAAACAGAAGAATTGTGAAGTGCTTCATACTGTCTCTACAAAAAGAGCAGCGTTAACAATAATACTATAATATTCACTTGGCAGCAGATGGCATAGTTAAGGTTATGTGGGTTCTTTTAATTAAAACTCCCTGTTTTCAGAGGCTCATAACTGGAAAAATAAAAAAAAAAAGTGTACCTTTCTGACTCATATTTTCCATTTGTGGTTTCAGCATATGGCTGACTTAATTACATACTTTGAGGAAAATCATTCACCTGTTATAGAATGGTAAAAAATACAGTTTTCATTTTTTAAAAAAATTGTAAGATGTTTCTAGGACATGTACACCTACAATATAGTGAAACTTCACTACCCTATATTTTCCATAAAAAGTGTGTGGAGGAGGGTAAGGAAAAAGTCATGCGAGGATTTAAAAAATCAGTGATACAAATGAATGCTACAGAATGCATCTAAAATACTTATATAATTCTTGTATATATATCATGTTTGAACTTTGCTGATTTTGGCTTCTTGCTGTGACAATGGGCCAGAAAGGGTTAAGCCTAGTAGGCTTTGAGACCACATTGAAAGGAAATACGAATAGTAAGTAGGGCCTTTCCTTTTAAATAGCTAACTCAGCCATGTCTTTTAGGCTAGAGCTATGAAATGCAAGAGTGTATTCTTAGAAGCTATTTGTCTGTGTTTACCTGATAGAAGATTCACAGTATCATAGATAAACTGCTTTCCTGTCTATTACTGTTCAAATTAATTTAGAGATCAAAAGAAGATATTAATGTTTGGATGGAACTTGAATGTAATGATACCATTGTGTTTTATGCCTCTTTAAATTGTATAGTGAGATACCTTTGAATGGATATTTACCTTATGTTAATCATGCAGTTAATTACCATGCCTAGGAAATAGAGAGGTTACTTCAAAGCCACAAATAATTACCTATTTTGGATCCAAGGAATGCCTACTGTAATGTCTGCTATCAAGTGGTTGTCATAGCTGGCTAGAGGTCTATAAAATGTTCTAGCATCCTCATCTTGTTCATTTTAGGACTACCTGAATTTCATCAAGGGGAGTTCAAGTTGTCAATCTAAGGTCCCAGTTATCAAGCTGATTCACCCTGCTATTTCTTATGGAAGAAGTTACACAGACTGTAAATGTAGCTTGTCCATTGACTGTAACCTGAAACTTATCCTGAAAGAATTTTTGCAACTCAGTTTATCATCTCTACTATGAAACTGACGTATGGAATTTATTCTCATATGTATATACAATGATCTTTTAACCAATATTTTCTTTTTAAAAAAATATTAGTTTAGTTAATAATTATTGGCTATAAGTGTGTGTTTGGGTGACATGTAAAATATTTATTAACCTAGTGGGTAATGTGCCCGATCCTTTGGGATTGGTAGAATTTTTTTACATATGATGGATAAATATTTTCAGTAATCTCCTTTCTATTTGATTTGGTTGTCTGGGTGGAAGCCAGAGGGCTGGATGGCTTTAAGGAAACTGTGTTTTTTGGCTTCTGGATAACCAGGTAAGGTGATTAGAAGCTTTTTGTTGCTGGATTGGTGAATCTAATTTTTAGAACTAGCCACCAGAATTGAGGGTCTGCCTGCCCCATTCTTTGCAGTTTTGCCTTAATTTAGCATTCTCACTTGCTATTGGAACTTGTGCCTTTTTTACGTAGGAGAGATGACCGCATGTAATTCAAACCTACTTCAGGTTGCAAAATAACCCTTCCCTTGGAGTTAGGTGTTGTATGGGCCTTGTGCCAGCCCTCTGCTTATCCTTTAAACTCAGTCATTATTAAAGTTGGGTAATTTTTTTCATCTGAAACTTTTTTTTACACAAAATGCAGATTTGGTGACACTGAAGCATTTATTAATCTGTGTTTTGGTAAATTACTCATGCTGGAGAAACAAAAATCAGAAAAAGACAATGTTTGTCTTGTGGTTCAAAATAACTTTTTGTTTAGAAATTTTCTTCAAATTTATTTTAAAAAAAAAGTACAAAATGGTCAAAATTGAAATGAAACATTTTGTTTTGGGTCAAAAGGAACGTTTCATTTGACCCACAAATATTTTTTTCCAAATATTTTGGAATTGCCAATTAACTGTAAAATCCATTATTTGTACAGCTTTACTCATATCCCCGTGTTAATGAATGCACTTGAGATAAACTATATTTCACTGCACACTGGTGTGTGTTTTTATCTATAGACAGGAACTATTCCTTTTTTAAGTAATAGTAGTCAGTGTAAAGAAATGCAGGCTCTTTCTCACCAATTTGCCAGATTAGACAGCTGATACACCACAAAAGCAATGCTACTGCTGCCATGAGATAAGTTACAGAAACATAGAAACAGAAAACATATCTGAAGATACAGTAAGGATTTTTAAAGAAAATTCAAGTGCTTCCATCAGAGCAATGATTTTGTTAAGACAAGAAGTCAGTTGATTGATTTGGCGGTTTAAAAATAATGGAAGAGTCAAGTACCCACATCAGCAGGGGTAGTAGAGAAGAAATAGTGATTTATTTTGTTAAGAGATTACAGATAAATATAAATATTGCATCACTGTAGAGCTCTTCAAAACAATACATCACCAGGCACGGGAATAATAAGATTTAGGAACAAGATTTATGAGCCACATTCCTGGTAAAATTTCTACATCTACAACTATCTTCCTAAATATATTTATGCTGGGTACTCAATCAGACATTTCCTTTCAGAAGGAGAGATCTTCCTCTTCTGCTTGCTACTTTATTTTCTTATTCTTCATGCTATTGTTTGATTCCAAAGCTGCTAAATCAAGTAACAAAAATAAAATGAAAAAATGATGTTGTTTTAGTATTGAATTACTAATAAAGTCATAGAGTTTAATGCCAGAAGGGACCACCAAACTATCTAGTCTGACCTCCTGTATATCACAGGCCACCAACACCACCCATCACCTATATAGTAAACCCAAAACGCAAAATTAGACCAAATTAGTCCAAAGTCTCCTACAGCAGACTAGACTATTATATGCCACAAACAGAGAATAGGAGAGACTGAGGTGCACCAGTGCTATGAGGTGCTATGGCAGAAAAATGATTAAGTGAGATATCCCCATATAATCCTGGCAAGTGACCCCCACTCACATATTGTAGAGGAAGGTGACAAAACCCCCATGTCTTTCCCAAGGGAAAAGTCCATTACAACCCTACATGTGGCGATCAGTTAGCCCATTGATATTCAGTCTGAGACTCACAAGCTGCAAGTGGCTCTTAAATATGTCTCCTGTGGTTCTTTGCAGCACATATTAAAAAAATGTGATTTAATTATTAATCAATCAGGATGCTTTTACTATGTTAATAACCAATTATAGATGATAAAATAATTATTTGGTCAGTCATTTTGTTGTGATAATAATATTCATACTATTGCACATACTCTAAATATTCCCCCTGTCATAGTGTTTAAATATGAATACATAGTAGTATAGTAAATGAAACAATGAATTTACACTACTCTGGCTTTTTTGTATAATGTTGGTTGTTAACCTCACTGAGGTCTGAGTATCATTGAGTTAGACCCTGAGCAATTTAACACGAACCAGCCAGCCAAACACTTGAGAAAGAGAATTGTATTATTTTATCTTCCCTTTTAAATCATTACAGCCATGTTCAGTTTAACTACATATTAATTTATGTCCTTGAGTCTTAACATTCTATCTCTTTTAAACAGGACCTCTATGGTATTCAGTGAAATTCACCCGATAGGACAGGTGAAAATTAAGCTTCCAGGACAGAATATTACATGTCTTAGTGGGGTTATATTTAAAGTTGTTTGTGTCTAGGAGGTGGATGGGGGTGGCCTTGAATTTTAATAAAGCCAATGGGAGTTGTATAGTTAAATACTTGTGATACAAAAGTGACCTTACTTCTAATTGAAAGCAAAATTAATGCTGGTGCATTGCTTCTGCTATGAGTTTTCCAGCAGTGATGCAAGAGATAGTACAATAGAGAAATGAAAGGTTTATTTCATGCCTAAATTATTATCAGTAATTCATCCCATAAAATAAAAAAGTGAGTAGAATGAAAGTCAACAGGGGGGAAATGTCCTTATGGAATCATATATGGTGTTGCATATTTGACTGACTTTAAGAGTATAGTTCTAATGTTCCCTGATGTAGCAAGGCGCTGTGGCCTTCCTCAGAGCCTGGACCCGAGGAAGGGTCGCGATGCCCCTGCTGGGCAGAAGAGCTGCCTGGAAACAGAGGGGTGGAGCCAAGGCAGGGAAGGGAACTATAAAAGGCTGGCCCAGCAGCTCAGTAGGGAGGAAGCTGTTGCTGGAGACAGATGTGTCTTCCTGGTGGCTATGGCCTAGGCATGAGCCAGACCCAGCCCCTGTTTGGAGCAACTGCCCCATGAAGCAGAGCATCCAAACCCTGCCTGGATTGCCTGGCCCTAGTGACTGAAGAGGGCTGCTGAACCTTAGTATTTGGGTAGGGCCACGGGGCCCTAATAGCTGGGATGAGCCACTGGAGATTCCTGGATGGGAAATACCCCCTGAAGTCTGCCCTGACCTGGAGGAGCTGGCTGATGCCAGGGACCCCCTGGAGGTGACTGAGCCTGGTGGACCAGAGGAACCCCTGGGACTTGGAGGAGCTGCTCTCTGATGATGAGCCAGAGGAGTTTCCAGACCTGCCACCGGTCAACAGTGAGGGACTGGTGGGTCTGCCACTCGCCGTATACCCCAGTGACTTGGAGGGAAACTATGACCTGCAGGTACCCGGGGACTGGGCGGGAGGAAGCCCAGGGACAGCTGACTAGCAAGTGGCTGAGTCAGGGACAACCTGTCGGCATGTTACGGCTGGATTCCCACTGACTCAGTAGCAAACGGCTTTGCCACTGATAGTGCCCTGGGCTGGGATGCAGTGGAGTCGGGTGGGCCTGTGTTCCCCTTCCCTAACCACACCAGTAGTGCTTGACATCCTCTGTGTTTGACTAGCAAGGGATCCTGAGCTCCATGGGCCCTGCCTTCCTGAAAGGCCAGGGGCTCCAGCCTATTTTGCTAGCCTGGCCTGTGGGAAGGCCGGGGGCTGAAAATTGCTGGACTAGCCCTGCCTGTGGGAAGGCCAGGGGCTCTAGGCTGCTTAGCTGCCCTGCCCCACCTGAAGGGGCACCAGACTGCTTGTTAGCCCGCCTATTGGAAAGCCAGGGCTACAGACCCCGTATCAGCCCTACCCTACAGAAGGGCTGGAGGGCTACTGACTGGGAAGAAAGCCCGCCCTGCTTGGGTGGAGGGGGGATGGGGCTAAAGACTTGTAAACAGGCACTCTTTATTCCCCTAAAGGAAGAAGCCCTGGCCTTCCTTGGAGCCTGGGCCCAAAGAAGGGTCACAATGCCCCAGCTGGACCGTGCCAGTGGCTTACACCTGTTTTAAGTTAAAAAGCACGACCTGCGGTCTCAGTGGTCTGTAGAAAGAGATTACTTGAAAAGGGCAAGTGAAAGTAGGAACTGATCTGAGACTGAGGTCACCAAAACATAAGTACAAAACTGGTATTCCTATCTTGGAATGAGTCTCTTGCAGGGAAACCTCTCTGGTGCGTTTATACTTCAAGCACTATGGAGGCAGCACTGCAGCTGCACTGCTGTAGAGCTATAGTATAGCTACAGAAGAGATTTGTCCTTCACTGTAGTAAATCCAGCCCCTTGAGAGATTGTAGCTAGGTTGTTGGAGTAGTTCTTCAGTTGACTTAGTGATATTTATGCCGGGGTTTAGTTCAATTTAATTACATCTCTCAGGTGTGTGAATTGTTCACACTCCTGCGTGACATAGCTAAGTCAAACTAAGTTTTAGGGGTAGATCAGGCCTTCAAAACAGTCATCTAAAAGCCTAGGAACTGGGGTCACTTAGGTCTATAAGAAACAAAAGGTAACAGAGATATGGTTCTCCAAAAAGAACAACATTCATCCGTCATACGAGGCCTCTGAGAAATCTGCCCCTTGGATTAGAAACTTGTACATTAAGAAAAAAGTATCAATACACAATTTTATACCATTGTTTCCCTTATTTTTTATTTATATAAAATACCTGAAAGAGGCCACATAGCAGTGCTGTATTTAGTGCTCTATTATGTGTTTACTTATAGATTACACTTATGAAGAATTCTGATTGCAGGATGTTGCTTTGTGTACTGGAAAAGATTATTAGACAAATTAGTTGGAGACCAGTGGATCCACTTCAGTGATTGCATGCAAATAATGCCCAATGCATAGCAGCACACAATTATATCTTCTATTACACTGAGAATAAAAAGTTCATTGTATAATCTCACCCAATTTATTTTAATCATTGTAGGAGACTCTGCAAATGCAAAGTACAAAGAGACTATCAATATAACAATGAAAGGGAAGTTCATTTTTGGAGACCTTTATGAATAATGAGCTTCACAGACAATAGAAAACTATCTGCTACTATCCCTGGAAATGGGGTAAATTGGGAATGTCCATATCACCCAGGGTGAAAATTTATTTATACTTATAATAGAGGCAGTAGCAATACAGTATCATTTACTACACTCTATCGACTCATTTAAGGTCTGATCCAGAAAAAAACATTTCTTACCTGAATAGTTTGACTGAAGAACTAAAGACCACACATTTGAATGTGTTTACAAAGTAATAGATGTGGTGTGAGCTGTTGTCCAAGCACAGGAGGAGGAAAATTCAGATGTGTATCTGGATAGGATGGTTCCTTTATGTATTAGTTATCAGGACATGGCTCCCAAAGTGAGAGGGCGGAGGATTGCCAAGTTTAATGCACAGTTGGAGAAAAGCCAAGATCATCATGATCCAGCATCCCCTTGCTAAAAGCATTGAGAGGCCCAAAAATCATTCTAGGATCAACCCAGGCTCTTTAAAAGTTTCCTCCTTTGGACTTGCTATTCTGGAATTTTAAAAATAGCTTATATTAACAAGGTTTCTAGTCAGAGTAAAGAGAGCTTTTTTTAGTAGTTTTACATTTTCAAATGCAATTTTATATTTGCTTTTATGAAGTGACTAAGATTTTAGCTTCTGTTTTATCTCGCTGATATTTGAAGCCTGATCTATAAATTATATTGATGATTATATAGAATCTCCAGTTACCATTTTGAGGGTTGATGGATTCTTGTTTGAAGATCAGGTCCAGTAATATTCAAATTATTATATAATTGGGCACCCCGATGTGTACAACCGTCAAACTATAAGAACTCTGCTATAATTACAAATAGTTATTAATACAGTTAGCACAGTTAAACACCTGAACTCAATAAGGTAGATAGAAATACTATAGAATGTATATCTGCACATCCATATACTCGCACCATTCCTTGTAGAACAACCTGAAATGTAAGCCATCATCTTCCTCTTCATCACCAATGGCCATCATTCTAGCATCTACTAAGGACTACGTTTCCTTCTCCTACCGCCCCAAGGTTGGGATGTCACTTTTATAATATCAACACACTATGTTTGGTGCATATTCAGTAGGAGATTTTCTTATTTGTATTTTCTCACCTTACTAATGTTGGAATGTTCATTTCCTATCAGTTAGTATATCAATGATCTCAACTTATTACCATGGCCCTCTTGTGGTTAGGTATCTGTGGATGTAGCTCATGTACCTGTTATGTACGTCAATTTGTTCCCATAACACTCTTGTGATTGGATCACATACCTGGGGTTAGAAATTCTTCTTAAACACTATTTTCAGCTCCTCAGTACTTGGGGGTTTTCTTTGGACTATTTATCTGTTCAAAGTTTATCTCTCACAGGCTGGTAGGTTCCTTGCATTACTGCTGACTATAATGGAAAGCAATGAATATAATAAAGGCAAGCTAGCCCTATGGGCTACATATTAAAAAGTCATTGAACACCTACCACAGTGCTAACAATATCTAGATAATAAAATAATATATAGTATATTTTATAGTCCCTTAATCTTTGTTTTTTTGTGCTTTAATGTGGCTGAATTGGTAAATCTCTTCTATAGAGGGGGGAAATTTCAATTCTTTGCTTAGGTCTCAATCCTGCAAACATGCACGTGCTTAGTTTAACTTAATGAGTGGGAGCAGTCCCAAAGAAGTCAATTGCACTATTCAAGTGCTTAATGTGAAGTATGTGCATAAGTGTTTCCTGGATTGGGCAGTAAGGACTCAACCCACACCTTCCAGCAGATATAAAGGTACAGATGCAGACATATACGGTGTCATTATTCCCTCTAAGCAGAATAAAGACAATCAAATCAAAGCTAATCTACATGTATCATGTTGGTTTACACTTCTACTCAAGCCATGAATGGTAACCACTTAACAAGGTAAACTCCCTGACAAGTCTGTCCCAATATTTATTATTCTAATTTGTTATCAAGGCAAATATAAATTCTGAGTTACTCCCCGTCTGAGGCTGTCTACACTACCACTTATGTCAGTATAACTTATGTCACTCAGGGGTGTGAATAAACCATTCCATTGAATGACATAGGTTACACTGACCTAAGTGCCAATGTGGACAGTGCTGTGTTGATGGGCGAGCTTCTTCTGCCAGCAGAGTTGCTGCTACTCGTTGGGAGTGGATTAATTAAGTGAACTAGAAAGCGCTCTCCTGCTGATTTACAGCAGCTACACTAGAGAGATGACAGCAGGGCTACTACATGTGTGCAGCTGTAAGCTCTCTAATGTAGTCTAGTCTCTGAGGCATGTACCTGATCTTGTATTGTTTGTGTCACTCCGATTGATTTCAGTGGGACTTTTGGTTGTGAAAGGGGAGCAGAGCCCATAGCTCTGCAGACAGAAAAGCAATTTAATATTTTTCCATTTGACTGATCAATTCTTGTTCTGATGACAGTCTTAGTACACACCTTGTATCATTAACAATTTTTGTCTCTTAGATATATTTTCTGTAACATGCTGTTCCTTTGCAATAGTTTCACTTGTTAGGATAACTCCCTGTTGATTATTTATTCTTGCTAGAACCTTGTAACAGCCCTACACAGTGGGTCATTGACTCTTGAAGGATTGGTGTGTAAAGTCTAGGAGACCTATGCAATACTTCACAAACAAACACCATACCTGAAAGTAAACACTTCGAATTGTGGAGTGTCTATGCTGTGCATATACTTCCTTACAATATGTAGTTGTCAAAGTAAGTATTTAGTGTATGATTGTTTTCTTTAGAGTTAATTTGTTTGAAAACCGTGGTCCAGTTTCTCAGCCTTGCTCTTAGGGGAAACATCAACTCTAGAACCAGTGGATTTATCCTTCTGGGAATTCCAGGTGTTGTGGGACCACAAAAGTGACTTTAGTTAATCCACTTCTCAGCCCACAATGCCCCAGCCTTGTCCAGGGAAAGACATGATCTGATTAAATATGTGATTTCATTTTTTCAATCAGTGAAGAATGATAATGGGCTTAGATTCAAATTCTCTGCATGAATTTAGGGTAAAGTGGCTGTGACAGGGTCTCCCAGGGTACAACCTGGGACTGGGGTACTGCTGTGCCACCTTAACTCTCCAGCATGGGCTGTCCCTCACAATGCTTTGTTAGTGACAAGTAGCAAACCCCTCTAGGGATTTGTTGGGATAAATTATTCTAAAATGACTTGATGGAAAAGTTTTCACAATTGCTAGTTCTAATATTGTATCTCTCCTTCATCAGAACTGTCTTGATAGTAAGGGTATATTTACATCACAATTGCAGCAATACAGTTACACTACCGTAATGTAGACAGGCACTAGGGCAATTTTTCTATCATTTAGTAAACTCACCCCCTTGAGAGGCACTAGCTACGTTAACAGAAGAATTCTTCTGTTAACCTAGCTGCATCAACAGCGGAGGGTTAGGTTGACCTAGCTAAGTCACAAAGGGCGTGAAATATTTCACTTTCCTGAGCAATGTAGTTAAGTCAACCTATCTTTTTGGTATAAATCAGGCCTAGCAGACTCATTCCAAATTGGATATGTCTACACTGCAATTAGACACCTGTGGCTGGCCTATGCCAACTAATTTGGACTCTTGCAGTGCAAGTTCTGGGACCATCTCATTGTTTAATTTGTGTCAGGGCTTGCTAGAGCTGAGCCCTAGCACCTCTATGCTTGGTGTTTCATAGCCCTTTCTCCTTTGGGTTTCCTGTATCAGTTATGAATGTAAAAAATTTGCTTGAGCCCCAGCACCTATTTCACTATACATTAAGCACTGTACTATCCCCCCTCGCAAGTGTGATGCCCCAAGTCTTGAATATAGGTCTGGGAGTCTCCAGACAGCTGCCACTCCCGGCTAACACCTAGTGGCTACTGAAATCACTGGCCTGAGAAGGTACTATGGCTATAGCTCCAGCCAAGGCACCACCTAGGTGGGCTCTGACTGGAGGATAGTCCAGATCCACTGATTAGTCTAACTATGCTATTTAAGCCCAGAGGAGGAACAGGAATTTTGTCTGAGCAGCAAGGTGGTGTCCTTTTGTGGATGCCTTGGACGCTGCTTGTGTCTGCATCCTGCACCCAGACCTGTTCCTGGCTCCCTCTCCCACCACCGTTGCTCCTGGCTTCTGCCTTACCCCTGCCTTCACTCCTGCTCCGTGCTTGATACTTGCCTCTCCTCCAGAATTTACGCTTCACATCCAAACCTCAGTGATCGGTCTTGGCTTTGACCATAACCCGCGACTTCTGACTGCAGCTTGACCTGTGGCTCTGGCATCTGACCTTGGCTCTGACCCTCAGCTTTGATTCCTGGTTCTGACTGTGGCTTGATCCATGGCTTTGATAACTGGCAGTTGACTCTGATGTTGACCGGTGGCTTCATTCCCCAACCTGGATGCCTGCTCTGCCCACGAGACCAGATTCCAGCTCTGACTACTAGGCAAGACCACCTGGATCGCAGCCCATAACAGCAAGATCCTAGAGCTTGGGCTCCAGCCCCAGCCTGAACATCTATACTGTAATTAAGCAGCCTGTTATTCCAAGCTTCATAAGCCTGAGTCAGTTGGCATAGGGCAGCTATGTGTTTTTAATTGCAGCAGTGTAGACCCTTCTATTCTGTACTTGCATTGGAACCAGAAAATACGAGAATCTAGACAAGCCTATTTATCAGTAAATAATGCTCTCTCATTCAGCTCTCTGCTGCTTGAATGCAGCTGGGTACGACTGCAGGCTGTGGTGAATATTGCACTGAATGCAGGGATTGCTACACTTTAGGGGAAATGATACAAGTTAATAGAGCTGTGAAATCTTGGAAAATCCATCCATTGTCTTTCAACTCGCACTTGATGGGAGTGGAGATAATCTAGCCAACAGCACAGTGGAATCTACAAATGACAAAAAGCATAGTCATGCTCACATTTTACTATGTGCAAATACCACTAAGCACTCAAAGATGGTCCTAGAACTTCATTTAAATGCTAGGAACAACATCTACAGTGACAGCAAGGCTTATTGATTTTTTTCTGCAAAAAGTACAATGAATTTCACATAAAATAAAGGAAAGGCAACAATCAGCTTTTACTTTGGATATTTAAGAAATGTTAGAGTAAGCTCTCGATCCAGTCCTTCATTAAATCTCCACTAACTTAATACTTCAATGCAAATGGACACAAGGATACAATTTTACTCTGTGGAATATATCATTGATACTACAAACATCGTATGAAGAAATCAAACATACCTGTTAATTACATCTCAGAACCACTTGGGATATATTTATTACATATAAGTATTCACAGGACCAGAATTTCCAAAGAGCTCAGTTCTCATTCAGTCACATAAATAAGATCCAGACTTTCAAAAATACTCAGTACTTGGCAGCTCCCAATTTGAGTGTTCTTTGGTGCAGAAATAGGAACTAAGCTTCTTGGAAAGCCTGGCCCTGATCATAGTGCCAAACTCTTCAGAAAATTTGGACAAAATATATAAATATAAAATGCAAAAACACGACTATAAAGATGTTAAACTTAAATGCTTAGCTGAGCTAATCAGGAATTTTGACAAGTTATTTTTTGTCAGAAAAATGCTGATTTGTTAGAACCAAAAGCTTTTGTGGGAATAGTCCAATTTTGAAGAAACTTTAATAGGGAAAGATTTCTCTGATCCAGGATGGAATTTCAGAGAAAGCATGTCTTATTCAAAAATAGCCTGCTTCTTGACCACTCACATGGAATATAGGAGACCTAGATTCAAGTTCCTGCTCTGAAACAGGGAGAGCAAGGACTCAAATCTAACCTTCCCTTTGTGTCATAACCAAGAGGCTATGGGAATGGTCTGTTTCATCCTGATGCAGAATGGGAACTTTCTAGTGAAGAAATGAAGGTTTAAGGTGGAATGGTATAGCATTAAAAACGCCAAATATAATGCATATGTATTTTGTGGTGATTAATACATTAGGAAAATCTTTATATTTACACGTGTGTTTGTTTCACTTTTCCTTCACTCATCATGACTTTTAATATTATTCTGCTTTGGGGTCATATTTCCTGATTGTATTAAAAAGAGCTCATTTGAATGAAAAAGTTAAGATTTGCTTAATTGAGCAATCAAAAACTATAACTTCTCCCACTTATATTTGCATTCTTTAATGAGTTAATTGTTGACAAATCAAGGCTAAAGATTGTATTTGCATTTTAATGAGCTACAGTAAAGAGCTGTCTTTTTTATATTTTAAAGTATGAGAACGATTTCTTGTTTTTAGTTCATTCAAAATCTTAGCATGTAACAAGCATATCAATGATAAGATTGTTTTCTTTTAAATATTGAGAATTTTTTTAAAAGGCTGATAGGTTAATTGATATTTATAATCATGACTGTAACCCGTCCGTGCCCAGGGTAGCCCACTGATAATGCCAGGGTCAGGGCAGGCTGCAAAAGGAGAGCAAATCCTCCCAGCACTGGTGGGTGACACTGCAGTCAGACTTCCCAACCAGCCACAAACAGTGCTTCTGATTCCCCTACACTGGTTATCAAGAAGCCACTGTGCAAATACACACAGCCCCCTTTACTGCATTTCAGTCTCTGACTCCCCAAACTGACACTAGACCCAGTAAAGAGACCAGTTATTTAAACTCTATGCTCTTTACTAAAAGATTCCCTCTGATCCCAAAGGATCAGCCACAGTGCCAGATCACTATAAGTTTGGATCTTACCCAAAATACCACGCTGCCAGCCAATCCTTTAGTAACTAAAACTAAAGGTTTATTAATAGAAGAAAAAACAGTAAGAGAAGTGTTAAAGGCTTAAAGCAATCAGATACATACAAAATGATTTAAAAGTCCATATACATCAGGTTTCTAGAACAATTGTGAGTTGTATAGTTCCTCTGGTATACATCCAGTACCTGGATGGGTCTAAGTCCTTCAGTTCAGTTGCAAAGTGTGTTAATCCAGAGGTGTGTCCGCAGCTGGACAGGAACAAGGAACCAGACAAGACAAAATGGTTTCTGTGGTTTGATCTTATATACCCTCTGTTTCTGGCCATGTGGCTTGTGGAACTTTACAGGAACCAAAATGGAGTCCATAGTCACATGGGCCAATCCTGGTAACTCTTCAGGTATGCCTTTAGTTTCTTCCTAGGCCTTTGGCTTTTGTTAAGGTCTTGATGGGCCATTAAGCAGGCTATTGTCCTGTGGCCTCTGTCTGGAGTGTGTCTTTTACAGCACAATTTGAAATACAGGTATATCAAAGATCTCCATAACTTTCCTCACATATCACACAGGAACACAAATATCATCTTATTCAGCATATCATAACCTTTCTAACAGTACCTGACATGGCATGTCTTACATGAATCATTATGATTTTGACATATTAATGTCACATAACACAAATGCCCCCCCCAATGCAGTCTGCATGACAATGACATTGTAACCTGAACTAAAATATGTTTTATTAAAACGGAGGGTGAAATTCTCACCTCACTGAAACTAATTGCAAAATTCCCATTGATTTAGTGGGGCCAGGGTTTCATCCAGCATGTTTTAATTTGCATGCTTTCCTTTACTTAGTATATGTTTAAAACTGTAGTGATTGTCTATTATTAACTGTATTTAAATAAGGAGATAGCCACTTTTAAGTCAGAGGATAAAACATTTGAATTTTGATTTAAATTATAGGAGAAATAATATTGATAATTGTGTAAGCTCAAACAAATATATAAAATATGAATCTTGAATGAAATGCAATGACAATGTCCAGGAAGTTTGTAAATGAAGATTTTTTTATGAGGGCTGTAAACCAATCCAGATCCCTAAAGTCCCACCTGCCTGGCTCCTGTGCCATGACCCACCCCTGCTTCAGGTGGTAGTAGCAGGGCCAGCCACGTGAGCTCTCCATTGGCATGATGAGGCTGACCACCACTTTGGGTCTCCTACTTCCCAGACCACAGATCCCAGGAGGTAAAAAAAAAAAAAAAAAGGCAATCCATCTAGAAGAGATTAAGAAGCCCAAGGGGAAGAAAGTACACCCCTTTGTGAAAGAGTGCATAGGAAAAAAAATGATGAGACAGGCTGGGCTTACATCTGAGGATAATCAACAAGGCCCTGCCCCACCCTAAGGACTGCATTCCTAGAATCATAGAAGATTAGGGCTGGATGTGACCTCAAGAGGTCATCTAGTCCAACCCCCTGCTCAAAGCAGGACCAGCCAACTAAATCATCCCAATCAGGGCTTTGTTAAGCCAGGCCTTAAAAATCTATAAGGACATAATTACATAACGACACAAACAGGAAGCAGAGCAAGGCAGAGAGAAGGGTGTAAAAGCCAGTCTGCAATGGTGGCAGTTGTTCCCTAAGGCATCTAAAGAAAGTCCAGTCTAAATGTGGATGAATTACTAAGGAGGAGTACAAAAGAATAGCACAAACACATAGGGACAAAATCGGAAATCTAAGGTACAGAAGGAGTTATATCTATCAAGGGACATAAAAGGCAATAAGAAGAGGTTCTTGAACTACATTAGGATCAAGAGAAAGCTGATGGGAAGTACAGGTCCTCTATGTACCAGAGAAGGAGGGCTAATAACTGATGATATCAAGAAGGCTGAGATGTTTAATGCAAAACAGTTTGCTTCAGTCTTGATTAAAAAGATTGGTGACCAAACATTTAACACAATGAATATTAACAACAAGGAGGAAGCAACACAAGCCAAATTAGGGGAAGAACAGGTTAAAGAATACTTAGATGTGTATTCAAATCAATACAATCTGATGAAAATCACCTTAAGGTACTTAAAGAACAAGCTGAAGCAATCTCAGAACCATTAGCATTTATCTTTGAGAAGTCATACAGGATGGGTAAGGTCCCAGAGGCCTGGAGAACTTATTAAACAATCAGTGTGTAAGCACACAGCGGATAATAGAGTTATAAGAATAGCCAAAATGGATTTGTCAAGAACAAATCATGCCAAACTAACCTAATTTCCTTCTTTGACAGGATTATTAGGCCAGTGGTTTAGGGGAAGCTCTATATGTGAGAACTTGATTTTTAGCAAAGCCTTTGACACAGTGCCACATGACATTCTTATAGGCAAACTAAGGAATGTGATCTAGCTAAAAGTATTATAAGGTAGGTGCACAAATGACTGAAAGAACATACTCCAAGAGTACTTATCAATAGTTGTGTCACACTGGGTGGATGTATCTAGTGGGATTCTGTAAGGGACTGTCTTGTGTCCAGTACTATTCAATATTTTCATTAATCACTTGGATAATGGAGTGGAGAATATGCTTATAAAATCTGTGGATGACACCAAGTTGAGCAGCACTGCAAGCACTTTAGAAGCCAGGATTAGACTTCAAAATGACTGACGAATTGGAGAATTAATCTGAAATTGAGATGAAATTCAATGAGAACAAATGGAAAATACACTTAAGAAGGTAAAATTAGATAAACAAATACAAAATGGTATAATTAGAGCTGAAAGATCTGGAGGTCATAATGTATCACAAATTGAATGAGTCAACAGGATGATGCAACTGAGAAAAAGAATAATGTATCATTTGGGGATGTATTACCAGGAGTGTTGTATGTAAGACACAGGAGGTAATTGTCTTGCTCTACTCAGCACTGGTCCGGCCTCAGCTGAAGTAGTGTGTCCAGTTCTGGGTGCCACACTTTTGAAAAGATAATTGGAAAAATTTGAAGGTCCAGCAGAGAACAATAAAAATGATAAAAGATTTAGAAAAACTGACCTATGAGGAAATGTTTAAAAAACTGGTGTAAGCCAGCGGTTGTGCTACGCCGGTCGCCGCGGCCCTTCCTGGGGCCCAGCCTCTATGGAAGGTCCTGGCACCTTCCAGAAACAAACAGGGAATTAGTCACAAGCACGCAGTCTCTAGCCCCAGCCCTTGGCAGGGCAGGCAGGCAGGCAAGCAGTCTCTAGCCGAGCCAGGGGTGAAGGAGGGTTTGTCGGGTTCACTAGGGAACAAGGGAAGGGGGAGAGGGACGCAGGCCCACCCGACTCCACCGCATCCCAGCCCAGGGCCCTAACAGTGGCAGAGGCGTTGCCACTGTGCCAGCGGGGTCCCACTGCAACACGCCGACGGTGGCGAGCCTTTAGCGGCAGCCACAACCCGAGCTGCCCCTGGACCACTTCCTCCCCTCCAGTCCCAGGTACCTCCTTCCTCCGGGTCAGCTGGGTAGACCACTCGAGGCAGACTTAGCAGGCCCTCTTTGTTGAGAGGTGGCAGATCGGGGAGCTCCTCAGCGAGGGGCAGCTCCTCCAGGTCGCAGGGTTCTGGGGGTGCTTTGGCTTCGGGCAGCTCCTCCAGGTCGCAGGGTTCTGGGGGTGCTTTGGCTTTGGGCAGCTCCTCCAGGTCGAGCCCTGCCTCCGAGGGTTCTGTGGCCAATAGCTCATCTAGGTCAAGACCTGCTTCAGGAGGGGTCTCCCATCCCAGAGGGTCCAGGGGCTCAGCCCACTCCCTGGTGTTTGGGGGCCCGATCCAGTCATCGGGTCCTGGGCAGTAGGGCTGCTCCCAGCCCTTTAGTTCAAAGAAGGCCCTACGCTGGGCTTCAGCCTGGCTGAGCTCAAGCCGGTGGGAAGGCATGTCTGTACCTGCTGGCAGCCTGCTCCTGACTGAGTGGCGGGCCCTGCCTTTTATCCCCTTCTCCCCAGGGGAAGTCCCGCCCTCCACAGGGGGGATTGGCCAGCCGGTTGGGCCTATCCCAGCCTGTCCCCTGGGTTGATGGGCAGGCTGAGTTCTTAACTCCCTGCTGGCCTGTGTTTGGGGCGGCAGCCCTTCCTGGGCCCCAGCCTCTGTGGAAGGTCCCGGCACCTTCCTACACTGGGCATGTTTAGTCTTGAAAAAATAAGGGTGGACTTGGTAATGGTTTTAAAATATGTTAAGGGGTATTATAAAGAGGACCATGATTGATTGTTCTCATGTCCACTGAAGGTAGACATAGGACAACAAATAATGGGTTTAATCTGAGGCAAGGGAAGCTTAGGTTAGAAATTAGGAAAAAAATTCCAACTATAAGAATAGTTAAGCTCTGGAACAGGCTTCAAAGGGAGGTTGTGGAATCCCTGCTATTTGAGGTTTTTAAGAACAAGTCAGAGGTGATCTCAGCAGACTTAGTCCTGCTTCAGTGCAGGGGGTTGGCCTTGATGACCTGTTGAGGTACCTTCCAGCCCTATATTTCTGTGGTTCCCTAAAGTAAGCAATTCATATAAAAGCATACATCTTTCAAACATAGTGTATTCTAAACAGAAAATGTTCCTGTCTTCCAAAAAGATACAAGTATCGAGACCAACATATCATGTAAAATTAGCTAACCTAGTGGAATAACATCCGGTGTAAAATATCTCCAAACCAGGGAAGTACCAATACCTAGTAAAGTGAAACAAGGAGTTACAGTGGGCAAAAAGAATCCTCAAAGGAGACATTGATAGAAGATTAATCTTTATCTTTTTTTGGTTTCTGACAGTTTAAAGTTAATCTGTCAATTTATATTTCACAATGAGTAAAATAAATTGAGATTATTAAAAAACAAAAACAAAAAAACCCTTGGTCTCTGTAAAGGCAGACAGCGAGTTGGGTGAGAAACTTTATTCTGCCACTCTGTTATTTAAGTGTAATGTGACAGACTTTTTGTCTCTTCATGGCTGAGAGTGGATGGGTAATTTGATTGGAGGAGTCCATTTTTCTTTGATTTTTTTTTTTGGGGGGGGGAGCAGGAAGGAGGGTTTAAAAATCATTTGTCACACTAAATAGTGCACATATATCCTGTCAATCAAGGTGCCTTTAATTAAAAAAAAAAAAAGATACACATATGAAAAATGTAGTGCTATTCTCAATTTTTTTTTTAAAGGCCAAAAGTGGCTCAAATAGACATGGCACTGTCAGGCATGTAATTTTGAGATTAAAACTAAAATCAGAAATCTGATTTTGTCTTCAGTTCCATTGATTTAGATCAGGAATAATTTCACTTAAATCAGCTGAATTATATTGGTGTGAAACCAGAATGTATGAGGTCAAAATCATGGATAGCGGCACTACAAAGGTTAAATAAGAATAAAAGACTTTAGGGGTAAAATCCTGGCTCCATTGAAATGAGTGGGAATTTTGCCATTGACTTCAAGGGGACCAAGATTTCTCCTTAGGACTTCTATATTCTGTAACTGCAAAGCCAAAAAACTTTCTGACTCACCTACAGTACAAATACAACTTGCTGAAACAGTTTTCAAGCTCATTAGAAGCCCAGTCCTGAGAGGTGCTGAACACTGATTGAGGGCTCTCAGCACTGTGTAAGAGGTGCTCAGCATCTCACCGTGTCAGACCTGAAAACATCTCTGTTTGAGAGACTTGTCTATTATGGTATGGACAAAAGAAGAGATCCCTATAAAGAAGGTATCTAGTACATTTCACCCCTAACCATGAATATCTTTATTTTCTGTCACAGATTTCATGCTGCTTTAAAATGAGCTTTGTAATTTTATTTTTAAATTAGAAAATGGATTTTTTTTTAAAATAACTCCTTGAATATTTGGTAATAGGTTATGCTATGGACTCTCAGAGACGTTGGATATATGAATTTTTTTTTAATCCAGTCTTTAAATCCTTTTAAATATTTTTCAGGAAAATGTGGGTTTCTATGCAAACAATTTTCTGTGGGTTTAATATCATTTACACCTTAGCGACTTAGGCCCAGAACCACAAAAAGACTTAGGTGCTTAACTCCCCACATCAAGCACCTAAATTCAAAATTCACCTACCACTGAGATCCTCAAAACCTATGCTCAGCAGATGCCCATGCCTATAGGCCCCTAAAATCCCTTAGTGCCTAAACTCTCATCTCAGTGCAGGTGGCTGGAGTAAATCTCTCAAGTTCCTGTCCAGTCCTACATTTCTGTGATTTGGAATCATCAAGCAGTGCACAATATTAGCCTGTGTAACAGCAGGGCACTGTTGCTCATACACTTGCTCTCTCAATCCCATTTCTCGTACTGTTTGTTACTCCCTTGTTGTATCTTGTCTTTAACAAGGCTCCAATCCTGCCATGTGATATGTGCAGTGGTCCCTTGCGCCCTCATGGAGCCAAATTAGCTTCAATGGGGCTGCACATTGGCAGGGAGGCAATTGCAGGATTATGAGCCATTCAAGGAATGGACATCTGTGTTGCCCAGTGACTAGAACAATGGGGCCTTGATCTACATTGGACCCTTTGAGACCTACCACATATGGTGGTATGTGATATATAACATGTAAATAATGAACATTTGATAACAAAATAGTCAAAATTCAGTGAAAGTTTGTTACCTCTGTTTTTGTATGTGCACTAATAGGGATATTCTTATGGCTAGAATTAGGCAAAGAAACAGTGGACTGCTTTCATCCTAAGGATGCAAGAAAATCCAGAATTAGTTTATGATGCCGTATGAAATATAAGTGACCATTTATAATAATACCAATATGACAAAATTGCAATGAATCTTACAAGATGTACCATGTAAAGATATCAATGGAAAAGTTATAATTTGCTAAGTATGATAGTCTTGTTTATATGTATGTATCTTCTTTGTATTGTAAGTTATGAATATGTGTGATATCTATATCTAAAACTTGTGCTATGCTACTGGGTGACACCCCCAGACAGATTAGCATCAGCACTATCCAGCCTGCTTGATGGCCCGTCAAGGACAATGGGTCCAGGGAGAGAAGCCAGGGGCTATGCCTATGAGTCACCAGGACATGTAAGGACAGGGGTCTCCAAGTGCTCTTCCATGCCCACGTGCTGTGAATTTTTGTTCAGGACAAGCCACATAGCAAAGAATATAAAAGGCAGCTGCACCATCTCCATTTTGTCTTCATTCCTGCTTCTTACCTCTGGATTAATTTCTCTACATCTGAAGCTTTAAATAAAGGATAGACAGACCCATCCAGGTACTGGATGTGTTGCAGAGGAACTTTACAGTGAACTCACCAATACTGCTAAAAATTTGATATATATGGACTTTGAAGTCATATATATGTATCTGATTGCTTTGATCATTTAACATCTCTCTTCTTGTTTGTTTCTTTTCTTTTACAATAAACCTTTAGTTTTAGATACTAAAGGATTTGCTGGCAGCATGGTATTTTGGGTAAGATCCAAACTAGTATTGATCCAGTAATGTGGCTGACCCTTTGGGGATCTGAAGAACATTTTATACAGTGAGCAGAGTTTTAAATAACTTCTTACTTTACTGGACCTAGTTGTTGATTGGGAATCAGAGACTGAAATGCAATAAAGGGGGCTGTGCAACTTCTTGTTTTAGCTTCTTGATAACCAGTGTGGGGAATCAGGAGTACTGTTTGTGACTACGGGGTGAATCTAACTTCAGTGTTAACCACCAGCTTTGGGAGAATCTGTTTTCATTTTTGCATCCTGCCCTGACTTTTTGTATTTTCAGCTGGGCTACCCTAGGCACATTGGGTCACACACCTTTTGTAGCCAGGCTGAAGGAATAACTATACTTCTCCTTCCCCCTCTTTGGGGGAGCTAGCTCTATTGTGAATGATGTTCTTATATTGTCTTTGTACTCAGGACAGGATTGCAGTGTGCACAGGCCTGCAATGGGGCACAAGGAGAGGTTAGGCTATTTAGCCCTGACACAAAGTGAATTGAAATCAATGTAAAAACTCCATTTGACTTTAATATGCTTTGAATCAGATCCTTTCCCCCACCCCGTACTAGGATACTCTCCAGGACACAATCTGTCACTACATTTAAGAAATCTTAAATATTTAAATTTAGAAACTTTTTAAAATTATGGTGCACATGAGCTGGCCATCAAAACCTGAAAACTCACTCATCTAATAAAAATGAGCTCTGATTAGCAAACCACATTCTGTAGTTTTTTTTGTTATTGCTGAGGGAGCAACCTGGCTAGATAACAAGAATCCCAACCTGTGTGTGTATTGTAAATAAAATAAAACATGTCAGCAGAATTTAGACTGGGCAAGACATGACAGAGACACTGCCTCACACTATATCTATTAGACAATGTAAGGGAAATTGTAAAAAGAATTGAAATGGAGCTTTTGTTACTATTTACATATAAAAAGCATTTTAAATGCCACCAACAGTTTAACGCCAGGAACTCTGCATCTGTATGTACAATAAGACTTTATATAACATTATATACTGCTAAATAGTCGGGCTCAATCCATTTTAGCATATACTTTAATGCATAGCAGGCACCTCCGTTTTCATTACTGACAATTCCATTTCCACTGTCTCTGACTGTGAGAGCAGGGAGTTTGAAATTGCAGCGGCTGTCTGTAGAGCATATTAAACTGAAATGGTGACTGGAGCAGAAGGGATTGGATGGTGAGATGAGTAGGAGGAGGTAATGGTTTATTTCTTTAATGCAAGATGTTTCTCTTTCAAGTTGAATCTGAGTTTTAAAACTTCAAACTATAATGTCTGCCTGAAAATGGATTTGTTAAAAATAAATAGTACAGAGCTATGGCAATTTCAGGTGTTCTTTGCTCACATTTGTGGCCAGTGTAAATGATACCATCAATGATTAAACTAGAGATGCTTCCTAGAAATTAAATAAGAAAGACTATACTAAAATGCGTTGATCCCCACTATTTCATGGTTTGTAATGTTATTAATCTATTCTCCACTCCACACCAGAGCTTCATACTCAGTTTAAAAAAACAATTGTCAGATATATATAAAGCTGCTGGTACTATACAGAAATTGTTACAGGCATTTCAAAAGTTACTGCTTTCTGGGTTTTCAATATTTAATATGCACCAAGCTTATACTATGTTGCCTTTCTCTGTGTCCTTAATAACTTTATTACTATTGTTGGTTGATAGGTTTCTGCAGCAAATCTGCTTCTCTACTGCTTCCTAAGGGAGTTCACATATTTGTTGGGTGTGAATTCTACCAAGCTTATTTTGTGCCTTATTTTTATAAATCAATGTAAGGGAAATTGTAAAGAAAAAAAAATGGAAATGGAACTGCAGGGAACATTAGGAATTCTTGGGCCAGTTTATGTCCTCCGTTCCTCTGTTGTCTCCTCCCTTTCTCTCGTTGCCTTATTTTTGTTCTCCCTGAGTGTCCTTTTTCCTCTACTTACTCCCTCTTTTTCCTGCCAGTTTTAACTTTGTTGTCAGATGCTGCCACCAGAGACATTCTGTCATAGAATTATGTGGAAAAATATCACAAAAGGCAAATAATTATGACATCATGATGTTAGAGAAACATTTGGGGATTGTTGTCTCACCAAAATGTTATTTTGGTTACTGAGGTTTCACACTGTGGAGGATAGTTATTAGGGCCATACACAACACTAGTTTGCAGGACTGCATCCTGTACTCGCCAGCAACCTTTATCTCCTATTATTAACATATTTGTACTGCAGTTGCACCTACACACCCCAAATGAGATTGGGGCCCTATTGTTCTAGGCATTGTTCATACATGTTGTATGAGACAGTCCTTCCCCAAAGCGCTGTGAATTTTTTACACCTCTGAGCAATGTTGCTGGGTTGACCTAACTATTTAGTGTAGACCAGGCCTTAGATACGTTTATAGTGAAAACAAGTAAAAGCATTTTTTTAAACAAGTATAAAGGTTCTAGAAGTAGCAAGTGACAGTATTGGAAACAAATAGTTACATGTAAAATAAAATCATAACATGCTTTTATGATAATCAGGAGCCAGATACTCTAGGCAGAGAACAAGGGGTGAATCAGCAATGTTATTGTACTATACAATTGTATCAAGTAAGGTCTTTTATGAAAACTTGTAATGTTCTGAATTTGTCTTTCATTGTTAGATACATATACGGACTATGGTTATGAATCTTAAATATTGCCCATACATATGTTTTCAAATGACTATGATGACTAGTAAACTACTGGTTCTCATTACAGACCTTACATGCCACCCTTTGGCATCTTACGCATAATCCTGATCTAGGGGATACCTGCAAAACCTCCTCCCTTCTGTGCATGCCCTCAAGCAGTTGGCATCAAGAGGTCCCAGAGTCACAGCCATGGCAGTGGTAAAAAGGAGAAGGAACTAGCTGCCCATGTAAGTGCCTAACATCTCTGACGGGCATGGATTTGGGGAGGATAGTGTCTTACATAGCATGACATGGCAGTGGATACGCTCTATTTTTAGCATGCTAGTTCAATCAAAGTAGGTGCAAGTATATCTGTTCAAAATAGGAATCACACCCAGCTTGAAATGTAGTTAGACACTTTGTCTGACCTGTTGGCAACGACAGACCTCAGTGAAGCTGATGAACATGCTGGCCACCTTTCATTCAAGCTAGCTGAGGGAATATTTAAATGCCTCTTAGTTTAATGATAGGTGATGCAATAGGTGCCACCACCAAGGCATGGAAAGGCCTGCGTAAAAGCTGAGCCATGTGTCCTGTTGGGTTTCCCTGGAGACTGATTGCAAATGCAGGGGCTGGGGCAATTATTTTGTTTCAGTGGTGTGTGCATGTGTGTATGTGTAAAAAAAAAATTAGAAAGTGAGCAGACTCATAGACTCATAGGTCAGAAGGGACCAATATGATCATCTAGTCTGACCTCCCGCACAAGGCAGGCCACAAAACCCTACCCATACACATTTATAACAACCCTGAACCCATGACTGAGTTATTGAAATCCTCAAAAGTGAGATTTGAAGACCTCAAGCTGCAGGGAATCCACCAGCAAGCGACTCATGCCCCATGCTGCAGAGGAAGGCGAAAAACCTCCGTGGCCCCTGCCAATCCGCCCCGGAGGAAAATTCCTTCCCGACCCCAAATATGGCGATCAGCTAAACCCTGAGCATGAGAGAGAGAAGCAGTGTGTGTGTGGTCCTAAGAGACAGCCAAGAGACAGAGCTTGTTTTGGGCAGAGTACTGGCTGGATGGGCAGGCTTAGAGATTGTGAGCAAGAAACTGCCTGCTGTTGTTTGTTCCTACCTTGTCCTCAAACAGGGGTTTGTGGGCATTCTCTGTAAATAAACTGGATTATACAATAGAATATACCTGACTTGTATAACCAACTTCCTCTAGTAGAAAATCCCAGGAAGATCCTGAATATTGGCTAGCTCCTCGTGTCAAGAGGAAAGAGTATTAACTGTCCTTTTTGAGGAAAAGAGAAGTTGGTTGAGATGTGCTGCCGCTGTTGTTATTGTTGAAGTCTGAATGTGTTTTCTTTGAGAGGAAAAAAAAAAAGACGACATGCCCAAAAGGAGAGAGAAAAGTCCACCAAAGACAGAAAATATGGCTTCTGTTTCTGGGACTGACTCTCTCTTGCAATCCCAGTATTGGAGAAACTTATCGCAAGTATGTGGCCTTATCTGTTCCAAGACCTGGCCAACTTGTACCAACATCACTCTGATTGTTTAAGGCATTGCTTTTTCGCTGTCTCCCTAGTCATGAGCACCCAATTGTGTAGCCAAAGATGCAGTCTTGGCAGGCTAAGACTCTTATGAAAACAGAAGGTGAAAAGAGAGAGAAAGGAAAGATGAGAAATAAAATGGAAAAGAAAAATGACACATGAAGAAGGGGTGATAGCAGGAACTAAACTAATTTGCCAGGTGTTGTTGAAGATCAAGCCAAAGCGAATGGGGATAGCAATGTCATCAGTTCCCTCTCTGGTCAGGATGCCTTTCAAGATCAGGATGATGTAGGCCCAACAGTGTCATAGTGGATCCTGGGTTCCCAGGAGATGGTGGCAGTTCCTTCCAGTCCATTTGTGTCCAGTCTGCTCCTATTCAGTGACCACCCAAACAATCTGTCTAAGAAGGGGTGGCAACCTCTTCTCATTAACATTAACCAATCAAAACACAACTGGGTGATTTCAGCTATAGACATTTTCTGCCATTTCTAGAATTTATCTTGTTGTCTTATTAATCCATAACTTTACTGGGAGCCTTAAAGTCCCTTTATAACAGTTCTTTAAACAAAAAGAATGTAAATTTAACAATTTAAAAAATTCTGTTTGAACCAGTCTATTTGATTTCAACTTTTGTGAACAATTTTATGGAAAAGGCTGAATTGGACTTTTGTTATCTTGGACAACCTAATGAACTCTACACAATAGTGATGAGACAAACATTCCTTTGGGGGCAGGGATGAGAGACTGAAATTGAGCTAAAAATAGCTATGTATATGTGGGGAAAAGAGACAGGACAAGAGATGGAGAAACTGAGAAATAGAGAAGAAAGTAAGAATTAAAAGGGAGGCATGTGATGGTAAAAGACAAGACCATAAAGAATAAGGCAATCAAAAATATGGGGAGTGAGGGACAGAGTGAGATAGGAAGGTGATTAAAAAAGAGAAGAGATAGCAGAAAGAATGGGAGGGAGAAAAATGAGGACAAAACCACTGATGATAAGTTAGGTAGAAGACAGCTCAAGTCAGAAAAATCTCACTCCCTTCACTCTCTCAAGTCTGTTTAAAAAAAATGTCAATCAAAGAGCTACATCTAACCTGAGAGCAATTTTCTCCCCTCAGACCATTTACCTGGCTTTCGAAATGATGATTCCTGTCCTAGGACACAATGATTAGTGTTGATTCTGGACACTTTGTGATCAGTGTGGATACCAGTGAGACACCGTACGCCCGATTTGCAGATCAATAAGGTTTAATGTGCAAGGTTTTCTATAAATATACTAGTTAGATACAAAGCCTAAAATTAACTAAAATAGATCATACTCACTTGGCCTGGAGAGCTAAGCAGTTACTCAGAAGGATGTATACAGGAACGGCTTTCTTCAGGGGCCCCGCCAGGGACCCAGTGGATCCTCTGGTCCAACTGGCAGCACCTCCTGCAGAATCAGATGTTGATGGAGCACCCCCCCTCTGTCTAAGTGGTGACTACCCCAATTATCATGGTGAGAATGGAATGTAGTTAAGGGTGGAAACCCAATGTAGGTAATTAGCATATCTGATAATGAGAAAGATAATTAGGTGAAGGTTGTTTATGGAAGGATATAGGTAATCAAAACAACATCTGGTGATAGGAGGGGCAGGGTAAAAGTATGCCCCTTGGCAATAAAACAGAGTATCCCAGACCTTCAAGGATAACTTGTTCCCATCACCATTATCTGTGTGTGGCTACAAGCATACAGTATTTGTATTTTGTCTTACTATGTGCCATGGTATGCAGAAACTGAGACATCTATAAGGTTATTCAGTCTCTGCCAACTGGAAAATGTCATGCTACAGGGGTCAGAATAGCCAAGCAAGCAATTGAAGCTATGCTAGGCTTATAGGACAGTGGTGAAGCAACTCAAATTGTACTGGGCCTCCAACAGTTAGATCCTCCATTGAGCCCCTATGACAGTACAAAATTTTCACAAAATGTTCTTACCTCATAATCTTTAAAGATTAGCCACAAGATTTAAGGAACATTGTTCCAATGGAAAAAATATAAGTAAAATTAATGTTCTGAGGAAACCTATTTGCCTGAATTAATGTATTTTCTTCAGCATAACTCTCAGTTTGCAGTAGAACTTTCTGTATATCATTTTACAGAATGTATTAACAAATTAGTTGTGATTTGTGTTACATTATTACACATTAAAATGTTCTAGCTGATGCTGGTAGCAACTGATGTTAAGATTGAAACACATTTTCAACCATATTCTCATGAGCAGTACTTACTCATTAGGGTAGTTCTACCAAATAAAATGAAACTACTCATGTGAGCAAGGTTTGTAGGAATGGGCCCTGGATAAAAAATGAAAATACATCTCTCCACATTGTATTTATGCTGAATAATGCAATAAGTGCAGCCAATGATGATTATTTTTTCCAAGGGTGAGCTTTTCAAAAGTTCTTATCTGACTTAGGGGCACAACTCCCATTGACTCATTCTCCTAAATCAATTAGGTGCTTTTGAAAATCCTACCCCAAATCAATCTATTTAATTTCTATAATGAATCACTTTATTATAGGCAAAAGCCAGAGGAAGACAGAAGTGAGACTCCAATTTTTCTTATGGTAATCACAGACCCCTGTGTTTTCTGCACTTTCCATGAATACATTTTTAGCACTTTAATTACTGTTTTTCTGTTCCTAATAGAAAGTCTGTGAAACATTTTCCATTGTCATTACTGGAGCCTGATTGCTTCATTGGTTCCCATTTGCCCCAAGGTGAGAGTTAATTTTAAAGCAGCAGTACATGGACTCTCTTAAAAGAAAATGTTCAAACTCAAAACTGAGGGAGCTTTTTCTTTTAACTAGAAAATCTTTGAAGAATGAAAGAGTGGAAAGTGCAATAGAAATAGGTATAGTTTTAGTTTGTCTTGAAACGACAGGAGGAGTGATCCTAATTTCCCAGATGAAAATAGAATTTTCTTAATGATCAGGTACGGCTTAGTTTTATTGTCTGCTTGATTAAAAATATGCAGCATTAACTAAGTGAATAACTGGTACACTGTATTTACGGTTCAAGTATACCAGTGGAGGGAAAATGTTAAAGCAGAGTTCTAATACATATAAACATACAGCTGCAGCAAATAAGATAATGAGAAACCTGCTGACATCATTTAAAAATACCCTTTAAGGAGATAGTGATTACGTATGTAAATATAGCAGCAAGGGTACCCCTAAAAACTTTCTGAATGGTACGCACAGCTAAATCATTCTCACTTACTCTCTTCTCTTGTACTTGTAGCGGAGGCTGTCACTGAGCAAGCGGAGCAGAGGGGGCTGAAAATGGGGTGAGGATGTGCAGGGGACCCCAGAGGAGGAGTTGCAGGAGCCAACCCTACAGCAGTAGTGAGGAGAAGCAGCAGAAGGTCACCCACTGAGGACTCAGGATTGGTCCCATGACCCCTCCATCATGATGGGATGGGGGATGGCAGGGCCAAAATTGAGTGAATGACATTGAGACTTGGTGCATTGGGGGGTCACAGGGTTACTTGGGTTTGGCCCCCGCAACCAAATGGTTGCAGGGGCAAATGGCAGTGGGATGAGCAGCACTGCTGTTTCTCTCTGCTGGTTTGGGACAGATTCCTGCACCGGGGTTAGCTGCTCAGTGGTCTGTGAAGCCTCACCCCACCAATGGTATGTACTGTGCATAAAGTGCAGTGCTGTGGGTACCACTGATCAGCAGTGCACAAAATGGAATACAAAAATAAGGAATCTAGGGGATTTTAGGCATCCATCACTGTAATACTAGACACTTAGGCACAATCCACAAAGATACATAGGTGCCTAAATCCTGCTTTTAGGCTCCACTGTGCTCCACAGAATTCCTGCTTGGCTGCAATCTAGCCCTGTAGGAACCAAAACTCACTCAGCACCTAAGTTCTTGCAGTAAAAGTTCCCAAAGCACCAACATTTCTGCATCCAACCACGCACATTGCTGCCCTGCTCTAAGTACCCAGATACCTATCTCCTGCCTCAGTGGAAGACAATAAACACTTTTCCACCTAACTCATGAGTGGGGCCTAAGCTAATAGACCTGCCTCTGAGGCTGTTTATATTTATGCAGAACAGAGACAGAGGTGCATACCCTGCTTCATAAGTTTTAGCCTAATGGTTAAGGCACTCCTTTGAGATGCGGGAGACCCTGGTTCAAGTCCCCCTACTGCTTGAGGAGAAGCAGGGATTTGAATAGGGATCTACTGTCTCTCATGTGAGTGCCCCTAACCAGTGGATAATGAGATGTCTGATGTGGGTCTCCCTCTATCTCTTCTATTGAAATTGTTCCATTTTAATTAAATATTAATTGGGCCAGAGAGCGTGAGATAGTCCAGTGGGTAGGGCACTCACCTAAGAGGGGTAGAGCCCTGCTCAGAGCCTCTCTCTTCTTCAGGCAGAGGGGCCACTTGAACTGGTGAGTGCCCTAACCACTGGGATAAGGGTTATAAGGAAGGTCAGCCTTCTCCTCCATTGCACAGGTCTAGGTGGCCTGTGGTCATGCCTTCCACATCAGTCCCCACAGACAAGTTAGACAAACACCTATCTTCCCTTGGTTCATAGATAGCAAACAGAGGTAGGCATCTTCCTGCAGCCTGGACTTAGGCACCTATCTCCATGAGAGGGGCAGGGCTGAGGACAAATCCCTCCCGTAGGCATCTCCCATTGGCTAGTTTAGCAGGTCCCAGCCTGGCATTCTGGCTTTTGTAGATACCATTCTACGGGACCTATCTTACCCCGTGCATTGTATAAAAAGCCTAAGAGCCTAAGTCAGATTTTGTGGATGCTAGTGTTATTTCTGTGATTTTTCTATGTGCCTAAGTCCCTTTGTGGATCCAGGCCTTGATATACAGCATTATCTGTAGGCAATGTGGTACAGTTGATAGAGCACTTCACTAGGATCGAAGAGTTATGGAATCTTTTCTTGGCTCTACCACTGATCACCCATGTGACTTTGGGCAAGTCACTTCACCTCTCTGTGCCTCTGTCACCCTTTATCTGTCTTGTCTATTTCAACTGAAAGCTCTTTGGGACAGGTCCTATCTCATACTACATCTTTGTACAGTGTCTAGCTCAAGTGGAGCTCAGTCACTACTGTAATCTAAATTACCAGCCCGTTCAAATGTCCTTCATTTCAAGAGACATCACTTACTTTATTCCCAAAATTACCAGTATTTCACATGTATTTTGTATCTATACTTGTGGCCACTAGCTGGTTATAGCACTCATCCAGATCAAATGGGTGTTGGGCAGTTTTCTCTTCTAGAATATGTTGGGAACATGTAGGATTAAAGGGTCTTCATGGGTAAATCAGTGTAACCAGTTGGGTGGTCTGGTGGAAAACTATGATATTTGCTTGGTTGGAATAATGGCTGGACCAGAAGAAATGGAGAGTGGTGTGTGTGTGTGTGTGTGTGTGTATGTGTGTTGCCAATTTCTGCTTACACACTGAAGATCCCTCCCTCCTCTCCCCTCCGGCCCCCCCAAAAAGGCAGAAAACACAATGGTGCACTGGACTTTGCATTTATTAATCTATAACACATTGATTTCAACAAGTTAATTATCAGAAGTTAATTTCTACAGATCATTTCTCTCTTCCACACTTTCTCTCCATATTCTCTATAATGCAAATTTGACCTATAGAATCTCTGTGTATTAATTAGAATAGATTAAGGCTAATCCCTTCTTCTATCACTGCTGGCTAATATAAATGACCGTTATGTACGAAGCCAGTTGACTAATGAAAATGTTAAGCCATGAGAGAGACTGTAGTTTTTAAAAAAAGACAAGTGACCTGTTGTAGAATTGTTCAATTTCATATCTTACAGAAACAATTTTAGAATAGCATGATAAAACAATAACCTGAGAGATTCTTTCTCTGTATTATACCACCACAACTAAGAGCACTGGAACAGCTTAAGCTGAGTACTGATATAGTAGAGGAGGAGCTGCTATCAGGGAGTTCTCTGTGGAATTTGTTTCCCAATTTAGTCCATAATAGCTCAATTCAGATGATCTTGAAGGCATGCTATGAAGATAATATGTCCCCTCCCTCCCTCCCGCCCAGCATTTGAAAATGGTGCATGGTGGAAAATGTAAAAATGGGTGGTGATTTGTGGGAGGGGAAGGGGGATTTGAGCTTTTGGGTTGCTTCAATTGCTGCTGGAGGTGATATTGAATTGTATTGCTGGGCCTTGGATTTTGGTTTTGTTGTATTCTGAAGTTATGCCAAGGTATCTAAAACAAATGGGTGCCACCCTTTTTCAGATTTTGAATAAGCCTAAATAATAATAACAGTAATAATGACTAATATTTATCTCAATACTTTCATCAAAAGAGCTTTACACATTTCACAATCCAATATGTAATACACTGTATGTATGAGTGCTAAGAGCAGAGAGGTGAACACCATAGATAAAAGCAGTGAGCAAAAGGCTTTTATTCAACTTTTAAAAAAACTTTGTTTTATAATTATTAACAAATGTGATATTTAAATAAAGTATTAAAAAATCTTATTTATAACCTGTACTTGTTACCTTTAAAAAACTCATTTTTGATTGGTCACCTTTTATGATCTGTATTTATTTTGTTCAAACTCCAAAAATGGTCCCCATACATTATAAAATCTGTTTGAGCATGACATAAGGCTATCTGTTATTTTCTACTGAAAGGTTTTTCCCTGCTTTATTTCTGCATGCCATGAATATTGGGTGATCTGTGCTTTCTCAAAACCAAGTTATCACATGTCAGGCTGCTAGTAGTAATAGTGTTATTAATGGGTCTTCCCCACATCAATAACCTCTTTTGGATTGTAACCTAATAGTCATTGGGGATTCTGTGGAAAATCTAACTTAAGTGGTCTTGAAAATTCTATTTGTTATATCAATAGCTCAATGAGTGAGATCAGATTCAATTTTTTACACAGAGGTAGGTAATAGTACTACTGAACAGGATCTGGGTGTTACAGTTAATCACAAAAGGAACATGAGACAAAAATATGCTGCAGGTTTGAACAAAGCTTTTATTATTGAGGGGTGATGTACGTAAAACACAGGAAGTAATTGTCTGTCTCTACTTAGTACTGGTAGGCTTCAGCTGTAGTATTGTGTTCAGTTTTGGGTACCGGTAGTAGGGTGCTCTGTGGCCCAGCCCAGCCCAGCCCTGCCCTGCCCTGCCCTGCCCTGCTTCCACTTCTTCTCTGGTCACAAACTCACTCAGAGACCCTTGATTCCATAACCATTGGTGCAGGTTTATTTACAAGTGCTTCCACCACCATTTGGTACACTATCTGCTCTCTTAGCCGCAGCCAGCCCCAGGAGAGAAGAGCCACCACACTGCTTCCACCCCCTTTGCCTTCTCCTTGCTTAGCTTCCTTTATACTGTCCCAGGATAATTGCTGACAGCTGTTTCTAATTGTCGCCTTAGGTTCTGGATTTCTCCAGCCATCTCCAATTTATGAATCTACAATGGAAACTGTCATGACAGGGGGCTGACTCAACAGTCTTTACCCAGCACCCTCTCACAGTACTACACTTTAAGAAAGAGGTGGACTAAATGGAGAGCGTCCAGAGGAGAACAACATAAAGGATAGAAGGTTTGGAAAATCTGACCTATTAGGAAAGTTTAAAAAAAATGGGCATGTTTAGTCTTGAGAAGAGACTGAGGAGGGGGCCTGATAACAATCTTCAAATATGTTAAAGCTATTATAAAGTGAACATAATCAGTTGTTCTCCATGTCCACCGAATGCAGGACAAGAAGTAATTTGCTTATTCGACCGGAAGGGAGATCTAGGTTAGAGTGTTTTCCTCAATATCTATCTATAAGGATAGTTAAGCACTGGAATAGGCTACCAAGGAAAGTTGTGGAATCTTCGTCATTGGAGGTTTTTAAGAACAGGTTGGACAAACACCCTGTCAGGAATGGTCTAAGTATTCTTGGTCTTGCCTCAGCGCAGGGAACTGGACTAGACAACCTCTTGCAGTCCCTATCAGCCCTACATTTCTGTGATTCTGTGCCACATATATGTCTCTTGTATATTTCTCTATAGCCTATTTCCAGTTAGATGCATGCAGGGCCAAAAGACGGCACCATACCACAGTAACAACAGGGTCTATTGGTCAGAGTAAGTCACTGTGACGATGACGTGGCAATTCCAGGCTCTATATTTGCCCCTACTTCTTTTAATTTGTGGTGAACAGATTACGTCAGTTCTAGCTTTAAATGTCATGTGAGATTAAAATAATACTGTAAATTGTGCACCATGATTTTAAACTAGTCAGATAAAAATATGCACCTACACCCCAAAGACAGCAAACAGACCAGTCAGAGCTCCTCAACAGCTGGTGGTGCCTGGAGCATAACTATTCCCCAATCGAAAATGCAAATCTCCTCTAAAGGGCTGCTTGATTTTAATATGCTCGTAGTTAAGAAATATCTTTAGTAGTTGCTGATGTTTTGGGAGGGAATGTTGCTTTACCTTTAGAGCCACAGAGAGGCAGATATGTAACTCATAAGCTGCTCAAGGGGAGGAATCAACATCTAGGTGCTGAATTCCTTAGGTCCCTGTGGATGCTGTGTATTTGGGACTCAAATGGTTTCACAAAGGCTGTGATAAAAAAAATCATTACTCTTTTCCCTCACCGAGTCTGCTTTTGTTATCACTGTCTAGACATTACATTACTGGTGCAGTTTATTAAATTTTAGATGGATGCCCAGAAGCCCATCTAAATCTCCCTTGACCTCGGAGACAACAGGTGTAATTTAACATTAATTGCTACTTCCAACATCTCTCTCTTTTAAAAATCTAGGCAAGCTAGTTACTTTCATTGCTGTCATTTTCTCTGTGAGTAATAAATACGATTTTAGTGCTGTTGGTGCTTGTATTTATAAAGAAAAGTGAGAGTTCCAGTCTCTCTTTTCCTTATGTGGCACCAGGAAGGTGTGAAGTTATGGAGAGCACCTATTCCACAATCTCCCCTTCCCATTCACACACAATTCAAGCCCATGAGGCAGAAAGGAAACATGCTATTACAGTGGTCTTCAACCCACAGCTTTTACAGTCTTCTTGCTCTGTCCAGGGACATGAGCAGAGCTGAAGCCATATAATCATTTACTGGACTACTGAAACTCACAGGCCTTGTGGGAGCTGACAGTTGCTGCACCTGTCCCCAGTTTCCATGCAAAGTTGGTGGAAGAAAAGGAGGAAAGAATCATCTGTAAAGGTAGTGAGACATGGTAGTGAGCATCGCTCTCCATTCCATAACTAGATTAGGGACAGTGCTGTAGGAGAGATGAGTGCACATTGTAACTAAGCAGGCAAACACTTTCTCTGGAACATAACTTTTCCACCCTAGCATGGTGCTTCTCAGGTAGAGTGTTCTGAAAACTGGAAAAACAATTTCACAAAATATTTGAAATTTTAAAAGTTGTTTATGTTTCACGGGATATAAATGGAACAGTTTGTCACGTTTTTCTTTTTTTTTTGTAATTTTCACAAAATATTTTTGAGCAATTTAAAATGCTCATTTTTACCATTTATCTTTCTTCCCTTTTTACCATGGAGTGCAATACAATTAATTCTGTCTAGTGTCTAGGGTTTTGTTTTAGTGATTTGAAAAATCAGAGTAGAAAAAAGCAAAAAAGGAAAACGTATGAAAACCTGAAGCGCTATTCATTTTTATTGCACACAGTAGCAAAAAGGGAGAAAAGGGAGAAATGAAAAAGTTGAAAAGCTTTTGATTTTCAAAAACTTAAATGAAACTTTCAGCTACAAGAAATGAAATGATAATGCTTAATGTCACTGAGAAATTTTCTGATAAAATTCCATCTTTGGTGAAAGAAATTTTTAGTTAAAAAATCTTGACCAGCTCTAGTTTCAGCCTTCTTTTTGTTGGACTGTTGTGTCCTTTGTGTCATGTTCTTGAGCAGTCACATCTTATATCTTTTCTGCTGCTTATTTTCTTTCTGTCTCCTTCCCATCTTTAGTACAAAGTTGCATTCTGTTCAGGACATCTCATGGTGGTTCTGCACAGCTAGGCTTCCTCTTCTCTGGCAGATAAGCTGAGAGTCACTGAAGAAGAAAGATTTCTCACTATATGCACCAGCAGAGATACACATCACCTCAAAGGCAGCAGGAAGGAGGTCAGGTAAAGGCTGTATAGTGCACTTGTCTGCACAATCCTGAGCTGACATGATGAGGTGTAGCCCTGCACTTTCCAAACATGTGCCAGTGCCTGAATGGCATAAGGCTTCTAGTCTGGCTACATTTGAAGTAACCATGGAAGTTGACAGGGTAAATTTGGGGTCACTCAACTTCTATACTACCCTCCCTCACTAAACTAAGGTATCAGCCCCCCACTTATCCCTTCACTGGTCTGATGAGTGGGGCTTACCTTCTGGACTGGGAAGGGAATCTCTGCTATTTCATGTATATTCCACGGCTGGTGTGCTTGCACCCCAAGCATTTGAGCTCAGATTCTTTTTGACTATGTCCAATGAGGCTGCAACTGCACTGTGAATGTCCTCATGCCTCCCATCCAAGGATATAATGGCTAGGATGACCCTAACCATCCTTCAGTTATTTCTTACCATCCACGGCTATGAGTTGGAACTTTGGCCATGTCCAAGCCTCCAACACACTGTGTAATCATTTTATAGTGTTTATAAATAGTTGTAAATGCCTGAGATTTTGCGTAGTTAGGATTAGTTTTTACATAATGTTTCCTTTTTTAAAAAGCTAAAAACCAAACCTTTTTCTCTGAGATACTTCATCCCATTGTGGCCTATCCTTTATGGTGTAACAGAATTCTCAAGGAGTTTAAAACTGTCTCTATGAAGCAGTATTCCTCCTTACAAGGTATTGTGCCTTGGTGAGGGGCACGTTCCTGAGAGATGTGCCATCTGTAACTGTTCTAAAAGAACAAAAAGGTGAAAGAGGCTTGACTAATGCTATTTTTACTGGAAAGGTCTATGCATCTCTTTTTAGATCCTGTAGTCAGTGGCTGGGGCTGAAAACCCTCAGCTATCCAAAAGTCCTCCGGTCAGTTCTTCAGCTCCAAGAGGTGTTTCTGTGGCCAATAACATATTTGAGGTCAGAGGCAGAAATGAGCACCACTCCTCTAAGGGGTATAGATCTAGCTCCCACTTACTGGGTCCCAGCATTAAGAAGGAATACTCTGCTTATTCTGATACTGAGAAGGATAGTTCAAGGGCCTGAAAGATTTGCTCAGGCACCCATTTAGACACTGGTCACCATACCTCAATATCAACTCTTTACGAGTGTCAGATCATGCAATACAGGATTGAAGCCCCTGGTACCAATATTCTCAGTATTAACTCCTCGGGTTCACACAGTGCCAGCATTGTGCAGAGTTCTTTTATGGCACTGCAAGACCTCACAGCCTCTGAAGTACTGGAATCATTGCTGTTGTCAGTGGCACAAATTCCTTCTGAATTACTCACCTTTACTTCCTCTTTAGTACCAAACACATCTGAGGTACTGGTTAAAGCACATCTGAGAGGTTACCTGGCATCCCAGCTGTAAACTGCTACACTCTTAGAAGGAAAGTAACTCTCTCTTCCTCGGGTTCAGACAAGACAGTTACACCTCCCTGCAGTTATGCCCTGAGGTCTAGGTTCTTTAATCCCTATATCTCAGAAAGGCATTCTAGCCCGTGAGTACTAAGAGACATTAGCCTTTTATATCCACTCCTGCACCTTATCCATACCAGCAACCTTTGTCTTATTGGGCACCATTTGGCTTAAAACCAACAGGAAGCCAGCTTCTGCAATCCAGTCTAGGAACAGTAGGAACAGAGCTTTGATAAAGATAAGTTGCACACTGACCCACTACAGGAAGGATGTGGACAAATTGGAGAGAGTCCAGCGGAGGCCAACAAAAATGATTAGGGTGCTGGAGCACGACTTATGAAGAGAGGTTGAAGGAACTAGGCTTGTTTAGTTTTCAGAAGAGAAGAGTGAAGGGGGATTTTATAGCAGCCTTTAACTACCTGAAAGGGGGGTTCCAGGGAGGATGGAGCGAATGGTCTCAAATTGCAATGGAGGTCTAGGAAAACTTTTTCACTAGGAAGATGGTGAAGCACTGGAATGGGTTAACTAGGGAGGTGGTGGAATCTCCAGCTTTAGAGGTTTTAAAGGCCTGGTTCACAAAGCCCTGTCTGGGATGGTTGTGTTGGGCTTGGCATTCTTTGAGCAGTGGGTTATACTAGATGACATCCTGAGGTCCCTTCTGACCCTAATATTGTGTGATTTATTCAACATTACTCCATAGCTGAAGTATTAATGTCTGATGCTCAGTTTGTCAGAGCTCTCATCTGCTGTTGACTCCTAGCACCCACCTTCTATGATCTAGGTCATGGCTTGTGAGTTAGTGTGACAGTTCACAGGGTACCCAAGACTTTGAGTCACCATGTTATCCCCTGCCTCCACTGAGAAGGAATCTTTTTTGTGGTTGCTGGGTTTATATAAGAAAGGATAAAGATTTAAGTAGAAGTGAAAGTGATAGAAACAACTGGTTACAAAACAAACCAAAATCATAAAACATGAACCTGTATCTACACTTATCAATGGTTATCTTCCCTCTACGACAACCAAGTCTTTCCCCACAAAGTTCAATCTGTTGCAGAGCTGACTGATTTCACAAGAAGCAAGATCCTAATGTTCATAAAAGCTGGCCACTCAGTAAGGAGTTTCCTCAGTGAATGGATCCAGAGTGCCTTTCCCTACATTCTGTTATATTGGAACAGTCTTTTGTTTTTATTCTTAGCCAGGGTCATCTGCTGGCTGCTATAATGTTCTTTTTCACCTCCAGGTGCTTTCAATAGTTTGAAATTGTCTTTGCTGGTTTTCGATTAACTATTCTGGGATGTGGCCAGGGTAGACCTCAGGGTCTAGAGATCAAGGTAGACATCAGAATAGATGTGGCCAGGGTAGAACATTGCATTACCTTGCCAGCTGAGTAGAAAGGGGTGACAACTCCCTTTTGCTTGAATTGGTCATCATTGAGACGTATTACTTCCTAATGACTAATTTCTATTCCAAGTCTATAAAATCTACTTTCCATATAAATACATCCTTACATAAATATTAGCCCTACATACATATGACTATGAATCTTGACAAATTATGCGTTTCTATAGATATATTACAAGTTACTCTTTTTGCATAAACATACTGTAAATCATGTATTTGGTGTAGTGAGCTTGTCAGGTCTTAGTGAGAGATGTTTGAAAAGAACAAGGGACACTTTGTCAGCGGGTCTCTGTTCACAGAAATAGTGGAATATATATATATGAAAAAGTACTCAGACAAGAAACTTTACAATAACTTTCTTTGTTCAAAATTTGTTTTCCATATCTATTTCACAATCCACCTTCCTATGGAGTCCTATAACACCTGGATTTGTTATGGAGAAGGAATTGAGGGACTGTTAGGAATGCCCTGCCCTGTGTGCCCTCGGATGGGATGCCTGAGAAAACTGATGATGCAGGCATGGTGCAGCACACACTTCTGGCCAAAAGAATTTGAACCATAGTGTACCATAAGTGGACTATATATGGACAACATATCTCAAAGAACCATGGTTACTGTAAAGATAGTAACAATTTCTTTAATTAGAAGTCTGGGGCATTACTTGTGCTTAGGGCCATGAAAAATTCACTTTCCCTCACCTGTATACCATAGATTTGGAGAAATTTTTGGAGGAATGATATGAAAAAGGAAAGAAATCTTACGTAGTTCCTCTTAGTATTAATGAAGGACCTAATAGAGAGGATTAAATCCCTCATGCTGGAACCTGGGATGGGCAACTGTATTTTGGCTGGTTTTGAACTCATTCAGATTTTATGGTTGCAGAAGTTGGCTCTAAGACACTGGGTTTCCATCTTGGCTAAGAGAGGCTGTACAAGGAGGAACAGAGAGGAAGTAGCAAGTAAAGAATCCAGTTCAAAGAGGGTGAAAATGGAGTAGACTGAAAAAGCAATTACACATAGAATATGGAGAAACAAAGGATCAGAAAGGTGACAGAGAATTCTAATGATAAAATTGTTGTGTATTTTGTGTCCTGCTTAGTTGCCCAGGTTGTCATAGCAACAGAGCCTAGCATGCTGCCATAGCAACAGAGTTCGAATATTAGGGGATAGCTCAGCCAGTTCTGGCTGGGTTTCACTTGTAGTTCAATAAAGACTTTCTGCGAGTTTTCATCTCTCTGTGTTCCGTGCTGATTTCTCTCTGAATACAAGTAATTTCCAAGGATTTAATATAACAAAAGTGGTGACAAGGATAGGATGACTCTGTGCTGCACTAGCTAGAAGCAAAAGTAAACGTAAAAAAAACCTTTGCTGTTCTGGGGGCTGGGCTTTTTGCACTGACTATGAAACTGAAAGTAAAGCAGGCTGTGCTCTGTATTGAGGAAAAGTCAAACAGAATGGGAAGAGGGAAGAAACAGAAGCCGTGACAGTGAATGAAAATCACCAGCAATTGTGTGTATGACCCCAACACACATGAAAAAAAGCAACAATGGCTACACTTAAGGGGCCCCTGGGACCTTTTGATGAAACTCTGGAGCAATGGAATTCATATACTGAGTGTTTTCAGCTTTTAGTTATTGCATGTGAAATTACAGATGCAAAGAAGGTGCCAATTTTGTCAAGTGTTGTGGGAGCTAAAATCTATACTTTACTAGGCAGCTTAGTGCACCCTGATAAGCCAGAGACAAAATCTTACAGTGACAGAGTAAAAATCTTAGAGGCACATTTTTCCCCAAAACCACTGATAATTGCAGTGAGATTTGGGTTCCACAAAAGGAATCAAGGAGAAGATGAAACAATTGTGCAATTTGTAGCAGCTCTGAAGAACCTTACTGAGCACTGTGAATTTAATGATGTATTAAATGACACCCTTAGTGATAGGTTAGTGTGTGGTGTGCATAATGAAGCAATACAGAAGCATCTATTGACAGAGGCCCAGCTCACCAGGTAGAAGGCCATTGAAATTGCAGTTTCTATGGAGTTGGCAGCAAAGGAAGCACAGCGGCTCAGTGCATCAACCAGAGTGGATAAGGTGTCACAAGAACCTACCTACAAGACAGTGGGGAGCCGGGAATGTCAGTGCTGTAGAAAGCCTGGTCACCATGCATCAGAATGGACACTGTGGAAAAAAGGGACACACTGAGGGTGCCTGTAAACAAAAGAAAGAAGAGTCAAACAGAACAGGCAAACTGGAGAAAAAGAAACCTGCTGTCTGGCAGACCAAAATGGATCTGCATGCAGTAGAGAAGACTCAAGATGATCAAAATCACACCCAGTCAAAAGAAGAAGTGCCACTCCATCTCTTGTCCATGGCAGTTGGCTCACATGAATACTGGTTAACCCTGCTGTTTGAAGGTAAACCTGTATGCATGGAACTGGACATCAGTGCAGCAGTTTCACTGGCCTCAGACCTTGTGTATAAGGAGAAGCTAAAGCATCTCCTGCTATAGCTGACAAAAATCATTCTGAAGATGTACACTAGAGAAGATTTACCCATGTTGGGCACAACTGATGTTAAGGTGGAGCTCAATGGACAGACTGCTAAATTGCCACTGTTTGTGGTGGAAAGCAATTATCCAGCCTTAATGAAAAGTCATGGCTTAAAAAGATCCAGCTGATCCAGAAGTACATAGGACAGCTAAAGAGGAAACCGGTATAACAGCTGTATTAAAGAAACATGTTGCTGTTTTTGACGAGGATCTGGGAAGTCTGAAGGGAATCATTGTGATATTGAACATTAAGACTGACAGCCAACCAAAATGTCTGAAAATCAGAACAGTGCCATATGCCATCAGGCCAAAAGTTGAAGTGGACCTGGAGTGCTTGGTCAAAAATGGAGTCCTAGTACCAGTTACCCACAGCCAATGGGCAACCCCAATCATTACAATATTGAAGAAAGATGGCGCCATTCAGATTTTAAGATAATTGTTAACCTGGCGTTGTATGCAGAACAATACCCTCTTCCCCGCATCGATGATCTCTTCGCTGGCCTGGCTGGTGGCCAAAAGTTCAGCAACACTGATCTGAGTCAGGTGCATTTACAGATGCACGTCGATAAGAAGTTCCAAGAGCTGTTGACTATTATGATGCATGAAGGGCTGTACTAATATTGTTGCTTCCCTTTTGGAATAATGTCTACTCCAGCTGTGTTCCAAAGATCTTGAGTGGCTTGCCAGTGACCAGGATGTTGTCAACATAGCACTGGACTCCTTGCAAGAAAGAGGAGGATCATCTTAAGAACTTGGAGGCTGCCTTATAAAGACTGGAAGAATATGGCCTACAAATCTGCAGACAATGTGAATTCTGCCAGTCCTCAGTTGAATATTTGGGACATATCGATGCTACTGGACTTTGTAAGGCTCCTTCAGAAGTCGTCTATGGTGGAAGCTCCATATCCTCAAAATATAAGCCAGCTTCACTCTTTTTTAGGGTTATTGAACTATTATGGAAAGTTTATTCCATACTTAGCAACAGTACTAAAACTACTACCTGAACTCCCTGGCAAGAACAAGGCCTGAAAGTGCACTGAAGCCTGTTATGTTGCATTTAAAAAGGTTAAATGAACATTGCTAAATTCAGAGATTTTGACACATTTTGATCTGTCCATACCTCAAAAGTTAGCCTGCAATGCCTTCCCTTATGGTGTGGGAGTGGTCGTGTCACACATTATGCCTTCAGGAGAGGAAAGACCCATTGCTTTTGCCTCATACACCTTAAGGAAAGCAGAAACTAACTATGCCCAAATCGAATGTGAAACACTGGAATAATTTTTGGAATTCGGAAATTTCACCAGTACTTGTTTCGACAGAATTTCACACATTTCATGGACCATTGACTTCTAACACGCACAGGCATTCCACCATTGGGTTCAAGTCATATGCAACAATGGGCACTGTTGCTTTCCGCACACACACATATGAGGTTAAATATCGGAAATCCACTCTGCACTGCAGTGCAGATGGTCTCTCAAGACTGCCTTCAAACATCAGTATATTGACCAGAAAGTAATCTTCTACTTTTAACAGGTAGAGAACACATCCATCACTGCTACTCAAGTAAGGAGGGAAACTTGCTTTGACCCAGTACTGTCCCAAGTTATGGACGTACTGATGCATGGAGCGTCTACAGGACTCTCTGATCTCACCCGACCTGTGTCCCTACATGTCTAGGAGGATGGAGTTATCAATCCATTCTGGTTGCTTGTTGTGGGGAATGTGTGTCATCATAGCACCACTTCTGAGATTGCAGATCTTGGAACAGTTACATTCAGAAATTGCATGAAAGAAATTGCACAAAGCTACTTTTGGTGGTCTGACCTGGACAATGCCATTGAAGAGAAGGCAAGAGCTTGTACTTCATGTCAAAGTGTGAGAAACGCACCTCAGTTGACACCCCTACATCTCTGGAACTGGCCTGAAAACCCATGGCCGTGTATTCATGTTGATTTTGCCAGCCCATTTGAAGGAAACATGTTCCTGGTTGTTGTTGGTGCTCACTCCAAATGGCCAGAACTCTCTGTAATCCCATCCACTGGTGCTGAAAGCACTATCCAGAGACTGCGAGAAATCTTTAGTCATTTTGGTCTGCCAGAACAACTTGTGAGCGACAGTTGGCTGCAGTTCGTCTCTCAGGAGTTTGAAAATTTTATGAAAGCAAATGGGATACATCACATCTTCAGCACCATATCATCCATCCACCAATGGATTAGCAGAAAGGTCTGTGCAGACAATGAAACAAGCTTTAAAATCTGCACGGGGACATTCATCCATTCAAAAGCATCAGGACACCTTCTTACTATCCTACAGAAACACACCCCATGCTATGTCCAAAGCGTCTCCAAAGCGATGGGACAATAGCTGCACGCTTGCTTTAATCCGCTGAAACTCTCCAAAGCATGACAAGTTGTGCAAAGTGAACAGCAAAACCAAGTCATCAGACGTGCACACAGCAAAACACTGAACCTTTAGTCCTACACAGCCTGTCCTAGCTTGAAACTATGCTTCTGGAGCTAAATGGGTCCCTGATACAGTCATTGCCCAGAAAGGATCTGTTTTCTATTCTGTCCAGACTGCAAATGATCTCACGTGGCATCAACATGTAGATCAGTTGTTGCCAAGTCATACAAATTCCAAGGCCACATCTCTAGTTGAACTGCCTGACCTCACCATTGCAGGTGAGATATCAACGAGTCAACAGTTATCTGTTCCTGACTCTCCTCCTCCACCTAACTGTAGTAGATACAGCCCCTTCACCTGTTTGAGCAGAGACAACATCCTCATCTGTTTGAGCTACGAGTCCTGAGCCCATTGTTAAACCCACACCAATAACACCTTCCCATGCAAGAACACCAGAAGTCTGCCACAATCCATCTAGAGAGAGGAGACCTCCTCAATGGCTGGATCTTTAGCTAGGGCAAACCCATGTTTACAGGGCAGAATAATCCCCGGGGTTTAGCCTGGAAATGAGGCAGTCTACCCTCATTTCCTAGTTTAGTGATTGTTCTGTTAAATGGGCATTTTCATTAAGCGGGCAAGAATATGTTGTGTATTTTGTGTCCTGACTAGTTGCCTAGGTTGCTGTAGCAACAGAGCCTAGCATGTTACCATAGCAACAGAGTTAGACTATTAGGGTTAGCTCAGCCAGTTTTGGCTTTTTTTTCTTGTAGTTCAATAAACTTTTCCAAGGGTTTACATCTCTCTGTGTTCCGTGCTGATTTCTATCTGAGTACAAGTAATTTCCAAGGATTTAACATAACAAAAATAAACATTAAATATAGAGGGCACCCACTTGTGAAAACCTACTGTGGGGGAAAGGGTACTCTGTCTTTATTAAACAACACAACATTCCCTGTAATTAGAGAAAATATTTGTCTTCTCAATTAAAAAAAGGATCATGACTGAATTAAGAATGAACTTAAATTACAATGAAAAAATTGTGCAAACCTAAATGACCGAAATGAATTCTTTGGATGCTAATTGTGGTTCTAGAGGTTTAACCATCCCAGTCTGGAACTGGAGTTCTCACAAAAAAGATATTTGGTTCTCTCTACTATTGGTGATGCTTCTGGGGGAATTTTTAAAAGAAATTTCCTATCTGATTTACCTGAGTGCAACTCTAATACTGGTGGTGAGATTGGATTTGTTTGTCAGAGAGTGATATTTGGCCCAGAGAATCTTACAAGAACTTTCAAAAGGGTATCTTTTCTTGCAGTCCACGCTGATTAACAGTAAGAAAAACAGGAAGTGTAGAGAATTACGATATCCTTCATTAGTGAGAGAAATAATTGTTTTTTTTTTAAAGGATGGCATTTTATGATAACCACTCTATTCCAACCAAGGAAAGGAGTGAAGGAACTCATTTCTCTGACACTTTGAGAGCCAGTGGTCATTGAATGAATTTTTTCAGACTAAAAATATGAAAAGATCATGCATCAGCATGAAGGTTGCAAGAGACCAAAGTGTCATCCTAAATTCAGGCTCATAATGTCAGTGATATTTTGTCATGATTTCCTCCTTCAAGGACAATGTGTGAGGCAGAAAGATAGGTAAATTAGACAGTTTTACTGAATTGTCCCCATTAAGGCTTAGCTACTTTTACCTCATTGCTTTTTGCCTTCATTTCTCTTTTGGTCTTTTTTTTTTTTGTAATGGAGACAATTTTTTGCCTGCCTTTTCATCCTTTGGAGTGATCTTTAATTCACATTCATGAACTATGCTTACTATCCAAATTCCATGTTCAGAAATATGATGTGCTTCTCATTGTGATGAAAGAGTTATTCTCTAAATTCCATGTTTTATTGCTAGAATTGGTTCTGAGCAGTTGGAAAAAAAAACAAAACCCTTTTATTTCACGTTGGGAAATGCAAGTTGGTCTGTCATTAGGTGGTGTAGATTTGGCATCTGATTCAAGAAATTTTATCAGTTTTATTCACGAAGCCCTGTCTTCTTGTTATGTACCATGCAATGTAGCCTGCTCTGTTACAATGGAGTTCAGTCAAGACTCATTATTCTCAAAAGTGTATTCAGTCAGATCACCCATATCTTCTCTTCTTCATCTCCTGAAGTTTTTACAAGATGTACACATTTAAAAGGAATATATTTTATTATTAAATAAATCTAAATAGGGGCTAGTCCTTCTGCACTCTTGTCAGTTTTATACAGTATATGCATCATTGCAGTTTTAAGATCTCCTTCAGTCAAGTCTCATTAGTGTAGTTAGTTTATTCAGTTGGATCTGTTATATATGCCACTCAATGTTAGTAGTTTTAAGGGCTGTGGGGATAAAAAGAATACTTTATTAATATATGAAGCTGTACTGAGAGAATTCTCTTTCAGCAGCCATTTTAGTGTATTAAATGTAATCTCATCAGGATTAGTCACATTTTATTTTCATTCTGTATTTCATGGTTATGGGAAACTGCAAATAGTTTAAGATTCTATGAAGTTAAGAGATACTACTTGTTATTAAAATAAAATCTCAATCTAGGGAAGTTTCATTAGGCCATTTGATTCAGTAAATTTATAACTGAATTTTTTTTTTAAAAGGTGGTAACAGTAACATTGGATGTGTTGTCTTTTGTCAGTTCTGTCAGTCAGAAATATTTAATTATCTGGTGACCCAACAGGTGGCACAGAGCCTACAATATGGACCAGAAGCCCCACTATTATATTTTGCAGATTAGTGAGTAACAGGTGGACATATTCCTGGCAAACCCAAAATTCCCATTGATCGAAGTATATAAGGAACAGCAAATAGAAACAAGTGGTATCTTACTATTATGTCTTCAAAAACAATATGAAGAATGTAGGATTGGACTGTAAGTATCCCAAAAATAAAAAGCAAGGGTAATGTGTCACAAAATATACTCAGTCACTTTAATTAGACAGTTGTAATTCAGTTTTAGTTATTTTGGATTCAGTGGAGTTGAACAAGATGTAATTCATTACAGAATACTGGCTGTTATTATTTATACTCTCATGGCAGGACTGGAGTAATTTGTCAGATGCTGTAAAAACATTGGAGAGACAGTACACACAGGGCTAGATCCACAAAGGGACCTGGCCCAGAGAGCAATTTTCTCTATAGGCCAGTGGTGGAAGACTCAGGATCCATTCCCTCCTCCAACAATGTGTATTATATAAAGTTAACAGCTTCAACAGGAGAGCGAGACATTCACCCCAGAATACCCCCCTAGCCTCTGGTGGGGTCACTCCCCTCTGAGGTGGGGGACCTGGGTTTATGTCCCTAATCTGACTCAGACAGAGTGGAGTTCTGAACCTGGGTGTCCCAAGTCCTATACGAAGGAACCCTAACTAGTGGGCTATTGGTGACAAGGAGGGAACCACACTTTGTGGGAGGGTGCCAGAAGTTTATCACTGTAACAATTAGCATACGCCCTCTTTGTGAGTCTAGACCCCAGTCTCTTCCCCAAGGATTTTATAATATAAACTGAAACAAGATATAATGAAAGCATAAGGAACAAAGGGAAGGAAGATGGGTGGGTGAATGAATGGATGAGAAATGAGTAAAGAAATGAGGTTACATAGGTACATAGGCTATGTGCAAAACTTAATTTAAAAATTTCAGAATCATCTTCTTTTTCAACATATAAATGTTAACAGCTATCTCTGACTGTCAGATATCCTAGTAAACATTAATTGGCTGAATTTGTAGAGGACATCACATCAGAAGTAGTCGTTAATAATTTTTAGGAGGAAAATTTGCATTTTCAGATTATAATGATATATTTACTTGCAGACTATATATTATTTGGACACCAGAGTCCTATCTAGAATTCCAGAGACACACTGGTAAACAAGAGAGACAAAGTTAGATTTTGACTTCTATAGAAGCGAATTATTTGTAAAAAAGTGCACTTGACAACTAATTGTTACCTGTTTAAAATGGACTGTGATCACATATATAATAAAATATTAGATCAAGGAAGGTATTCCATGCATGGTATTAATATTAGGGGAGTGTGATATTTTCTTAATGAAACCTTGAACTGTGGTAAATTCATTTGGTTTAGCTAGAAACTTGATAACTCTGCAACATTTTCTAAGGTTCAGAATACTGTGTATGAAACTGCACTGATTTATGCTTTTCATTGAAATCATGTGAAGTTCATGGCTCTGATGTGAAATCTGTGGCTTTCAATAAATTTTGCATTGAGACTTTGAATGTTTTTTTTCCCTAAAGCTTAGAACCAGGGCGCGTGAACCCACATGGAACAAAACTGAAGAAAATAATTACTAAGGTTTGATCCTGACATCTACTCTGCAGGTATATAGCTGCAGAGGGGTGAGGTAAGGCATGGGAAATGCAAAGGCAGATACTTTTTCTCTGCATAATGTAAGACCAAATCCTATTCTAAGATTGGAATAGCACTGTGTGTGTGTGTAGCACCCCTACATTTTCTTGGGGATAAGCTGTAATGTGAGGCATATGCACAGAACTATGCTTGAACTAACTTTATCAACAACAAAAAGGAAGAATGATGCACAAGAACATCTTGTACATTGATATAATTGACAAACACCTCTAGAGGGAGCTCTATTACTTATTCCTGTACCCTTACAGCCATGTTTCTCAACTGGTGGGTTGGTACCATTAGATGGGTCACACGAAGCAAGCAGGGGAGTCATGAGGCACTGGAAATAGTATTACAGAGAAAGTCTCACTCCCTCTCTTTCACAAAGCCTTACACTTCAAGGTCAAGTATTGTTTGTCAACTTCTCAAAACTCACACAAGGATTAATTATCACAGATACTTTTTTACAGATCACAGGTTTACTTTTATAGTAAATTAAGGGGATCATGAAAATTGTTGACTTTGAAGAACCGACCTGAAAAAGTTGAGAACACTGTTTTTACAGAATGGTCTGACAGTTCGCATGTGTTTCCAGTTGCCCCTTTAAAGCTGGTAAGTATACCATGAGGTAAGCAGTATACACTAGACAGAAATGCACAAAGGTTCCTTTGGGACTGATGCTATGAAGTGATTGCTGGACTGGACTTTAGACCAGCAGCAAAATGAGCTTTTCCGTCACATGCCTGCCTTGTGGAACTCTTGCTTCCTGGTTTGTTGGCTTGAGCTGTTTCTTGCTCTGCAAATACACAGTTCAGAACAGCAGCATTTTGTATTCATTTTGCCCTGGGGTAAATAACTAGAGCTGGGCAAAATATTTTATCCAAAAACATTCTTTTTTCAGAGAAAAATGCAGATTCAGTGACAATGAAACATGATTTTCATGAGTTTATGTTGGTTTGGCCAAATTGCTTCAGTCAAAAAAAGCCCTAAAAATATCAGAAAAAAAGGAAACATTTTGTTTTGACAGTTTCAGAAAGGAAAACGTTTCAAACCAAAAAAAAAAAAAAGACTTTTTTCCAAAATGCTTTTAAATTCTATTTTAGAAAAAAACAGAAAATGACTAAAATGCTCAAAATTGACCCAAAACATTTCATTTTGGATCAAACAAAAAGTTTTGTTTAAGCCAAATGATATTTCTTTCAACTTTTCAATTTATGGAAAAGTTGAAAATTTTCATTTTTGTTTCAACCCCAAATATTTTTTTTAATGTTTCAGAATTGCCAACAACCAAACAAATCCATTATTCACACAGCTCTACAAATAGCTACTTACAAGGCAGCTGAAAATCAGATCCATTGATCAGAGAATGAAAGAACTGCTTGAGGTAGAGAATGAACACCAGCCCCACCACCGCCAACAGCAGCAGCAAAAGCATATCAGAAAAGGAGCAGCTGCCTTTGTGAAGGACCGGGCAGAGGCCTGGGTCCTGCCTGTGTTGAGCATGCTGATACCAATGCAAATAAAGCACTTAAGTATATGGGTAGCCCCACTGAAGTGGGGGGTCTGCATATGCTTGAAGTTACGCATGTGGTTAAGCACTTTGCTGGATCAAGCCACAAAGCTCAGCCCCTTACAGCACCTAGCCCTGATATGTCTTCTATCCCTGCTGCAGCCAGGTCTGAGGTAACAGCACTAGTGTCCCCAGACCTCCCGCTTACTTGACGCTCTGAGGATCTTTCCCAGTCCTAAAGATGAGCTCTTTGTAATCTTGAAAGCTGGTCCCTCTCACCAATAGAAGTTGGTACAATAAAAGATATTACTTCACCCACATTGTCTCTCTAATATCCTGAGACCAGCATACATAAACCAACATTGCTTACTGGATAGCAGTTCTTCTTAAATGACATCTTTCTTTTCTCTATAGCCTGTTATATGTATCCTTCCAAGGACCCTAAGTTTGTCTTACAACAATAGCTGCCCCAGCTATTATAAAGCACTTGCTTCTGAAATTTAACTGCCATCTAACACTCATAGTCATATTTTTCCTTCTGCTCTTCTCCTTGCCTTCTGTGAATCTCTCCATCTTCCAAGCCCCCCTCATTTTTATTGTGCCATCCCCCCCAATTGTCACCCACACCATTCTACTTCTAACTGCCAATTTTAAGACCTCTTCTTTCTCTCTCCTCTTTGCTTTCTGCTTCTGCCCCTACTTACACATGATTCATCTTAATAACTCCTTCTTCTCGTCTCCATTATCCACAATATTTTTCTCTCCCCTTACCTACTCAATTAAAACTGTATTAACTCTGAGCCTGTGTCTGATTGACCCAGTCATACATAATTGGGCACTTCAAGGAGCCCTGCTTCTTGATGGGCAGTGCTGCCTAAAGCTTCTTCCACTTTTAGTTTTTGGAAGGCGGAATTGCCTGACATGCCCTGCTACACAGTTCCTATAAATGTAGTGGCCAAGCCAAAACTGTTTTTGTGTATTATGGAATAGTGGGGTTTACAATGTTCCCACTCCCTTTATTTCATATGACTCCAGTGAGGGAATAAAATAGAAAACAAAGCTATTTTCCAAATGTCATTCTATATACTATGTATTCTTTGATGATAAATGCAATCCACCCAAAGGAATTAAGCTTTTTGGATGTTCTAAGCTGTTTGATCTCGTTAAAAAGGAATGATTATATGAAGCTTTATCACAGCTAGGAACCAAGTACCCTCACTTATAATTAAACAGACATCCTAAAGTGAGGGCAGAGTGTGTTACCATCATTTCAAAAGCATCCCCAGTTTAGTTCAGTTTGGATAATCTGGAATGGACTTTCTTTGAAAGGATCAGCTGCCATTTCATTTTGTAAATTGCTTGTGAGGAATGCAAGATGTCTGCTCTGGTTAATTAAAGGTCATGCCAATCATGAGACTAATTTGAAAATAAAAAGGAAATCTTAACAGTCCCAGTCAAAATGTGAAGTCTATGGTATGCCTAACTGCTACTATATGAAACTCAATTTCTGATCCTTGCTTACATAACTACCCTGTTTGAATTTGAGGCAAAGAAAACTAGTTAACGGAATTAATATTGAGCTACGTGTATAAGTCCTCATCTTGCACTACTGTTATCAATTAGAGTTTTTCCATTGACTTTAATGGAAGCAAGAGCAGGTCATTTGGTGCTGGACCCTATACTGTTACAGTCCCAATCCCAATCCTTTACTATCTGGTGCAAAGGGACTCCAATTTTGCTTGGAGACTCCAGGGTCTTCTAATAATATGACAGTAAGGACTCTGTTGTTATGAATACGTTATATTACACATATTCATAAGTATTAGAGATCTGACAACTTATTAGGTCATGTAGTTCATCTCATAGTTAATGCAGGATTGTTTTTCATGTTACATTTTCTAGTGTTTTGACCAGTCTGGGTTTAAATCATACTAATAAAGGAGTTTCTATCATTCCCGTTGGGAGATTATTTCATTATTCCGTATTACATTCACTTACGTGTTGAATATTACAACAAAATACTCTCATATCTCTATTGTTATGACTACTACCTTGGTTTTTATTGCTTAGTGATTAATATTTCTTTTTATACAATATTCAAATTCATAGATGATAAGAAATTTGAGGGCAGTCATCTTAAAAAGTTACAGCAAAACAACTCTTATTTTTGCAGGAAAAAATCCACACATCCTGAAGCTTCCTGGCCATTGAGACCAGGTTTATAGTTTGGAAACAAGATGCGACAGATGTTTCTAAATTCATTAATCAGGCCTGTGAATACAAAAGAACTCTTGCTTTTAATCTTAAAGAGATTGAACATTTTATGGACTTGGCATATATTGATCCAAACAAGGTAACATTAAAACAAGATATTATTGAAAATTAATACAAGTTACCAGACCACAACATTTGACTGGCCATAGACCTTAAATAATACAATGTGTGTGTGTGTGAGAGGGGGGAGGAGATTGTATGAAATTTTCCCACTCATCAAGTTTGCAAGGATGTCTAGACATGTATACTGTATCAAACAGGCAGCTCTAAAACAGAAAGCTTAAAACTATGGCTGGAGTTCATTTACCTTTCTTCCAATAGTCCACTTCCACCCCACTTGGAAGGAGCAGAGGATCTGGCAAGCAAAACCATGTAGTTCTCGAAGGCACAGGGCAATCCATGCAGAAGCAGAAGCAGAGCTGTGTTGACAGAGAGCTGAAAGAAAGACACAGAAGGTAGCTCTATGCCTCTGGCAAATCTTTGGGACTCACAATGCATGGTGACCAAACCACCTGCATTTTCATTGGAGCAAGATGGGATTGTCAAAACACTGATGAATTTGGAAGAATCTCAGAGAAATCTTGCAGAGTTATTTTTCCCTCCTCATTGCATTCCCTCCTGTGGGTTTTATATCTCATAGGATGTGGCGATCTGTCCTATGTTCTTTGATCAGATTTTAAAGTAAAATGAATAATAATCCAGTAATATGTTGAAATATATTCTTTAGTTCTACTAATAAGGTATATTGCAAAATATATAAATTTTACATGTAGTAGTGTATTGTATTGTCACAAAACAAAGATGATGTATATAGACGTGCACATAATATAATCTACCTATAATGTTTAGTATAGTTTTAGAAAAGAAATTTCTCCTTGATAAGATAAGTTAGGCAGTTTTATATGCACAAGTTCCTTTTCCCAAAGGGGAGGCTCCTAGCAGTAAATATACACTGGTAGTTCCCAGTGTCAGAGTGGAAGCAGGCTCACATCGAACGCTTACAAACAACACCAAAATGACTGATATCGGCTGCTTAACAAAATATTTCATAATAATTAAAGCCACAGAGACAAGATTGATAACTTAATTTTTTGTTTATTTTTGTAAAGTTCCATTTGCCCTAAGGCACCACTGTAAAATGGAAGAGTGGTCCCCCACTACATCTCCTGAGTGACCCACATCATCTGCTTAACTACATGCTGCTGATTCACGAAAAGTAGTCAAAATCCCATAAAATTGAGTCAATGACAACCCAAGTACATTGGTGCCTAATCTAGCTCTTGTCCCCCTGCTCTCCACAGAGTATGGGGGAAGTCATCCAGAATCTTTGGCATTCAGGAAAATGCAGTTCCCGCAAGTCACACAGGCTGGTGTAATGAACTATCTCTTTGCAGTGTATAACACTGTATGATAGGAGGTGCAGAGACGCACTCAGTAGAGTGGTCAGGAGAGGGAGACAGCGTGGATGACATTATCAGGGATATCACTTAATCCCTGCATACTAAAGAGATATTGTAGATAATAGATTAACCCTGAAGATGACTTTGCCCCTTTAAAAAAGAAAGTGAGACGTTAATGAAAGTAGGCTGGAATGGGCTGGTTTAAATGTTGAAAGCATGAGTCAGAAAGTTTTATTGTTAGAAGGTAAGTTCTTTCATTAAAAATAAATTAAACTATTCAATTAACAAAAAAAGTTTTAAAATTACATAATTTATTGTATGAAAACATTCAAACTTTCTGATTCCTAATTCTTCCTAATGGTAAATCCAATTCTTTCACTCCTTTGCATCATCAAAATGGACCCCTACTGGAAAGCATCATTAAAATAGCAGCTCCCACTGAGAGAGAAAACAACTCCATTCAATGAATGGAAAGAGGGACAGGAGTTAAAAATCTGCTTGGAAGGCTTTTTTTTTTTAACCCATGTATATATTTTCATCTAGACTGTATGTATTAGCTATCTGTGCTATTAGAAATCATCACAGGAGCTTTCATTGCAACATTGTTCCATTTTTTATCATAGTCTCTATTTTTCTCTTGTGGACTTGGCATTAAAAACAGAAGATGAGTTCAGAGTGGTCATTCATGCTGCTTAGGCACAGACCTGTGCTGGAAGCTATTGAGGGAGTGCAGCTTCTATCTCCCATCACAGGGTCAGTTGTGTTCCACAGGACAGTATGGGAGGATGGACAGGTTGTGGCCCACAACTGTTTACCCAACCTCTCCTCAAAAGAATAGGGAGGGAACAGGCTGCCATGCAGAGGGATTGCAACTGTATGCGACATGCAAGGGCCAAGGGAATGCGTTTGCTACCCCACCAGTGCGGTATGGGCCAGAGTTATTTCTGCATGTCTAACATCAGATGCTAGCCATATAATGTTGCATTTTGGTAAACTTTTTCAAATTGCCCATTTCTGACTTCTCCTTAAATGCCCTCTTTTTATATAAAATATATGTTTGGGTAAGAACAGTGGTCTTAGTGGATAATTCTAACCAATTTAACCTGTGTGGTTCAGACGGTCGTATAAAATATGGATCTGCTGGTGGGCTTTAATATATGGACACAGGAAAGGGAGCTGCAGCATGTGGTACTGAGTGTGGGATGGCGTATGAAGCACTGTAAGATTTGTTAGTGGTGAGCATTGTTGTTATTACCAGAAAATATCCTTCTTTCAAAAAGGAATAACTGTCCAGAGCTGGACAAGTGGCCAGAAAAATTCCTGATATCACTGATATTCCTTGTTTATTGATACCTTTTAAACATTAGTTGAAACCTGTCACACAAGGCCTTGTCTTGTTCTCATTGAACTTAATAGGAATTATTCCACTGACTTCAAAAGGTCTTGGTTCAGGTCTATAAATAGCCTATGCCAGTGGTTTTCAATCTTTTTTCATTTGTGGACACCTGAAAAATTTCAAATGGAGGTGCCGACCCCCTTTGGAAATCTTAGAAATAATCTGTGAAGCCCCAATGGTCCACGGACCACAGGATAAAAAACACTGGTCTATGCAGCTGTGTGCTGATATCTCTTACTATCATCCTTCTAGCCCTGTTTCTGGCTATTGTACATCTTGGTAGTACAATCAGTGCTGATGGCCCCCTTCATACGGAGGTAGAAGCAAGAACTGGGAAGGCAAATGGAGTTTTGCAAATAGCTGGAAAAGGAAGGAGATTCACACAAGACCAAGATAGAATTATGTGATAACCACATTAGTATATGCTTCTGAAACTTGGCAAATGCTAGAAGTCTACAAAAGGATACTTTAACACATTTAATCAGAAATGCTTGCAGAGAATACTTGCTGTACCCTGGTGGAACAAAGTAACTAGCTATGACAATCATGGGCCAGACATCTCAGGAAGAGTAAGGTGTCTGAACCCCAAAAAATAAGCAACTGAATCAACGGCTTGTATACAATATTATTTTACTTAAAAGCATATCATATAAGCTATATAAAAACTGGTGACACACTGCTCGTAAATATCATTGTGTGATGTTTTGTGTGTGAGTTATGTATGTGTTGGAAATACGTTCTGAAAGTATGTTTTTGGGGCAGACTTGATAAAGAAGTTTGGCTTAGACAAAGGAACATGGATTCACCTATCTGGGTCAAACTTTGTAAGCCATAGGAAACTGAAAGTATGTTTACATATAAGGTAAATTAAATGATTAAGCAAACAAATGACAACTTAGTGAGCACACCAGGAGACAGAGACTGGACCCAAGATACCGTTGTGGCTCTTGAGGTAGAAATGGATTTTTGATTAATATAAGAAGAGCAAGAAGGCATTTTAGTCCATCACTGAGGGGACATAGATTACAGACCCTCTGAGCTTAGGAAAGTTGAATTCCTTAGTCTGGAAGACTAGGGATGCCAGTAACTTGACGTAAGAAAGACGATATTTAGGCAAAGATTGTAACTTGCTAACATTACGTTTTAGTCACTAGACAGTATGCTTTGTTTTGTCTGTAACCATGCCCTGTCTTTTTTATTCTTGTTCAGTGTCACTTAAATCTCTGTTAATAAATTTATTCTTGCTTTATTACTAAATCACCTCAGTGCTGTGTATTAAAGTGAAATGTTAGTCTCTAGCTAACTTAACAGGCTGACGTTTGCTCTTAATAGTTGTGGTGAGTGTCCAGTGAGAGGGGCTGGACACTGCAGCAAGAAATCTCTAGGGAACTTGGGAGCTGGAGTTCACTGACTGTCACTTGAAAGACAAAGTTTAGACTGGCAGACAGGCTGCTGTGTCAGGCAGCTAACATACACTGTAGCAGCAGCTAAGCTCTCACTCTTTCTAAGGCAGCGTGGAAATATAGTGGCTCAGAGCTCTGAGTGTCCTGAGCAGGATGTCACACTAACATGTGTGTTACACAGGACTGGCCACGTGAGACCTTAGAGACGATGATTCAAGAATGGAGCAGAAGTGGTCTGGGCACGCTGAGCAGATCTAAAATCACTATATTCCTAGACAAGCCCTTGACTGGATACCACTTGTGGAAGACAGAAAAGAGGAGAACAACATATTAAAAAAAATGGAGAAAGATGTCATTGTCATGGAAACAGACTATAATGGCACAAGAATCATGGCACTAGACAGAGGTGGAAACACTGGGTTGTCTCATTTGACACAAGGCATGAGAGCACCTAATCTAATAAAAATCCTTCAGTTGTGGTGTTCCCACTTGCTGTGTCTTAATCTAGATTGAAAACTCTGAGGGGCAGAGATTGTCTGCTGCTTTGTGTTGCTATGACAGCTGGTTGGAAAATACCAAGAAGATTGCAAAAATATATGAAGTTTTTTTGGGAAAATGTCAAATTTTCAGAAAATTTTGATTACCTTATAAACCATCTGGCAAATAAATAAATACATAAATTCAAAAACAGTTTGCAAAACATTGTCATAAAAAACTGGAAAATGTTTTACTAATTCTAGTAACTATGTATACAGCTTCTAGCACAATACGGTGCTGAATCCTGACTGAGGCCTTTGCATGCTGCTGCAGTACAAATAACTAATATTACATTTCTTAAAAATTCTTTAATATTTGGTTAGGCTCTGTTAATGTACACTCTGCTGCACAAGGAACAAAAGTAAGACAGCATTTGTCCTGAAGATTTTACACTCTAAAAGAGACAGAAACAGGATGCATGGAAAGCCAGACAAGGAAATGTATCCAGTTATTGTTTTGTCATGTATCATATAAGAGGGATATAGCTTTTTGGATGTTTTATTTACTGCATTGTTACTGTTTCTGAGCACTTCTGGGTCTAAATTAAAAGTCATTATCATAGGGTATAAAAACGGAAGTTAGAAAGCATAAAAGAAGTGGCTCATATACGCTGCACAACATAAAAGGTAGAACTATTTTTCTATCACAGAAAATTTTCATTAAAGAGGATTTTAAATCATTCAGAATGTTCCTAAATTGCATAATTAAAAGGTGACAAAACACTATTTATTTAATCTACCTGCATGTAATTATTTTTTCATCTGATACTTTAACAAAATAGAGCTGTGTTTCATTATGCCATAGGTACCAATGTATGAATGCAGCCAACAGGGGGCAGATATTCCACTAGCCCAGATTAAAGGCTTTGGTTTCAATGAACATTTTAGAAAGTGAGTGAAAAATGGTATAAAATTTAACTGCAGGTATGGAGTTTCATTCTTAATCCTCAAAAGAGGCATTGCATGTATTCTCACTGATTATCAGAAAATAGCTGTAGTCCTATGGGTAGCATAAGAGCAGCATTCTTAATCTTATCACACCAGTTAGCAATAGTTTCAGCACAATTTTTTCAGCCAGTTTATAGGAAAGGACTCTTCAGAACCACATCACAACTTTCAGTCTTCTTCATAATACTGAGGTTGGTTATTAGATAGCCATGGCAGTGCACTGCCATGATTTTCTCCAATCTCAAATTTACTAACAATAGTTTGAACATAAAAAAAAATAATTGCCCGAGTCTTGGTCAGTTGTGTTGCCACTGACAAAAGCGTTTTAGATAAACAGACATCCAAAATAAGCTATATATGTACATGGACAAAAGAAATATTTTAGATTTATAATGCAGTATCTCAGATGGAACATCTGTTGTGTTTAACAGTAATGTTACTGCCTAACTGTGACGAGGTTCCCGGGGTGTAACCTGGGCTGTGGGCCTGCTAAACTCTACAAATACACCAACCTGGGCTGCCTCTGACGCTATGATGCTGATGTCAAGCTACAAACCTCTGACAGGCACTGCACTTACACAGACATCCACAGGCAGGGGCTCACCCAAATGAGTTACATGAATGATCTCCTAGTCACTCATGAACCATCAATAGAGAGATTCCAGCCAATTCCCCCAGCTTCAGCCTGACACTGCAGGATTTATACTGTCGTACACTGCTCAAGGCTTCCCTGGGCAGTGCAAGTTCATTACTTTGCCACTCCCTCTGTGTGGAGTGGACACACACTAGCCTTTGTAAACAGAGGTCCGGCCTACACTTACCTTCCAGATTCGGTGGCAGTCAACGGGAGATACTCAAGTGATGTAAATCACTTGCATATCTCCCGTTGACTTCGCTGCATCTGCTCCTTGCACCATCCACACTGCGCTGCACCGAAGGGAAGAGCGTTACCTTCGACACAGCGCTACGCCACTTACCAGGGTGGTTTCCCTGTGTCGATTGCTGGATCGACTGAACTTGCCGCCATCAGTGTAGACCCAGCCTGAGCTGAGATTTCCCAAGCCCTTCAGCCAAAACACACTGTTTCAGGTAAAATATAAACCAGGTTTATTAACTGCAGAAAGACAGATTTTAAGTGCTTCTAAATGGTAGGCATAAAGGTCAGAGATAGTTATCTTAAGAAAATAAAAAGTAAGCACACATTCTAAATCCTAAACTTCTAGTCCAAGCAAGAGTTGAAGCAAACAATGTCTCACCTGGACAGATGGTACAAGATGTTACAGTTCCTCAATATGTAGACTGGACTCTTTTTCCAGCCTGGGACCAAACTCCTGCAGTTCAAAGTCTTTGTCTTCCAGACATGCTTCCAGGTGTTGGGAGGGGGAAAGAGGCCAAATGATGATGTCATGTCCCCTCTTTTATACTTTCCTCCAACTTGCTGGAAAGCTCTTTGTTGTGACATTGGGGTCAAGCAGCCTCCATTGTCTATGTGCTCTCTCTGAGAAGTCTCTGGGATGGCTGTGCGGAGCATGGATTCCTTTTTAATGGGCCATTAGCACATGTCGGGCTGGTCCTTTGTTGCCACTGAAAGCTTGGCTGTAAGTATCTCCCAACCTCACAACATATTCCAGTAACAGATATTGCAATACTTCATAACTTCACATACTATGATAGCACATACAAGCCAACAGGACATTAATGTTCAACAGATCCAGACTTTTCCAATGATATCTCACAAGGCATGAATAGTATAAAACAGGGATCTCAAACTCAATTGCTGTGGCGGGCCGCATTTACATTGAGTGGAGTTCAGGGGGCCGCACATGACACACACTACTCTACTGTACCTTTCATGCTCTACTCTCCGCCGAAAAAATCTCCACGCAGGGTAAGATTCGGCGGCACAGTTGGAGACAGAGGCTCTCACAGGGACTTGCAGGCTCCACTGTCCGCAGTCAAATCTCTCTGTGGGGCCCACATTCGGCGGCCGTTTCCTTTTTAAAGCAGCACAGTAGAGCAGACAGAGAGGCTCTCGGACTCCACTCTCCGCCGTCAATCTCTCTGTGGGGCCCACATTCGGCAGCCATTTCCTTTTTAAGACGGCCACAGCTTCCCGGAGCTCCGCTCAAAAAAAAATGCCAGCACAAGCCTGCAGCCGGATTCGGACTGCGGGCCGCATGACACAAGCCCGCGGGCCGCAGTTGGCCCGCGGGCCGCGAGTTTGAGACCCCTGGTATAAAACATATCATAATTATATGACAGTAGTGAAAATGAGGGTTCCAGGATGCTACTGGGGTACAGAGAGTCACACTAATATGTCCTTATTCGAGATAGTATTTCTCTGCTGATAAGACCTTTGATAAAATACCGTCATACTTGAATCCCCTCTCTTGCCCCACACCCAATGTCACAGTCTCCAGCATCCACTGCTAGTATCACATTAACACAGTACTTAGAAAGTGAGTATATATTTAGGCATTGATTCTTCAAGATTTTCTACACAGTTTGACCTCTGCAGCAATGTAGAGCTCCACTGATTTTAAATGGGCTCTTCGCAAATGCAAGGTCACCCCCTGCAGAGAAACTTGGAGGATCAGGGCCTTAGTATTTTAAATGCTTGGTCACCATTATGAAGGAGGGACCTTTTTCATAGATTAGTAGAGTTTTAAAGCGAGAAGGATGATTGTGATCATCTAGTCTGACCTACTTAAACAGACCATAGAATTTCACTAAGTGACTTCTGCAGCAAGTTCATAACTTCTGGCTCAGCTAGAGCTTGTCTTGATTTAAAACCTTCAAATGACTGAGAGACTTCATATTGCTGTATTATATCCTCCTACAGTATTCTTAGAGAAAAATTCCTTTCTGTAGGCAGTACTGGAATTCAGTTACTAGAAATAAGGGACCACTTTCATTTAGTGTGATCACCCATCAAAAGAGGTACTGAGTGACTCCCAGGGCTTTGCCCTGACATACTTCCAACACTACATGTATGGAATCTTCATTTCATTGCTCTTACATGCAGTGTTCACCCTATTGATGTTCTGCTAATTCATTTCCCACTTCCTAAAGCTTGGACAATTACATTATATTTCCTTTTAGAGAGTCTCTGAACTGGCAGGGCCACCACTTAGTTCACTGTCACTATCTGGTTCAGTCCTTGGCTTCCTCATTAAGATTTCAAACAAAGGTACAAATTAGTGCCAGTTGTATTTGGTGTTTTTTGTGATGTGGACACCTATCATCTAGTAATAGGTCTGAGATTGCCACACTCAGTTAAGAGGTCCATGAGCACCCATTGGATAGCAACAAAGAACTGGATTGAGAATGCCTTCCTCTGGAGTTTGCAGTGACAATTCATTGAAAGACATTTTGATTTATGATAACGAGACTTAAGATGTATCAGTTGGATCAATTTGCCAGAGAGTGGTAGAAACATTTTAATTATGTTAACTAACCTTAGTTGCATCCTAATAGTTTGTCTACATTTTCAATGGAGTTAACATAATACAATATTTAACACTGAAGCTCTGAGTATACCTTCCCTTTATTGACACTAGAGAATTCATCCTTGAGCAAATGTTATATATTAGAGCTCCCAGAAAAGAAAAAGCTAATCATTGGCCTCAGTCACTCTGTCAGTTACACACGCCCATTTATTTTAATAGCAGTTGGACATGTATAATTGTAAGGCGTTGGGCCTTCCCTATCTGTCTATCTGGGAAGTATAAGCGTTCAAGGGCTCAGGCAGGGCCAGAGCAAACAAACAGTTTATGGCCTCAGGGAGTGTTGGACAATCAAACAGTCTTTGGTCCCAGGCTCATAAGCAGGGTATGGGCACCATCTGGCTTCCTGGCCTAGGATGAGATAGCTGTCACCCCAAGGATGGGATCAGCAGAGGACCCTATCCTACTCCACCAGGTCCCAGCCCAGGGCCCTACCAATGGCACAAGGTTCTGCTTCTGGGTCAGAGGGATCCTAGCTGAAGTACGCTGAATGGTATCAGGCAGCAGCACAATCTGACTATTTTATGGTTTCCCTGGGCTACTTCCTACCTCCCCTCCCTGGATTATTTGGGCCTTGGGGTCATTGTCTGTCTCCCTCAGGGAGAACAGCAAGAGGTAACCCCAACAACTCCTCAGTGTTCCAGGAGGCAGGCAGCTCCGGCAACTCCTCCGGGTCCTCAGCACAGCAGCAATCGGGCATGGGCAGAAATGGTGAGGGAGAGACGTTCTTCTCCTCGGACAACTCCAGTCCAATTGAGCTAGAGGGCCTGCCTTTTATATTACCTGTCCTGCAATTCTGCTTCCAGCAGGGTGTGTGTGTAGGTGTCCTGGCTCCACCCACCCTTTGGTAGGTGGAAGTTCCTCCCTTTCGATCTCCGTGGGAGGCCACACCCCCTCGCTACAACAACTGACAGGATAATTCAACTTCTTTTCATTAGAAACAAATAAAAAAGTTATACATACTGATACCTCAAAAAAAGAAGGGCAAGTGGGCAAGGCATATGGCAGGAGAATGATTATTACAAAGGAACTAGCACAGTTAAAAACAGTAGCTATATTTTATGGTGTTTACCACTTGTAGTCGTGGTGATCCAGTTTCAATATATTTGTCATCTTACCTCTCCTTTTAAGAATACCCTATAAGGTGCTGATGGGCAAAATAACCCATCCCCTTATTATTTTGTCCTTAGGCCTAATTTCCTACATGCCAGTTTTGTTCCATTAATTTCAGATTCCATTCTCTTTTGTTTATCAGTTACATTCTTAACACAGTCCTTGAGAGATATCAGTAGCCCTTTTAGTTTGGACTAATCCAACGTGTCTCCTTTGCATGTACCTGCTATCAACATTTGTTGTTACGCATTATTGTAATATTTTTATGAACTTTCACCCATCTTCCAACAATTGGGCTCACAACTGAAGTAGGCCTGCTGGACGCAATTGTTACAACAGAGCTGTATTATGTTCTAGACATTTTTCCTTGGGTATTTTTTATGTGCAGATTTCCACCTGCTTAAATACAGTATATTATCTCTAAACTACTACATCCCCACATGCACAAACTCACAAAAAGCCCACTCTTTACTCAGGGCAGTCACTTCAGCCCCACAATAATGATTTTTACACCTGCTTCTGAAGCACACCTGTCGCTTTTAAAAAAAATGTTTACATTTACTTAAGTGCTTACATGGCTTATGTGCTGCTAGACTTATTTTGATTGAATTTAAGTCTGAGTTGTGAACATATTTTATGAGGAACCCATCAAAAGTGATTCACTTTTTGTGGGTTGCAGCTACTGATTCACATCTGCTTCTCCAGATACAGAAGTAACAATTTTATGAAAAAGGTAGAGTTTTGCAGAACTGGCCAAATGGTGCCTCCAATAGAAAAAATGGTAATAAAAGTCTCAAGGAGAGGATTTAAAAGTTTGTCATTCCACTTACCAGATCCAACATTTTGTCAAGTATGTCTAGTTCAGCAAGACTCTGACACTACTGTATCCTCCCTTCAGATACAAGGCCTTGCACAAATTCTGCCCTTGACTCCAGGCATGAGGTACACATCTCAAGGCAGAATTTATTCTACAACTGGACATCTTCCAGGGAAAGTGCTGCCCAGATGAACAGTTTGCTAGAACCTTCAATGTCTAGAATCTATATAGCTTAGTCAAGAAATTCCAATTCAGGGTTTTTCTATGAAAGTCACAGGATAAAGGACTAGTTATCATTCTCCTACTGTCAGCTGCAGAGGGAAACTCATTTTGTTTGTTTTATGTAATAATTCACAGTTATCTTTTCATTTAAAATATATTTAGCCACTGAGCAATTTAAAATTAAGCACACAACAATTTTGAAATGCAAAAATCCTGGGGGGAATGGGACGGCCCAGGGAATTTGGGATTTACTGGTCTCAGCAGAGTGGGCAAGGACTGAGTAGACTATAAGGACTGAACTATAATTCATCTGCCCTCTCTCAGTGGTGATAATTCAGGTCATCATTGAGCCACACTGATCATGCAGAGTAGAGGAAACTTGTGCAGCTGCTACAGGTGGTGTACCTAATCTATGGCTCAAGAAAGGATGTCAGTCCCTGCAGTTGTAATTCCATCACAGTATTCCATCCACCCACTACAAAAGAAAAAAAGTCAGTATGATAAACCTTGAAATATTATTTTACTTGGAAAAGGAAAATTAATTTTGTATGTATAGAATTGAATATGTAGTTTGTGATGAGGCTGGAGAGAGATTAAGACAGTTATGCACATGTAATAGCCCTGCAAATAAATTTTAATAATGGGATTCAGCATTATGAATATAAAACATAAGTGCCACATCAGACAATGAAAGGCTTGTTTCCAAGACTGATGAAAGTATCTGCTTCTGGCCGTAAAATCCGCAGTACATCATCTCAGCAAAACGAGACACAGCAAGCACATCACACCTATTCTCAGCTCTCTACACTGGCTTCCCACATAGACTATTGAGTCACTTTCAAGATCTCAATCTTATCTTCAAGGTGCTCTGTGGTCTGGGTGTCCAAAAAATTGATTACAACTCTGCGATGAAGAAGAGAGTTGACAATTATGCCCTTCCGGCACAATATAACTTTACAATAAGGGTAAAGCTCATCTGTGTGTCAGACAGAACTTTTTTGAGGATCTAATGAGCTCCTCCAAGAACTAAGGTCCACCACAAATTTCATCACATTCTACTTCAAGTGCAAGGCACATTTCTTTGACCTGCTTTTTCTAATATAAACACATGGAAATATGTAAATAAACCCTCTGCCCCTCACATACCCCAAAACAAAACAATCCTCTGAACACACAATTCTGCCTCTCAGAAGAGGATGAGAGAACAAACCATACATAATAGAGGTTAGTCACATCATTTAATACACTACTGGAAGGTACTCAGATACTATGGTGATGAATACAATTTAAAAATCTATACAAAATAGAATCTGACTATCCTCTGTTGGGTTCAGAGAGGACCTTCCTTTAACAATCCATCTGATGAATGGAACTATAGCATGAGCCATGTCCTTGGTATCAATTAAAGTCCATTAAAGTCAATGGTGCTATGGCAATTTAGATCAGCTGAGGAGCTGGTCCTATGAATTTCATTATCAGATTGCTTGTGAAAAGCTCATGTTTTGCTGCAGAGCAGTCTTGGTTCCTGGAGTCACATAATGAGATTTCACTAATTCTTCAATATTTATAGCACTTGTATTAACGTTTAAATATAAGAGAAAAATTAGTCCAAAAACAGAAAATGTGAAGAGATTATAAATGGTTAAACAAGATTACTTGACTAATAAGAATGTCTTATACTTTTATTGCACAAGCTAGTAGTCTGGAAGTTCTCATTCTTCACACAAAAATATAAAAGCTATTCAGTATACATTTTTCTTTGCCCTTGCATTTGCATAAAATGTGAGGGGAAAAGGTTTATAAAACTTTCACACAAGGGATATCAAAGATACATGCAGACTATTTGGTTTATCAAATTGTATCCCTCTCCCTATTTTTTTTGCAATGTTATTTTCACCAGGGTAGTGGGTAGCTGCTTCTTAAATGACCCTTAGTGTCTTTGTGCCAACAAACTAGTCCATTAGGCTATGTCAAACATTTATTATTCACTGCATGAAGATCTGCATTTTTTAATGTCTGGTTTCATTTTTTTTTTGTTAACTTTCATTATACCCCTTGGTCCTATCATCTGTCATTGTCTAACAAGGATTATCTCTGAGGAATTGCTGGCACAAGATGCCTCTTATATCTCTGAAGTAATCTAGCTGCTCCAGGTCTGTTTTTTACCCCCTATAGCGAATGCATTTTGCTTTGGTGTAGGAGGTACTTTTTTACTTCCCCCTCCCCTCTTTTAAATACAGCCCTTGGTTATGTTTATCCTAACTGAATTCATAAGCTATAGTTTTAGGGCTAATATATTGCTTTCAGTGACAGGAAGAAGCTTTTGAAGTCAATCAAGTTGCATTGGTGAAAAAAAAGGGAGAGGAGAATCGGACCCTTTGTTGATCAATGACCATTTTACATTAAGTTACATCATTAATGCAGTTGTTATCAAATGCAATGCACCAACACAAAATAAATACAGAATATCAAAAGCATTGTATTCCGGTAGTAAATTAACCATTTAATAAAATAATTTTAAAAAGATTTATCAAATCAAGCTTCCTGACACCCTTGTGAGTTGGCTAAGTGTTATTGTCTCCATTTTACAGATGGGTGAACAAAGGTACATAGCTGAAAATGGAACCCAGGAGTCTTACTTCCAGTTCCCTGCTCTAATTAATAGACCTCATTCTCTTCCTACACACGTATCCACTCTCAGGCAACCCAGGCATTTAATTACTTGCCATGTTTAATACTTGTGGAAGAAGGAATAGCTCTCTCTTTTAGGATTTTATACTGCTGCCCATCACTATAGTGCCTTCCATGTAAAATCAATAGCAATAGCTGTCATTGTCAAGGTTAAGAGTGTTAAATATGGGCATGATTCTACAAGATGTATGTTTGACTCCCACTGACATCACCTAGGTGGAGATCATTCCAGGAGAACTCAGCAGGATCGAGCCTTTTGTATTTATTTTTGGATATCAGTTTGAGGCTTCCATCCAATTAGTCTTATCATTACTGGAGTTTGCTTTAGGACCTCATGAAACAGTGGGTCCCAGTGGGACATCATTTGTGGCAAAGTCCCAAATTTAATGTGGGGGCAGATGGATCTGCTAATGTCTGAATGCACTGATTGCCACTCTGGTGAGCCTTGGGCATAACTAGCTAAGTGAAGATCAATATGCTGTCTACTGGCCCACTATGGAGAAAAGACCAGCGCCTTCTAACTTCTGTCCAGCAAGGCTGAGCCAGTATCTCCTCAATAGCCATGTAAAGGGATAGGGTAGAATGGGAAAAGAGATGCCAAGATCCTTCACAAACTTGTAGAGGGCAGTGAGAAGAACCATTCTGCTGACCCTGGTGAAGAAGGGAGTAATTAGAAGACAGAAAATTGAGAGAGAGAAAGAATGATTGACTTAATGGGGGGAACTTCTTGAGTTTTTTTGTGGTGGGAAAGGAGAGCTTAGGAGGATGTGGACTCTCTTTCATCTCCCAGAATAATGTTACTGGGAATCCCTTCAGGATTAACTAGTAGTAACTATACCCTCCTCTTCTGAATAAATCATGTAAAAGATTTCTTCATTTTGGGCAACAGGAGATGAAAACTGCCCCTTTTTCAAAATTTAACCCTTGATTTTCCTTTCAAAAATGAGAGAGGAACAAAAAGCATCAGAGCAGAAGAACAACAGCATCCAAAATAACCGTCAGCTTTCCATATTCTATATTTTCTGCACCATAAAATTATGCAAATCACAGAATAAAGCTTCTAGAAACCTGCTGAGTCTCTCTATGAGATTTTTACCTTTCATTTACCAGATTATACTGTAGTGGTTCTTGTACTGTTAGGCTGTCACACTCAAAATATAATTATAGTATAACATTACAGTTATGCTCAGAGTATTTGTCCAAATTCTTTAACACCAGCTAACACAGTCTCTCCACTTTGAGATAGAAAATAGTCTTTATAAAGGTACAGTCACAAAGTCTGGGCAAACAGTTTGGGGAATGAACTGAACCTAGAGAGGAGCAGAGTTTTAGTCCTGGCAGACGCATGCAGAAAAAATAATTTTAAAAACCCGCCACTCCTAGAGGATATCAGAATTTTTATTTGTGGAGACCAGTGAAATTCCCCAATCACCGGTTGTGGTAACAGACAGCCATACACATTTTAAAATGAAAAAAATAACCTCCTCATAGGCACCCCTAAAGTATCATCCTGTCCAGTGGTATCCTAAACTGTGCCAAGGGTTTGGCTGAAACAACCACCATTTATTAAGCTAAAATTGCAATGATCTAAATCTTTGGGCTCAGTAAGCTCTGGTGTTGTGACTAGGATTGTAGATTCCTAGGATTCGAGAAGGGTACCGTCACAGGGCTGGCGCTTTAATGGAGTCAGATCCTCAGCTACCCCGTGATAGGCTCCACTGAAGAGGATGAGCCAACTCAGGTCTAGCTGGGGCTAGGTAATAGGTAGTTAATTAAGGATGGAGCTCCTGGGCCTAATAAGGATATATCTACAACAGACTTGGGCTTATGCTACAATGCTAAAAATAGCTGTGTAGACATTGTGGCGCAGGCTCTAAAGCCAAGGGAGAGGTGGTGGCCTTCAGAACCTAAACTCCAGTCCAAACTGAAAAACCTACACAGCTCTCTTTGGGGCTGTGGCATGAGCTCCACAAGCCTGAGTCTGTCAATCAGGGCTCGGAGCCTCATCACGGCAGGCCACCATTCACCATGTAGACATACCATATAAGACTTAATATAGAACAGCTGAACAAAGCTCCTGAGTTCCAAAGGAGGGACAATCCCAGGGAGTGAACAGGGAAAAGACTGCAGAGTTCTCCAGGCCGCAGAGAAAACTGAGGCCTTATAGCAGAAGGAGCTGGAAACTAGACACTTTTGCTTTGGGACTTTTAAGTTTTATCTGGCCTTTAAACCCTTGAACAAGTGTTCCTTTCAGAAAGCTTTTATGTAAGGGAGACATACTGCTGTAGTAGTGTGTGGCTTCTCCTTGACTGGGCTATTTAAGTGATATTGTTACTGATACAGATCACAGCAGAACTGCACTCCACCACAAGGGGGTGCTTAGGAGGCAATGGTGCTCCTTCTACAGGTACCAAAAGGACTTGGAAGAGCAGCACAGAGCAACTCAGAGAGGCACAGTCAAAAGGATTTTATTTCTCTTCAGTGCGTGCTACGCTTTTAGTTAAAACAGGAGTGACAATATATAAACTGTATTTAAAATTTCACTGACTAGGCTACTTTATATGCCTTCATGTAATACACTGGAAATATATATTCTATGTCATACTCTCATGTTTAAAAAAATGCACATAGCTTTATATTCTGCTGCTCCAGCTCCTGCTCAGGTACTGTCATCATTAAAACAAACCCGTTGAAACGAACCTGGTGTGTGGAACTCAAAGCAAGATAAGTTCTGGAACAGCAAGACTACCAGCAATACATATATGGCAATGATATTGTACACAGAAGGCAGCTTAGGGCTTCTGTTAGTGCCTGATATTGGGAGTATATTATGGAGATAGTCAAGCCACATTTTGAGAGAAAAATATATCCATGCTGACAAATCTTTAAATTATCAAAGTAGTCGTCATCCTTCTCAGGAAAATAAGTGATTAGTGATCAGCAAAATTAAGAAAATTAACTGCAGCCTTGGGAAAGGCACATCCTTCTCTGGCAGCAGCTTCCCCCTGACTGAGTTGCTAGACTGGCCTTTTGTAATTCCCCTTCCTGTCCTGGCCCCTCTCCTCTCCTCCCAGGGTCTGTGGTCCTGACCTGCCCAGGAGGGGCATCTTGACCCTTCCTTGGGCCCAGGCTCCAAGGAAGGCCACAGTGCCTTCCTACAGTCATCCTGTGAGACACTTTTGTCTATCTGCATATTCTTCCTGCCTGTAGGTCTGCACTCAGAAACTTAGTGATGTCAGTTCTCTTGAAATATGGCATAACCAAGGTTGGATACAAAGGCCTGTATCATTATTGCTCCAGTTCAGTCTTACAGTGTATAATTCTATTGAAAACCACAGTTTGTTACATGAGCACAAAACTGCAGTAACCAGATCAAAGATCTCCATGATTAAGAAGATCCACTCTGCTGGGTGAAATAAAAACCATGCAAGTTTTATGTAGACATTTTAAAGAGAAATTTTGAGAGATTTGGAACCCTCACACTTTGTACTGCTGCAGTAGCCACCTTCCCTCCATGCTGATGTAAATTCTCAGTTTTCACAGCAACAAGTAGAGTGCAGTATTCAAAAAATGGAGATGTTTCAAGTGAAAGCCTTCATCTCCACAGATTTTTAAAGTCAGCGTCTCAAACAGACAAGAGACTGCTTTTGACAGCAATAAGATTCCATTTGGTGGAGATCAGGCAGCATCAGCGTCACACAGCTGCTGTTTCCCCACATATTTGTGGACAGCTTTCTGTTATTCATGGAACTGCTCAAGCATTCAGCATACAAAGTGGAGTTCCTATCATTTAGAACCATCTGCTTAAGGTTTTATTTTGACAAGCTGTTCTGCTGCTGCAGCTCTCACAGGGTTGCTTAGGCTTTTACCAAAATGATACTAAGAGCCTGTAACCACACTTTCCAGCTACTTTCAACAAACATTCAAGTTTATTTCTAAGAAAGATCATGGCAATGAATCTGAAGGTGAAATTGTAGTAACAGAGTTTTGATAGCCCAGAGCCCAGTAACATGCTTAAACCATTGCCAGCAGCTGGAATACCAATTGTTATGCTTATTGCTGAAAGCAGCTAAAAGGAGGCCTTGCTGAAACCTTAGCACAACTAACAGATCAAAAGGGGAGGGTGACATGAGTGATGTCAAGGAGGAAATATGACCCTCTACCTTCCTGACTTGAGTTGTTTTTCTGAAGCATGGAGTTTTGCGAGATGGAAAGTCTGGCAATAGTTAATTATTGTTACGCAGTTGGTTAACTAATGGAAAGTTCCCCTGCCTGAACTGGTGGAAAATTGCCTACCTGATAGGCTAGAAATCACCAGACCTAACTTAGCTTGTTCATCAAAAAAACTGCTGAGCAGAAGCTATGTAATACTAACAAATGGGTATAAAAAGAGGATGAAATTTAAGCTTGATGGACACTTGGACACTTAAATACTTGGACACCATTCAAGTCCCTCTGCAGATGGAAAGCTGCCTACTGAATGTCTACAGGTATCCACTCAATACCTCTTCAAGACTCTGGGTGAATATGAATCTGGGGGTGATTTGGGCTGCTGTGCTAACCTGTTGCAGATGTGTGTAAGTGATGGAGACTAATAAAGTAGAAGTTTTGAGTGAAAGCATTTCTCTTTGTCTGCTTGCATCAAATATTTATCAGCCAGACAGCTGAGTCCTCATTGATTTATTTCCTGCCACCACCTTGCAAACAGTAAATTTACCGAGTATGGGTTCAGCAAAATCTTGGGTAACAAAATTAATAAGAGCCAGGATGAGAATATTATACTGTAGTAGTGTCCCAACTGCAGATTTAGTTAACATACCAACATTTCCACTATAAATCCTGTTTTCAAATAGGTTACATAATTGGTATTTTATTTTGCACAAGTCTGACTCCTTTACTTCTTTTTAACATTTGTATATATTTATTTACCTTTATATATTTGACTTTATCCGTTTTACTGGATTTGAAATAACAACGTTTTTAAAGTTGATAAGAGCTGTTTTTTTGGTTGGTTTTGGCACAGCAATGTTCATTCATTCATATGCTATGAAGCCTTGGCCAGGTGGCTTTTCTCATATTGTTCAAGACACCCATACCCCAAACTTTATAATCCAGGGTAAGGATGTGACAGGGCTTCCTTTCTCCTTTCATTGGCTGTCTTCTTTCAATGGGAATCATCCCCCAGGGTGTTCTGTTTGCCACTAGACAGCTCACTTCCAAATTTCACCCAGTTCATCCAAGACAGGTTTGAATTGCCTCTGAGGCTAGATTGCTCCTTTTCCACCCAACGGGTCTATGCTCCTACTCAGATGAGAGTGAAAGATTGATTGATATAGGTAACTGTGTATATGTAACATACTTAGACTTTTGCAAGGCATTTTGTTTAGTACCAAATTACATCCTGAATAAAAAAAACAGCATTATACAATTTCAATAGAGTTCATGTTAAATGAATCAAGAACTGGCTAACTGACATATCTCCAAACATAGATGGGAATGGGGAATTGTCATCAAATATGGATGTTTCAAATGGGGTTCCTCAGGAATTGGTACTAAACCCAACACTATTAAATATTTTTAAATATTTTAATTATTAAATTAATTATTATTTTATTATTAAAATTATTAAATATTTTACCATTAATAATATAATATTTTATATTATTTAGTATAATAATAAGAACTATTATTAAATACAATGGCTAATGTGACTCTTGGATGTATAAACAGATGAGTTGGAGCAGGGAGGTGATTTTACTTCTATACAGCTCTGAGCCTGAAACAGGAATACTGCATCCAATTCTGGTGTCCACATTTTAAAAATGATGTTGAGAAACTGGAGAGGATACAGAAAAGAGCCACATAAATGACTTGAGGGCTGGAGAAAATACCTTTCAGTGAGAGAGACTTAAAGAGCTCAGTCCGTCTGGGTTACCAAAAAGAAGATTGAGAGGTAACTTGTTTTCAGTATATAAGTACCGTCATAGGTAGAAAATACTGGGTAATAAAGGACTTATTAATGTAGCGGAGGAAGGGATAACATGAACCAATGGCTGGAAGCTGAAGCCAGACAATTTAAAATTAGGAATAAGGAAAAAACTTTTAACAATGAGGATAATTAACCATCAGAACAAACTCCCAAGGCAAGTGGTGGATTCTTCATCTCTGATATTTTCAAGTCTAGACTGTATGCCTGTCTGGACTATATGCTTTAGTCTAACACAAGTTATTGGTCTCAGTATAGTGGCCTGTGTTTTAATGATGGTCAGACTAGAAGATCTAATGGTCCCTTCTGGCCTTAAACTTTATGACTCTATGAAGATGAGATACTTCCCATTCCTTTATCCTAAAATGGTCAGTATTCTCCCAATTTTTCTGCACAAGATAGATTCCCTGTTTCTGAATCCCAAAACTTCTTAGTCTTGATTCCAATCCTATCTATCAGTGGGAGAGTCTCCCATCTTCCTTTGTGTGTAATGTTTGGATAAAACATATTAAATTGAGTGCAATATTTCAAATATTACTAAAGAATTGTTTAACCAGAAAATGCAACAAGCATGGAAATGAATATGTTATGAAATATGATGGTATAACTGATTTCACATTACATTAAACCCATTATTTGATTTCTGGTTGTTTAGAATTTGCTTTCATGTAGGATGGACAGAAAGGTTTGAGAAGGTTGGTATCTTTTGAGACTTATCTTTTAAGCATCTGGCCTTTCACCGGTCAGGTCGCCGCTCTGTCCTTCCCCTGACAGTCAGATGATCCACCATCAATCACAAGGTTATTTGGTGATGGGGAAGAACAAATGAAAGAGCTGGTGTTGAGTTAGTGAGTTCTTCTCATTATCTTTATGCACTAATTCTTATGTCACTAACTGACCTCTACAAGCTAAAGGTTTTAATGCCTTAATGGTTGTTTTAACCAAGGACTCTGATTTATACCCAGATCATTCTAATTAATTGAGAGATTACATTTGGTTATGCAGAAAGTCACTTGTTACACTACTGCAATCAATTAGTCTTTTGAATTGGGAGTCATTGCCAATGGAAATGAAATCCCTTAGAACTAATTACCTATGTGCAGGTGATCTCATATCCCAGCAATGAGAGAACATTATGTGGACCCTGAAGTCCCTTTTATCTGATGGCAAATGTGACAAGTATAAGGATCATTTTACATATCCTTTTTGGTTTATTCATTCTATCCTAACTGCTTAAAAATATTTTCCAAGTTCTAAATCTCTTTAATCTCCTCACATACTAGATGCTTGTGATAAGTAAAGTACTGATCCTGTTTTCAAACTGGTTTTGACAATGCTCTCTTGTTATTATCAAGTGAGGCCTTTTTAACAGAGACAGAAGAAAACCAAATAAAAGATCTGGTCCCCTCTTAATTTAGGGATTTAATGGGTTCATTTAGTTTTCCTGAGAGAATCGAGTGACAATTAGTTTTCCAAAATCAGTCTGACTAAAATGGCTCTGCCTTTTCCTGTTGTTTGTCAGAAGTTGCCCTGTCTCCGAATCACTTCTTTGAGGTTTTTCTTTAAAAACAAACTAACACACAAACAGACAGAAAACACCCATTTATGGAATAGTTTAAGTCATGATCCTTTGGGGTTTTGAAGACTGTCATTCCCCATTCAACACCCAAGAATTTACAGCCCCATTCTTTTAATCAGTATTATTTCAGATACTGAAATGCAGTCATGACCTTTCATTATGAAATCAGAAACACAGTTATAAAAACAATACACTACCTCTCTTTTCCTTAATATTCAGTCACCTTACATTTTACAAAAAAACAACCAGAATGCATGAGACTGACTGGGGTCAGCTATGCTGCTATAGGCACCAGAATATGCATCCATTGTCACGTTAATGTGTTTTATTTAAATTGCCACCTAATGGCTGGTTTTGGAAGCTGAAGTTATGGGTTTACAATATGCAAGACACATTCTGAGACAAACTGTTGTGAGCTGAGAAGCATCATCGTTTTTCATTAAGTAGGAGGGAACAGTCAGGCAGAGATCTGCCAAATATTTAGGTGCCAAACTCCCACTGAAATAAATGGGATTAGGCACCAAATACCTTGGAGGAGCTGATCCTTGGTTGCTGAGGCCTGCCTCCTAGGAACTTACATGTACTGACTCATTTACAGCGCAAGCCATTGACTTATCGACATTTGGCAAGTATTACACTCAGTCCCCACACATTCACCAGGTTCACTTCCTGTTGCAACCATTGGGGAAAATTTTTGTAAGCACAGATCCTGATGGCAAATACCGATAATTGGTCACTGCTGACTTTTTAGTGGTGCGTACCATATAACTCACCTTGTAGTTGATCCAAGAATGCTACATTAATTGTTTTTTTATCTTTTTGTTTTATTAAACTTTCTTTTATAGCGCCAAGACTATGTTTCAGATTCTCAGCTTGTGTAAATCAGTATATCTCTGTTAACTTCAATGATACTATGTTGAATTACCCTGGCTGAGGAGCTGTGCCCATAAAAGTAATTTTAAAAATATTTTACAACAATTGTCAATTTGCAGGTATTTATCATGTGTGTGGGGGGCGGGGAACCCCTCCAATTTTTAACTTCTATGCTGAAACTGTGTTCTTTGCATCATGATTGTTCAGGCACCCAGAGGCTTTAATAATTGGGCACATTGTGGGCACATTGTATAAATGGAAAAGGTCTATAAAATAAGTACATGTGTTGTCCTCATGGTCTTTGTCATTCATAATGGAACTGTACATGTTCCACCTCAACTACCTTCCTTCAGCATTGCAATTTTTGCTTCTAATTTCAAGATATTTCTTCAGCTGTTGGAACCATTTATTATTCCTGCATTCTACTTTTGCCAAAACTTTTGCTTGATGTCTCCCATTCACTTTCAAATTATTTTTTTCAGTATTTTATATTAACTTCACCACTGAGATTTATCAAATTTATCACAGACCACCTAATTCTCATTCATATATACCGTAGATCCTTAGTGTTTGATTCACACTTATGCTGTCTCTTTGGTTGCTGATTGGCCTATTTAGCACAAAGGAGGACACAATTTGGTCCACAGAGCTGTACACTACTTTTCTCTTTTGCTAAATAAAAAACATGAGCAATACATTTTTTTTCATTCTGCTGGCTGAAGCTTTCTCAAGGTCCAATCCATCAAACTACTGTGTATCTTCTCAGGGGAGCTCAGCATCTCACAGGCAGGCCTTCAGTCACTGGAATGGTACTCAAAATGATAAAAATACAATACACTTTCTATCCCGCTGATTGACTTGTGGTAGTTTGAAACCCCAATGAAACAGTGTTACAACTGGGAAGGAATGCATTAAGTTCCACAGTCCAGCTTCAAATACATGTGTGCAGCTCTCTCTGAAAGCAAACGAAAACTTACAAGTGTAGCTAAGTCAGAACAAGGCCTCCTTTTTTAAAGCTTTCTCTTACACAGGTAGATCACAGAATTCTAACGTCCTACATCTCTACTGTATATCATCTGGATTACAGGGAAATATAAAATTAATTGTGTTAACAAAAATCAATTAGACATTTATATGAAAAAAGAATGTATAAAACCTACAACAGCAATAGCTAAAACTGATCCTGTGATGAGGAGAAAAGAAGTAAAGACAGAGAGGGAAAATAAAGAGCTAAGAAAAGAGTTCATCAGCTTTCAATTTATTTCAATAGTGGTTCAATGTACACAGTCTACACATTCCAAAACAAAAAATCTTGGTTAAGTTTGCATAAGGCAAGTCAAGAGAAGATGTACCAATAACACTTCTTTCTGGGGAAAAACAACATAAACATTAAAAGTTATTGAAAGCACAAGCAAAGGATCAGATCCTCAAAGGTATTAAGGTGCCCAGATCCTGAAAGGCTCCTAAATTCTCAACCACCTGCATCAGCCTTAAGACACACAGAAGACTATACTGAATCCTTCTCCTTTACTCTAGTTTCCAGCCAGTCTCTTTTTCTGACTACCTCCTTCTACCTACCATCCTCCTTCTTTTGATGTTTTCAGGCAGAGATTCCTGCCCTGTTAGATCTTAACAGGTCTGCCAGCCACCAAAGATGCGTGCACATTGGAGCTTCCTCCTTTCCCTGACACCATCTAGGCCTTTTTGCCCCAGTTTGGTACTCACTCATGATCAACCCAGAATTGCCATCCCTAACTACTGATAGTTAAAAAATGGAGTTAAATGCCTAGCACTTAAACTTTAAGTGCTAATTGCTTAGTAATGAAACCTTTAATCATCAGGAGATTAAAATTTTAATCACTAAGGGAATGGAGGAGATCTGCTACATGATGATGAAAATTCATTACTAACTTTTTTAAAGCATGCACTTCCTGTGAAAATTGCTGTGTGCCATAGAGACTGATAGTACACAGTGTGTGAAATTTGAAGTTCTTAAATAATTCCTATGCTGCAAAAAGGGCCCAAAGAATTGGAAGATACAGCTGTAAATGTAGAATACAATTAATTTGAGATTAATTACCATATGAAAGTTTTGTTTAATCTTCTAGTTTCCAAACCATCAGGAAAAAGAAACAATTCTTGTAATCGGACACATTTTCAGACAGTTTGTTTCTTCCTATAAAAAATGGAGGGGGTTGAAAATAAGGCTTAAAAGGAAGTCTGGATGGAACCTTAACTACAGAATCCATGTTGTGCCACCATGAATACAAATGGTAGTATTTGTGCACACATAGCAAATCTTTTCATCATAACATTTTGGAATGAAGTTTAGCACATGGATTCCAAATTAACATGCTAGACAGTGATGGTGCTGCTGGTTCAATGAGCCACAAAGAAAGAAGAATTTACCAGACAGAATGAACCATCTGCTTCAAACTGCAATATCCACTTAAATCAATTTTATATTTAAAAAATTGCCTAAATACAGAAAGTACTGTAAGTACCAATTGTTGTATGAAAATCAGTAATGCATGCTACAGTAAAACATTGCTATTTGACACTAAGAATTGGGAAACCCTTTGCAAACTGCTGTGTTTTGCAGAATAAATTTTGAGCCAGGGTCTTGGATCAAGTCCAGTATCCTTTTGGGATCTCTGGCCTTCTGCCACAAAGATATTTTATTGCATTGAAATCACTAGGCTCACTGAGTTTCTGTTTCTTTGCATATTGTGAAGCCATTTACACCAAGGCAAAGTGGGGAAAGTATAGTAGTGTTTTACACCTACTTTGTGCTGATGCAGATGATACAGGACAGAGGAGAATCTGACCCTAGATTTCAAAACTGCTTAAGATTTGCCTTCTTTGAAATATAGTCCCTCATACTGGTCTGTTTTGTGATTTCATTGCTTACAATGGTGGCTTCAGCTTGTACTCTGTGGTCCTATCACTCTTACATTCTCAATCAGTTCTTCCTTCTCTAGCAGAAGTAGAACTAGGACAATTTCTTCATTGCTTGGAGTCTCTTCTTTCTGGATTGTGACATTGTCTTTTAATGGTTAAAGACATCAGGGAATTCAATGTCCTGCTCTGAAATGAAACTTGTAAAAGGGATTTTTCACTCTTCTTCTGGTCCTATTGGTCAATAATAAGTGATTTTTCTCTGTTTTCATGCTTTGCATCCTTTTCAAAACAATTAAGAGCTCCATCTTACTCTTCATGGTCATATTGCCACTCCCTGTAGCCATGCAAAGCAAATCCATCTGCTATGAGATCTATGGAAGGCAATGAAACTCTTCATTGACACAACAGTGTTTGCAAGTAGATCCTGCCCATCACAGCATTGTAGACATTTTGATATGTAGCATCAGATAGTAGATTGTGCTATAGATGTGTGTAGATAGTAAAGCATTTTGCATCTTTCAGGATGAAGAATACTATGGGATAGTTTGTGATCTAGCCTACAGTGAGGAGCTGTGTGTCATTGCACTCCCCCAAGAGCAGCCCAGAAGGGTGCTTGTGACTTTCTGATTCTCTCTCCAATCTCCCCTGTGGTCCAGCATCGAAGTAAACTACAACAGGTCCATATCTGTCAGAATGTACAATCCCCTGATTTGCTGGTTAAACTATATCACTGGGCTTGTTAGGTCAGGGCAGAGTCAAGACTCTGCTCTTTCCTCGCCCCCTTACACACCGTTAGAACAAGGGGTCATGCAGCCACTCTGCAGAGGTTACATTCCCCTCCCACCCACTTCCTCCTGCACAGGAAGTGGTAGTGCAGCACAGTAGCACAAATGTGGAAGGAAGCATCTTAATGCCTCTAACCTTTGTGCCACTGCACAGGACCAGCCATGATCTCGGCTGATATAAATGTGGCTCTGTAATTTGAAGATTACCGGGGAAAGACTGGAGAAAGAGACATAATGAGCCTGTTTTTATTTACATGGTTTACATCCCCACGCCAGTGCAAACATTTTGATCATTTGGGTTATAATTCATTTATGTTTGGGATACAGGGGTAAGGCAATATTAATATCCTTATTGTGTGACTAAAAAGCAACATCACAGCCAGAAATCTTTTCAAAGGGGGCCCCAACTATGGTGACCAGATAGCAAATGTGAAAAATTGGGACAGAGGGTGGGCATTAATAGGTGCCTATATAAGAAAAAGCCCTGAATATCGGGACTGTCCCTATAAAATGGGAACATCTGGTCACCCTGGTCATAATCAAAACCTCCGTTATGTACCACTGGGTTCTGGAGAGTGAATATGAATCAGATAAAAAGGGAGAGGACAGAGGTACTTTTAGTTGGTAAGAATCTGCTTAAGGGTCTTATATGCTTCCCACAGATGGTTGGTGCAGAGCATAATAACAAAACTGAATGCACACCTGGGAGGGCCCCCCGCAACTCCCACAAAGCTGAAATCACTATAGCCGCACTAGGTAGCAGAGTCCAGATCTGGTATTGTGACAAGAGATAGTGGTAGCTCTTTGTTGAAACTGCAGAGGGCAGCAGCAGAACTCCACTAAGGGCTCCGACAGCTGGATGAAGTGGTAGAGCCTTTGGAGTAAACTGGACAAGTGCAGAAGTGAGAGGTGGTGCAGCAAGAGACAGTGTGGTGAGAGGTGGGAGTGCAGTGAGATGCACATTGAGAGTCAGTACAGAGACGCAGAACTGGACCATGCAGCGCTTTCTCTAGGGGCTGGAGATGGATCTGCTCACATGCATTTCCAGATGCCAGGATTTAGCTAACCAGGGACAACAAACTGAGTGGAGTGCAGTGAAGGTGGGAAAGACATGTGTGAAAGGGACATTTGCCCATCAGATATCACACCAGCTGGTGGGGAAGCTAAAGCAAAGAACAACTGCCAAGGATGCTTCCTTTTACTTACATACTCACTATTTGTATAACTATATAGTTGATTTACTGTTGCTGTGTTTTCCCAAATTCATGCTGTGTTCCCGTTTTTCCCCTAATAATATTTTCTTGTTTTAGACACAGGCTCAGCGCTTGTGAGCGGGGAAGTATTGATAGTTAGGGGACCCAGGGTATGAATTTAACTTTTCCCCAGGCTTCTGGGTGGAAACTTGAGCCAGTGTGTTTGTAAATTTTAAAAAGGAACCCAGATATATTTGAATGCAGCTCTTTTTGCTGCCAACATCACCAAGCAAAAGAATTACATAAATAAAGCTCTTAGTTTTTTTTCCTATTTAGAATAAAACACCATAATGCATTGTAAAAAGGTCCAGTTGTCCACAAATAAGCCAGGACATACAAGAGATAAGGGTCCTCTACTTTAATGTTAACTCAGTAAATTTTCACATGTTGTATTTTCTATTTCTATTTTCCTTGTTAATATATGTTTGTTGTTATATGAGTGCCACAAAATATAGCCAAAGTGTTATGTATTTGAGGTAATGTTCATTAGCAGATATCTACTAAGCATGATCAGAAGCTATAATAAATGTAACTTTATGATTAATGTTATTATTATTAATTAATTATTATTAACTCATTTTTCTTATATGGTTGTGGATGTAGAACACAGTGAACTCTATATATGTGCCATATTTTAAACCACAGATTTTTGGTTTTAAATAGGTTTTAAACAAGAGGTATCTAAATGTGGCAATAAATTTTACCATAGTATCTTTTTTTTTTTTTTATTTTACCCTCACTCAAACACAACTGAATGGATTTTCCTTAAACTAAATCCATTAAGCAATCAAATATAAAAAATGCTCACCTTTCACAGAGGGAAATGGAGTTTAACCTACAAAGAGGATTTTTCAGAACATTACGAACTACCGAAAATAAAAAGACATTGTTGAAATTGTTTTACAATTTAGAACATTCCTTACTCTATAAAATCATTTTTTAAATAAGTAGGGAGATAACCCTGGTATCCTGGACAATAAGCCGTCTTTCATTTTTGAAAGTCCTACATCCAAGGCTATGCATAAGACACTACTTAGCTTATGGCTGTTTTTATATTTGCTACATGGTATTTGCATACTACCATTGCCTTGTCAAAGCTTAGCGACACCTCCAGTTAGTTTGAAAGACATTATACAAACTAAATTCTATTCTATTCTGGTCTATCTGTAAAGGTCAACTCAGCAATGAATCAATGCAGGGCTGGAAGGGGGCATCTCTCCAGAGAGTGGAGATATCAAAGGGGCTGACAAACTGCAGTGTTTTGCAAAATCAATTGAATACAAGAGACATGTTGTGCCAATTTCAGGCCGTGAGTAGTAAGCTGGTGCTATTGCACTGACACCAAGGGAATTGTATGTGCTTAAACCTGGTCTGAATTTGGCTCAACAAATGTAATAGTCGTCTGGAAGCCAAATCCCCAAAAGTCAGCGGTGTTACACCAAAGATAAATTTGGCTCCCATTGCCTAGCATTTGTGGTTACTCACCGAGTTGTTTGTGCCAAGAATGCTAAGAATCATAGACTGCTGTGTACTGGGACTTCATTAGTTGTAGGTCTAGCCATAGGATTTTCATCTCTGGGATCTTCTTTATTGCATCCAGCATAGCTCCCTAATAATCAAGCTTTTGAGGGACAGACCAGCATTTCTGAATTTGCTTTTCAAATCTGTGGTCCACATATATTTGCTAGATCAACTGCAAGATAACAGTCTACAAAATCAAAAGGAAAACATAATGTTGTTTGTTCAGAGTGAGCAGTTTCTAAATGAGTGTAAGCACATGATCATTTTATAAAACAAAATTCCAAGGCAGGATACCCCTGTGCAGCATTTGTCATATCCTGGGGCCAGCAGCACTTGTCATGACCAGCATTTCTAATTTCCCATGCTTAAACCCTTGCAATCTGCATATTCCTGGTATTAATTTATTCTGAATCTTAGGCCAGATTCTGCTCTGCTCTGTTGTAAATGGATCATAAACTATTGCTAACCCCTTATTTCTCCATCTGGCCTGCTGTAACGTTTCCTGCATAGCTTTGTAGAGTTCCAGTGTATTGATATTTATATTGCAATGAAACATGTAAATTCACAAGCCTCTGTTTTCAGCCCACTTAACAATTGTCTCGCAGATCTATAAAAGCATTTCTGTTATTAGGCAGATTCCCTTCATCCTCTTTTACACCATTTTTTTAAACTTATTTCAATGCATTCCTTTATCAAGCTTCTTTAAAAATTAAGGTAAACTATGGTATATGCCATATAATGTGTCTCGTTAATGAAATTTAGCCAATATCCCTCTTCCAAAGGCTTTTTGACTGTTTCTTATTCAGTTCTATTTTGTAATGGTCTGGCTGCATCCTTGACTTGATTTCTTTCTTTGCTTATAGTGGGAAAAGATTAGAGTTGTATTCAGTATGTCTAGCTCTTTTTAGTTTCAGAGTTCTCTTTGCATCCTAAATATGCCATCCGGTTTTTATCTGGTTTAGTGTGTCCTTGATTCCTCCTACAATCCGGTTCAGTGTTCTGACCTAAATTATGTTTTAAGTCCTTTTCTAAATGAGAAAATGTGATGTTGTGCAGACTGTTTTCACTCATTACATGGCTGATATATATTATTGAGGTGGTTATGTTTGATCAGGATATTCTGATTTAAACCCATTGCCCTCTCTCTTCTGCTGAAAATCATTACCTTTTATTCATAATCCTTTTTTCCCTCCATTTTTCTTCATTTCCCTTTAAATTACCCCTCCTGAGGTTCTTCTTGTTTTATTGTTTTTTGGATATGTGGACTTGACTTTAATCATTCTGCAGTTCCCTGTCCCCAGTAGTCCCATGAGTTCTAACTTAACAAATGACTCCTCTCATTGATTTCATTTATCTGGCTGGAGGATTACATGCTTCTGCTTATGAACAGTGACAAAATGCTAGACAATTTGAACCTTTTCCCAGGCAGATTTCAAGCAACAAATAAGTGATCTAACTTTTATTGGTAAGGGGGCTCTGCTTTTCAAATCCATCACTTGCTCAGTAACACAGCAGGGCCATATTGTCACATTACGGAAATCAAGTTTCATACACAGGCTTACAAGGCGTGTGGAATTTGAGAACATTAGGTATGGTCTGGATCTCTGATTGCCATGGGAAAAAGATAGTACTGATAAGCCTATTACTCTGCTGGTGCAATAGCATACAAACAATAATAATTATGGAATCCAGAGAGGATTGACACAGCCTCAGAAGAATCTAATTCGTCTTCTGTGGACATACCTAAAGATATCGAGCAAAAACAATTTCCTGAGTCAGAAACAACATTTTTTGACAAACGGTGCAATTTTAATAGCAGCTGACTAAGCTGGATGAAGAACAAATGGAGCACACACATCAACTCATTTTTTAGCCCAAGTTAAAAACTAAAACTGACCACATATTTTACAATTAAAAGAAATGTGTGCTTTCCTCCACATTACTGCCATAACATCTGAAGAGGTGGAGATCAAAACCAATCAGATGGATTTAGGAGATTGGCTAGAATTCAAGATCCAAATCCCAGAAATAAGGATCTAATTTTTTGGTTTTTTTTCCCCATCTCCTTGGATAAACCATAGTTTACAATGACTGCCATTAAAAGTAAACATTTGCAAACAGATACTACAGTTATTTCCCATTGTAAGTATAGGCGAAACTGTGGTATCTCAGATATCAATGTATTATTACATGCAACATGCAACATTATATGGTGAAAATGTTATTTTATTGTCCAAGACAACAGCATTTCTCTTGCTTTTATGTGTCTATTGTGTGCTCATTTAATTTATTGTAGTTTACTAAATTAAATGCACTTCAAAAGAAAAAAAAATGTAGTTCTTAAAATAGGAGGTTTTCCATGGTGGAAAGGTTTCCTTAGTCTTAGCATGCAGAGCAACAGCTAAGATAGATCTGTGCACGCACAATTAAGTGCAGCGAGGCCACAATGGACCCCAAAGAGGAAGCTTACCAAACATTTCAAACAAAAAACATTTCAACAAAGAAGGATGCAATCATATAAGCTATGTAAAAGGCAAATTCCCTGCTTCCTTGTGGGGATAGAAAAGGATTAATGTAATTTCTGCAGAGAATTATTCTAGTGCACAAAGGCCATTCAGAGGAGAGAAGGATGGAGTCTGCTGTTCAGTGGCAGTCTGCAGATGTGTAGGGATCTTTCAGTCCTCTGAACATACTGGCTGCTGCGTATGCAAATTAGCAGAGCATTTTGCTCAGACCTATGGGCATCTTCCTTTATGATCTGTCTGTATTGGCTAAAACTGTACCTTAAGGTACATTGCCACACACTGCTTTGTTGAAATACACATAAGTTTTTATGATCAGAGTCACCAGGGAAATTGTAATGCTTGTATATCAACTGTCCACTGTAAACTTATATGAAGGCAGGAATTAAAAGAAAGTTAGTTAGCCACATCGGAGGGCCTGATTTTGATCTCATGCCAATGTGAATCAAGTAATTCTGCTGGAGCCAATGGAATCCCACTTGTGGGAAAGCAGTATGAGATCAGAATCAGGATTACAGTGCTTACCATTACTAGTTTTGCCTAATTGACATTACCACAATGCTCACTGTACTTAGCTTCTTTGTACTTAGAATAGAGAATACTGCTAATTTCACAGTAAAGTGAAGAGAATCATAGAAATGTAGGGGTGCAAGGGACCTCAAGAGGCAATCAAGTTCAGCCCCTTGTGCTAAGGCAGGACCAGGTTTATCTAACTTCTTGTTAAAAACTTCCAGTGATGGGGATTCCACAATTTGCTTTGGAAGCTTTTTCCAGTGCTTAACTATCCTTATGATTGGAAAGTTTTTCCTTATATCTAACTTAAATCTCCCTTGCTGAAAATTAAGCCAATTACTTCTTGTTCTACCTTCAGTGGACATGAGGAACAATTGAACACAGATCTCTTTATAAGAGCCCTTCACATATTTGAAAGCTGTCAGGCACCCCTCCTTCTTTTCTCAACACTAAACATGCCCCGTATTCTTACCGTGCTTCATAGGTCTGGTTTTCTGAGCATTTTATCATTTTCTTGCCCTCTTCCTGACTTTCTGATTTGCCCACATCTTTCTTGAAGTGTGGTGCACAGAAGTGGACACAATGTTCCAACCGAGACTTCCCCAGTGCTGAGTAGAGAGGAACAATTATGTCCCATGTCTTACATCTGAGTATCCTGCTAATTGCCAAATTAATTACTTTCAAATTGTCACTCTAAAGATTTTAATTGCCACCATTGTATATTTGTTAATAAATACTTTTGTCTGATGCTCCTCAGCTGTGAAGCTCACACTGATGCTAGACAGTCCAGCATATGTAAATATTACATAACAAATTCCCTTTGGAGTATTACATTTTGGGATACATTTCCTGCTGGTATAACTCCATTGAAGCCAGTGGAGTTACACATACAGAGAATTTAATCCTTTATTTTCATATGTGTACCCAGGCCTTTAATTTTGTATTGTAAAATGGGATAATCTTACAACACAAATTAGAAAGCTATTCCCCCTTCCATTTTACTTTATACAGACCCTTAATTTCTCACATGTACAAATTGTGCATATCATATGACACTAGGTCATATGAGTGATTTAAATTACTTCACTAGTTATGATTTGATTTCTCTTCTGAGTGCAGATGCATGAATTAGACATAAAATGATATGCTCCAAATTCTGCTGTCACTTACTGGTTTGCAAACCCTTTGAGGCTTACAAGGGTGTAAGTGACTGCAGAAATTGGTCCATTATTTTAAGCATATATCAGTGTTTTACCTCGAGAGTACCACCAGCATTTCAAAACAGTACTGTTATTTCAGATAGTTTGGTATGTTATTTGGATGTTTTTCTGTGGTCCATTACAAAAGTTAGAGTTCAGGATATTGGCATTGTAACCTACTAAGTGTGGATAAAATTACCATGGGGAGAATTTTAGCCTGAATCAAGGGTAGAGACATGGAAAGGCTTCCATGAGGAGGAGAGATTGAAAAGATTAGAATTGTCGGGTGCACTTGTTTATACTATGAGAGTACATGAAAAAAGGGACTTCCAATCATATGAAAAAGAAACAAATTTAACACCATCAAAAATGATTTTTTTTTATATATAACACAAAATAAATGTATGGAACTTATGACCCAAGATTGGTAGGCTTAACAATGATCAGAGATTTATAACTGTAGTTAGAACATCCACACTTACATAGGATAAATGTTTAAAAGGGTATAAATCCTCATAATTCATAGCATAAACCAACCGCTAGCTGATGGGTGTTAAGAGGACCTTTGCTTATGGTTAGGTTAATCCATAACTTCCCATTACAGAATTTCTTGCAACTTCCACTGAAGCATCTAGTAACGGCATTGTCTGAGACTGGATGCTGGATTAGAAAGACCTCTTATCTTATCCAGTATGGCAATTCCTTATGTTCCTATCAATACCATTGTTGGTCCTTTGCTCCAAAGACTGACAAGAGAGGCCAGGATGCAGTTATTATCCAGTTAATAAGGACATTGTTATGCTGAAATCTGTACTCTCCCTTGCACTTCTTTCCTCTCTTCTCCACATGCAGCCTGGGAAGAATTAACCTCTGTGATTAACAATGATCAGTAATTTAAATTTTTACATTCTATTTTATAAGCTTTATCTCACCATCCCCTCTCTCTCATGACACACCTTTATCTTCATATTCTTGCCTTTCCTCTCTCCTCTTCAAAAAAGTACTAAAATAACACTAAGTTAATAAACATTTATATTACTGTAGTGCCTGGGGCCTTAGTCGTGGATCAGGACTTCATTGCATTAGGTGCTGTACAAACAAATACAGAACAGAAAGATGATCAGGAGAGTTTACTTTTCCCATTCAGAGCTATTTTAAAAGCTAAAAGTGCTTGTAGGTGCATTTGCTACTGAAGCTGAGGGAGAAGATTAGCTTTTAAAGTAAGTTTAATTTTTCTATAAATATAATTTATTTTTTAAAAATAACTTGGGGTATGGGGAGGGATCCATAACCTCCCTTGCCCACAAAGAAAGAAAGGGATGTGGTTGGGTTCTGAGTGTAAGGACACAGTATTCTGAGTCTAATAAGCAAACAGAACGCAGGGATTTGCATTACTTGTTAATAAAAAATAACTGCAGTATGCTTCAAGTCAGAGTTCAGAGATTTGCATAACCAAGAAATAACTGTACAGTTGTGGATTAGAAGTCTTTGCTATGTATGTAGCTGGGACAATTCTATTTCAGCATAATATTCTGTAACCAGAGTAAAGAACAGTAGAGATTAGCCGCAAATTTCAGTGGCATTGTTATCTGAGATTAATTGTTCAAAAAAATGGTTAAATCTAGCAGTTATCTTGTTTCTTTTGTTTGATTCAATTGGCCAGGAGATGCTCAAACCGGCAACCAACAAATGTAGAAGGTAAATCTTTTTATACATTGATAGTCCTTTAATCATCCCTCTCACAATTTTAGGATTGTTTTCCCCACGCTTGGAGATCACCATCAGTTCATCCATGAGAACCAACTTGAGGTGTGAGGATGGAGTTAGTAGAGAAGCAACATCATGCATAAATATATGCATATGCATATAAATAAATGGAGTATTCCATTATTTTCTTTCTCCCTGTCACCTGATTTTTCTTACCTGATTATCTCTCTCATATCCATTGATTAGGGAAGTGTGTATGTCACCCACACTAGGAAAGGATGGGTCTCTGCCCTCTACAGTGCCCAGTTCAAATAAGCGGTTAATGCATTTGCTACATTTGCCAATAAGGAGGTTTAGTCCTTTAGCCTATGTGGTGGAGGCACATAATTTTAGATCTGAAGGTCCCAGCTTAAAAATTTGCTGTTTGCACAAATGGGGTTGGTTACATTAATCCAGAATAGTTATCTAGGAATCCTATCCCTATTGCCAGTTTATGATAGCTCTATCCTTTTCTGGAAAGAAGTTCAACTTTCAGGCTGAGGTACATGCAGCATGCACACATACACAGAACCATTCTTGAACTTACTTTATTTACAAGCAGTTACTATTCTACATAGAAATATCCTACATCTTGTTATATGTAGAATCATAAGGTGGGGAGCGCTCTCATTTGAACATTACAGTGTCTAACCTGTCCTTTTTCTGCCATGGGGCTTTCATAAGTATTTTTGATCAACAAGTGAATACTTCCTATGAATGTGGAATACCCGGGAATGATTTCTAAGAAGTACATTAATAATAGATCTTGGCATCAGATGTTAGCTAAAGGCAGTAGAAAGGCAGGGGAAGCCACATTTCTGAAAATAATGTATAAATCAAAGTGAGATTGGCCCCAAAAGCTGTTATATCAGTATTTGTATTGTGGTAAACTCTTATTGAACATATAATAAGTATTTTCTCAGGGGAAATATGAAGTGGATAAAAGGCAACATAAGTATGAAAGTAATACTAAAACTCTTTCCTCTTTAACAGGCATATTTGGGAAAGCAGTGCTGGCAGCTTGCTCTGTTGGAGCCATGAAAGGGATTTCTGCCTGCTGTTCTTCTTTTTGAGATATTATTCAATGTTTTAATGTTCCTTTTGAAAACGAATTAATCAGGTAATCTCCTTTTGTGAAATATTTATCAACTGTAATTTCTATTGCTGGAAATGTTCTTCAACATCTAAGTATTGTTTCTTAAAGACTAGAAAAAGGGAAATGAGAGGGATGTGTATGTATAGCATGTACGTCTCTCCTCAAATCAGTGATTTTGCTAGGAATATTCTATTTCTACTAAGAATACTTTAGAGAATACTTTAAACTTTATTTGAAGTTACATCACCATTTGGAATAATTCTGCTGCCTCTGCTGCTTCTTTATTTTTACTTTCAGAAAGATTGGCAAGTATTCTACTCTGGGCTGCAAACTCCACAGGAAATTGTAACCTCTTCCAGGAAAACTTTAATTGAACTTGACAATAAAACAAAGCTCTAATGCTTGTTGTATAATGTTAATATTTGACATTGCAGTCATGGAGCTCAAAATCTTTACAAACTGACAGTTTTGCACTAAAGATTCTTTGCTGTTTGGAGCCTTCAACTCAATTTCTGAGACCATCTATTTGGCTGGCAATAGTAACCAGGGTTTTCTGGAACTGAGAACTTTTGTCCTGGGAAATTATTTTACAAAACAGCTTATCTTTTTGTGGACTTGCCAAGTGATTTGTTGAAAGTAGAGGGCCTTGTTGAGACATTACTTGGCTAGTGTGAATGAATTTTAGATCAGCATAAACACTGCTGTGCACAGTAAATAATATTTTCATTGGTGCAGGGTAATGGAAGCTGGTCAGTAACAGAAGAAAGCAGAAAAACAAACAGAAAATTGCACAATGTGCAAAAATGTAAGAAATCCCTATAAAAATATGTCTTGTTTTCAAAAGCATGATATAATATGTAGAATGGTTGTACCCAGACTATAATAAAGTAGTATATTCATCAATTAATTACGAGTTGGGGCTAAAAGATGATGTCAGGGGTGATTGCCAATCTACATTTATTATAGGGTCACATGTATCAATTGAGAACTGCCAACGTTTGTGTAGTGACCATAGAGTTAAAAAGTATATTAAAGCAAGTTACATAGTCTCAGGCCTGGTCTATACTTACTGGTAAATTTGGCATCAGCCGGTGGGAGTTAGGCAAGCTACGCAGAGTAGCTTGTGTAACTTATGTCGACTTCCTAAATTCTGTTTTGCACGCCGTCTCCACTACACCGCCCTGATGAAAAATGCGTACCCATCGACACAGCATTACTCTTTTTTTGGAGGTGGTTTTATTTAATCGACTTCCGGATTGATTGAGAGGGTCTTCACTTTCGCTAAATTGATCTGACAGTGGCTAATTTGCTGCTGTCAGTGAAGACATACCCTAAGAAAACCAAAGGAAAAAAATCACCAAATGAAGAGAACAATTTTACTAAGGTAAAGTAAAGGAATAATTTGATTGAGTTCAATAAATATTTTAGAGATATAGACAACTAAACACATTACACTCATTTTTTTGTTGGTGGTGGTAGTGGGTTTATTTTTTTTGTAACTCACCCTACAGCAAAGTGAGAGGAGGAAAGTATTTATAATTACTCAGGAAAAAAATATTAATAATCAATAATAAAAACTAAGTAACTCATGTATTAATTTCACTTAATTTCCCAAATTCAGTTCCCTACATCAGTTATATTAATTTATGTGATTCTTGGACCTTAAGGGATGGCTTAATTAGACAAAAAGAGAAACTGCAAAAGTTCAATAATTACTAGTTCTTTGATTGGCTACCAATAAGATAATTGGCAGTTTTAGTGTTCAAGATCATTTTAGTTCTGTGTTCAATACTCAGCACATACGCATTTATATTCAATTTCAAAAAACCTTGTCTGTTCATCTTGGGACCACCACCTTCTTGGGCAAACTTTTATGCAAAACAATCATTTTTCTATTAAATATGGATTTCTTGTACTTGTCAGCATGGTTCCCCACATACACTTTGTGAGTAGGACCTAAATAAAACATAGGTTTATAGATGGCCAACAATGCAAATGAGCGAAGTATCAGTAGCTAAAAATCTAATTTACTCTTTAAGGCCAAAGAACTTGTCAAAAATAGAATGTCACCAGAAGTTATTTACCATGAATACAATTGCATGCCTTGTCTTAGAGCCCAAAATATCTCACTGAAATCAATGGGAAGACTCCCATTGACTTCAGTGGGCATTATATCACACCTTGTAAATTCCATGCTTTCTTAGCGAGTCTCTGCGAATACAGCTTGATAAAACTCATGTTAATTTCCTTTATCTGTGAAAGAGGTTTTGCCACTGTCTGTGGATCACATATGTTCAAAAATAATACTTTGTAGTTTCATAAATCTTTCCTTCTAACATTCTTCACAGGCTCTAAATCTAACTTCATTAATGTTACATTTTTACTCATTATCATAATATCTCAAATTCTAATTCCAATTCTATTTCTCAACTTTCCTGCAAACTAGTCATTTTATTAGCGGTATTTTATACAAGTATAACTATTTGTCCCAAAATATAAAGCAAAGCTCCAATTTCTTTTGAATGCCAATGTGCACTAAAGTCTTGATAGAGTACAGCACTTAAGCTCTTTTAAAATTCTTAAAAAATGTTATTTCAAATCAACAAAATGCAATGGGCCACCTCCTCAGGAAGTGTCACTCAGTGTCACTTGATTGACATTAATGAAGTTAAAGTACTGAGGCTGCAGGCCAATAAATCAGGAGCCATTTGCACTTCTAGGTTTAAATACGAAGAAAAGTGTAGGAGAAACTGCTCTTTTCTTCCTGTATTAAAATGTCTGCCATACTTAAAACACTTATTTTCCCTGGCATTTTTAAAATTGATCAGTTTATTAATCTTATAAACCACAGTTGTTTTAGCTGAAAAGAACACACCTATTTATTATATCACATTAAAGTAAGCTTTAAACATAACTTTCCAAATGTGTTCTTTTTTTCATCACAGGATAATTGAAATTGTTGATAAATCTTTTAAAATGTCTTTTAATCCCTTAATAAACTATGTAAAAATATTTTATTAAATGTGTATAAATGAATTGTACAGGACATATGAAAACATATATTATACATTTTATACAAAAACTACACTAAAAGTAGCATGCAAAGTGAAGCACTCGAAAGTAAATAAATGTCAATTTTTAGATTTACTTTTCAATCTTAACTTTGCTGCCTTTTGCATATTTATAGCAGTATATATTTCCTGGACCTCTACCTCATTTACTTCCATTTGATTTTTTTTTCCACTGGACCTCTGCTCACATCGGATAGTGAGTAATGAATAAGGCAGCTGTGAAACATGTATTTTTCTCTTCACCATTCACTGTGTAGGCCCCTTCTACATTTACTGCATATAACTGTAATTCTCTGACATTATCCTCCATGTAGACATTGTAGGAATTACAAATGCAGTTTGGACTCATTGGATCCAATCTCACTTACTACTTCACTCTGTTATTTACTTCACACTGTCTAATGTGTGTATGAGAGAGCAGTGTGGAAAAAATGAATGTGATCATGCAATTAAAGAGTGTTTTGTGATACATATGAATACAGGCGCAGAGTTATATTTATAAAAGCAACCATCCATTTGGAAATTACTTCTCATTGAGTGCTTCACTTGGCAAACTTGTTCTTTTAACATAATTTTTGCATGGAATTTACTAGGATTTACAACATAGAAAATTAAAAAAATGAAAAATTAGGTACCGTTTCCGTCACGTAGAACTTGGTTTCCTGCAAAAGATGCATGCTCAGTGTAATGAATGTGGGTGTGCTCATTGGTGAATGCTGATCTGTACCTCAAAATGTGTTTTTTGATAGAACTTCAGAGGTGGTGCATTGGAATGCCAGAGTGAAGCAGACAGTCTCAGCACACTTCTCCACAGCCACGAGACCATGGTTTGCAAGCCATTAAAGCTGAATTGGTCTAACTGACAAACTGTGGAGCAACCCACAAAGGGGCATGCTCTTAGTTGGCCTGGCTGGCCTATTAGAAAAAATTCTGTTTGTGACAAAGATCTCGCCATCCCTGAGCCCTGCAACAGCAATGACTGAGCAATATGTTAATTGGGGGCCAGAGAGACACAGGAATGGTTTGTTTGTTTGTGAAAACCTAGCTTCCCTGAAAAGGAAAAACAGATTGGGACCAGGCTGGGTCTCAAGAACTCCCTGGCTTCCCAAAGGATGTGAGCTGGTGTAGTTCTTTGCCTGTAAGTCACAGGGAAAGCCCATTTAACATAACTTTGTAGCGAAAAATGAGATTAGATAAGACTAATTATTCATGTAGATTGTTTGTTGCTTTGAAATAATTTTCTCTGACACTTTGTTCCATTTCTTAACGGACATACATGTTTTAAAAAGGCTGTTGGTCACTATATCAGTGGTCACAGGCATCCTCAGGGAGGATCAAGCAGGTGCCTGCCCCAGTCAGATCTGAACAGTTGGCGTAGATGGGGTGATGTACCTTGGTCCTAATCTAAGAAAGAGAAAATTGCAAGAGTTCACCCTTAGACAGGTGAGAGCATGAGGCCTGATACCTGAGAGGCTGCACTTAGAAATACCAGAAAGAGGTGCAGCTAGCCCTGTAACCATGACACTGAGGCAAGCATTCTTAGGAACTGTTGCCTTATTCCATATTCACCTTCACAATTGGTACAGAGTGAGTCTTCTCATTACAGAAATTCCTGCAGAGATTGATAATCTCCCTGAAATACATGCTCAAAGACAAATGAACTGTGGGAATTCATATATTGAAATAGATATTCCACACACATTTATCCAATTCTGCACCAACAGAACCTGTCATTTAATTATAAAAGTCAGTGTGGATACGTATTTTATACCATAATCAATCTGCCAAATGTAAACAGGTTTTCAGTGGGCAACTGAACTGCACATCTGTAATCTATCATCTATGTCCCTGCTAAATTTCAAGTTGATCCCTCAAACTGTTGAAGTCCTACAGTTGTTCACAAAAAAAAGGCACAATATTTTGTTTTTATAACAGCAAAAGGCTTTTCCTTTCTCAGCAATTTTTGCTCACTTTTCATAGTCACACGCAATTGAAAAAGGCCCTTTAGAATGGAAACACATATGAAACTTTAAATAGATACATCACAATGCACTCCAATTATAATTAATCTTTTAAAAATACAAATACAAAATAGAGCTTCAGGACTGGCCAAAACCGCCTCAGCTATCTATGGCTCTAAGGGGCTGGTATGCCAACACGGAAATTGCTGGAACAGTGTCATGCTGTGTTTATCCCAGGAAAAGCCTCCTAGTCCAAAGCTGGGGGAAGGTGATAGTAGTAGCTAGGAAAGCTGGCGCTCTACCTCATTCCCTGTGTTTGAAGAATTGTCTTCTATTTGGTGATGTTATGGATCCTTTATTCCTCTGCATCAAAACAAAGAAGTCATCACATATGAGAGAATCTAGCCCCATGTTCTTTTCACAGCGATAGCCATTCAATAGCAAACAATAAAACCTCTTGCTAGTTCATTCTCTTTCTCCTGTGTATTGTGCTTTCTGATGTGTGGGACATAGTCATAGTTTTTAAGATCAGAAGGGACCATTATGTCCACCTAATCTGACCTTCTGGATAACACAGGCCATAGACTTTTACCCAGTAAAGTTCCCTTAAAGTTTATAGATAGAAAAGAAAGATTTGAGAGATATGCCAAAATACTGTAAAAATACAGAATAGCAGTTTTCTATATTTTCAGTAGGCCAGTTATGGTAATAAGATACAGGTTTTCAGCTAAATTTCATCACTGTATCAATTTCAAACTCGATAGGAGGGCTATTGGGTAGTCTCTGTCCAGCACCGAATAGATGGACATAATGGATAGATATTCACAGAAAACATCATTACCCTTGGTTACAAGTCAATCAGAAGCATGGAAAATCGAGTGGGCAAGGAATGAACTACAGTACCGAGGATGGGGCTGACAAACGTTGCATCATTGGTACAACATGAGGAAGCCAGTATGGTGGCTTGCCCTCTGCTATAGCTATCCTGCTAATAGAGTCCATCAAGTTTAGTGCTGTCAGCTGAACTATTTTGTAAGTGTAAATGATGAATGTACTAAACTGCATTTCTCGTTGTCATTCAGCACTTAAAAAAACATAATCATCCATTAACAACGGCTTTTATCATGTACGTCTGGCAGTGTGATTTCCATTTAAACAAAAGAGCAAAGGAAAAACTTGCAGACAAGCTTGGAAGAATGGAAAATGCATTTCAGTGCAATCATTATTCCTTTCTACAACACATTCTAAAACTATCTCTTCCAAACCCTGATTTCAACAGACCACATAATAGCCTGCCAGGGGGCATGCCTTTGATTTCTTCAGAAGGATCTATTTTGAATGGTTCATGGAAGGTAAAAAAGGAAAACTCAGACAATCAGCAGCTACCAATGTAATGCAGTGATACTATGCAGGAAAAAGAATGCCTGCTGTATTTCTGAATATCTCTTACATATTCCCAAAGTATATCAATAATTAATTGCTAACACCTGGCAGGATCCATCTGGCAATATCTGCTCATTATTGGTTAACTGAGTGCTGATTTTGTTCAACATTCTGATGCTGGATTATGTGCTGATGACTTCTACTGAATATGCAAAGCCATGAGTACCTATACATCAACATCAAAAGCCAGGTGTTGCTCTGATATAAACATTTTGGCTGTAGCTAGTATCCCATTTGCAAAATCTGCTTTCAGTTTAACTAGAGGTGCACTTACTCATATTACATTCCAAAGCAAGTCGTTCCCCTATTGTATGTATTCTCCTCAAAAAAATATTTTGTTAAATAAAGTATATTTACTAAGGCATGTTTAAATAGCCTGTTACTTGCCATAAAGTGTATTATAATTCTAATTCACATGCCATGCCACTGTCTGAATACCTTGTAATGGAAGGTGAAGCTTTCCTCCTAAGTTAATGACAGCAGCAACCAATACCGAGGACCTAACTCTGATAATGAATTTATGTTAATGATACATTTGGCAATTAAAGGCTGATTCACTTCCAATATTCTTGGGAATTAGTTTCCAGATTCACTATATGCCACAGCTCTGGCAACATCAAGTACTTTCACAGTAAAGGTCTTTATTTCTTCAGACTTTGAGGTTCTTGAAAAAGTGGGGGTTTTGGCCTGCTGGGTTTGTTTTTAATGGTATATACAGTCATCAGAATTGAAATTCATTAGGAGTCTGTGCCATAATACTTTTCTGAATATTCCTTAGCTGACATGTCTTAATCATAATGCAGATTTGTATGTTTATAGAATGAACCATTTAAAAAAATAAGGAATTTGACTTTCTGGGACTGTGCTTCTGGGATGAACTTTACTTGGCATTTCTGAGTATGCTCAAAGTTTGATGTAAAAGGGCATGTTAGAATTTTTGTGGTTCTGGGATTTTTATCCATGTTCACGCTCTGCTCTTCTTTCAAAATTCCTGTCTGCATTTTTTTTTGTCAGGAAGCAAACTGTTAAGGTTTCCATTTGCCAGGATATCCTCTTATGTTTTTAGCCTTCAAAACAATACATTAATACACATCACTCTTCTGGCAGTGGACTAATGCTGTTAGCCCTGGTCCCCCACTCTCAGCCCAGGATGGCTGGCAACAGGAGCCTTTGCTTTCAGCCCCATGTTGCAGCCATCAGTGGAGCCCCCACTCTGAGCCCTGGGGTGCCTACAGTGGAAAAGTTATAAAGAACTCATTACCACAAATAATAAAGTCCACTATTACTTTCCCACAATTTTCCACTGCATGTCCATAACTCAGCCACCGTTTTTTAACAATCTTCCCACAATTCAGGTTGAGCCTCAATTATTCTTTAAATATTACCTGTAAATACATATCATATTGATTATGAGTATCTATAAGTTATGAGCATCCTGCAGATACCTTACATGTTACTCTTTATGGAAAAATCATCTGTAAGACACGTATTTGGTGTAGTGAGTTTATCAGGTCTGAAGTGAGAGTTGTTTTTAAAAAACAGAGGACCCTTTGCCAATAAGCCTCTGAGTCGCAGATGGTTATATGGAAAACAGGTCTTGCCAAACCTGATTTCATTCTTTGATGAGATTACAAGTTTGGTTGATAAAGGTAACTGTCTACATGTAACAGACATTTGTAAAACATTTCACTTAGTATTGCATGACATTCTGATTAAAAAATTAGCATTATACAATATCAGTAAAGCACTCATTTAAATTGATTAAGAATTGGCTAACTGATGGATCTCAAAATGTAATTGTCAGTGGGGAATTGCCAGTGATCAGTACTTGGCCCAATGCTACTCAACATTTTCCTCAGTGATTTGGAAATATATACAGAATCACTGCTGCTCAGATTTGTGGATGATACAAAGACTGGCAGAATGGTAAATGATGATGGGGAAAGGACTGTCACCCAGACCAATCTGGATTGTTTGGTTAAACTGGGCCCAGCCAAACAAAAGGCATTTTAATAGTGCCAAACACAAAGTCATGCATTCAGGAAAAAGGAATACAGATCACACTTACAGAATGAGGGACTGTATCCCGAACAGCAGAGACTTTGAAAAGGATTTGTGGGTCATAGGAGACAAGCCATTCAGCATAAGCTCCCAGTGCAATTCTGGGAAAAGAGGGCTAATGCTATCCTTGGATCTGTAATCAGGAGAGTAGTGAGTATGAGCATGATGATACCAGTACTGGAATAGCGTGTCCAGTTCTGGTATCCACATTTTTAAAAGGATGTTGAACAATCGGAGATGTTGCGAAAAAGAACCACAAAAATTATTTGAACTTCTGAAATGAATTTAATCTCTTTAAGGTATCAAAAAGAAGATTGAGAGCTGACTAACGTATAAGAATCTTCATGGGGAGAAGATTCTTCATGGGGAGAAGAATATTGGGTATTAATGGTCTCCTAAAGCTAGCAGAGAAAAAGCAGAACAAAAAATCAAAGGCTGGAAGCTGAAGCCAGACAAATTCTAGTCAGAAAGAAGGCACACATTTCTAAGGGTGAGGCTGATAAGTCGTTGGAACATACTACCAGGGGAAGTAATGGATTCCCTATGTCCAGGATGTAACGTTGGTAAGGCACATGCCAGCTCTAGCCAAGGCCAAAAGCATTAGCTTATGACAAACTTATAACTGGAAACCAAACCAGCTCATTTATATGTTAGTTATGTTCAAAATAGATATTAGTCTTATAAGAATGTATTTAGTGTTTAGACTCTCTGAAATGCTTGTGAGCTTCTGCATGCATTAATCTCTCTTGCAATGTCTGTATTCTATGCTATAAGGAAATATGTAAGTTTTCCTTTATAATTTTGAAAATGTTTTCTCTGAACTTGTGAACTGAGGAATGGAAATCAGCCCCCTCACCCATTAAAGGGAACTGTCAAGATTAAACAGACCATTAAGAAACATGACAATACAAAGGTTTGGTGAATAACCCTATCACGTCTTGGAAATGCTACATGCAATGGACCTCATCTTATGCACTGGAAGGCCAAATGTACAAGATAAAACAGGGTCAAAAGAAAAATTATAATTTCTTGGCTGTTTAAACTCTCAGAGTCAGAGAGATTAAACTAAGGCAGAGATTCCCCAAGGAGTACTCGTGGGTCCACCCTGAAAGACATTGGCAGGTTATCATATCTCTGTCATCTTTAGAAATCATAAATAGTAACTCATTTGTGTGTATATGCTTGTTTGCTTTAACTTGTAAATAACTCTCTTATTTCTTTCTCCTACTTAATAAACCTTTATATAGTTTATTACAGGATTGTCTACAGGAATTGTCTTTGGTGTAAGATCTAGGGTACCAGTTGATCTGGGGTAAAAGACTAGTCTCTTGGGGTGGGAAGCAACCTGAATATCATGTGACTGTTGGTGTAAATGACCATTCATCATTAAGTCTAACTTGTCTGGGTGGCAAGATAGACAGTAGAATCTAAGGGGACTGTCTGTGACTCCATGGTAAGACTGTTACAGTGATCCAGTAGTTCCTATTTGTTAATGGCTTAGTAAAAGTGAATTATAGAACATACTACCTGTTTGGGGTTTCTCCCCAGTTTTTGGCAGTCTGCCCTGAGGTAGGAACTCATGGTCATGAGCCACCCCAAACAGCGTGATACTGACAAGACAAGACTGATAACAGAAAGTGGAGATGCTGAAGGCTCCAGGGACATTAAACCTAGAAGCTAAGAATTTAGCTCAGCAATGGAAGACCTGGAAAAAAGCAATTTAACTTCTAGGTAGATATTGTTATGGCAGATAAAAAAGGATGCTGTGAAAATAAAACTGTTTTGTTACCTGATTATAGAAAGGGTGAGAAATATAAGTGAGACTCCATGTGTGGAAATTCCCCAGGCTCAACACACTTTAGAAGCAATAAATGATAACTTAATCTAAGTACGAGAGTGATTGCTGAGGGAAGTTGATTTAACTTTGGGAGAAAGCTTGGAGATATTAAGGGCTGGACAGCTATCAAAGACAGGATTGGAACCCTGGAAGGGCAGCCAGCAGAAACTCTCCATGCAATATATGCAATTCATAAGAAAGAGGAATGAAAACCAGATACAATATCAGTAGATGATAGAGGTACAGACACATGCAAATACTGTGGGAGAAAACATGGAAGACAAAAAGAAAAGTGTCTGGCTTATAGCAAAAAAATGCCATATTTGTGACAAGTCTCCTCATTGTGCAACCAAGTGTTTGTCCAGAGAGAAGAAGAACAAATCCAAGGTACACACATTATGTGGGTGACCAAACAGGTGGAAAACATTGCGAGAAGACCTTAGAAGTACCAAAAATAGTCATAAGCAGCCATGTTATTTGGGAAGAAAGTGACTTCAATTAGATTGTGGTGCAAGTTGTAACATTATCCCAATAAGGCTGCTGAACACGGACATACGGTTGGAAGGGACTAACTGGCTACTAGCAATGTACAACCATTCCACATTAAAGTCTATATAAAATCAAATTAAGAAATCAGGCTGGACTTTGTGGTCATAAATAGCGAGAGAGCAGTGCCACTTCTGGGCAGCAAGGCCACCCAAGCCATTAACCTGATAAAAGTACAGTTCCAGAACATAATGAAAGTGGGTAGTGGGGTGATTGAAGATACGTTGGATGGTTTTACCAGGGTCCAGGAGATACTACAGAGGGTGCATAGAGATGTGTTTCAGGGACATGGACAGATCAACGGTGTTTATAAAATAGAGATTGACACCAGTGTGAATCCAGTTCATTTGCCAAAAAGAAAAGTAGCTGTTGCATTATGACAGCCACTGAAAGATGAATTGCAGAGCCTACAAAATTGTGGAATTATGCAGCTTGTAAAGATGATTACAGACTGGATAAGCAGTCTTGTCGTGGTAAGAAATCCATTCAGAGCACAAAGCTTTGAAATGGAACCATTTCTCTCTGCCTGCAACTGAGGACATATTAACAGATCTGTCTAAAGCCAGACCTTTTACAGTATGTGATGCGAAAATGGATTCTGGCATGTCGAACTGGATGAAGAATCCAGCTTCTCAGCAACCTTTGCAATCCCATTTTGGAGATACCGAAGGTTCAGGGTGCCAATGGGAATCAGTACAGCACCAGATGTATTCCTGAGCTGATTGACCTAAGCATTGAAGGGCCTGACCGGAATCGGCACAATAGCAGATAATAAGCTGATCCTGGGAGACAGTGACGATTCAGAACAAGTACAATAGGATCATGACTACGAATGACTACAGTTTTTACAGAGATGCAGAGAAAAGAATATTCAATTGACCTTAGAGAAGCTTAGGTTGAGAGTAACCAGTATGCCATACGTTGGACATCTTTTGACCTCCAAAGACTTAAAAATAGACCCAGAGAATGTGAGGGCGATTAGAGAAATACCTAGACACAGTGACGCTAAAGGAGACCAAACATTCCTGGGAATGGTCCGTTGTTTAGCAAAGTTTTCCAACCAGCTGTTTGAGAGCTGAGAGATCCTGAGACACCTCAGGGGAGTGGATGGACCAACATAAGGAAGCGTTCTGGAAAGTAAAAGGGATGATTGGGAAGGCTCCCATTTTGTAACATAACATTGCAGAGAAGCCACTGATGCTGCAATGTGATGCATCCACATTAGGACTAAGGGCTGCCATGCTGCAAAGGGCATAGTCTGTTGCAAGCAGAGCATTGTCTGAGACAAAGAAGGGCTATGCTCAAATTGAAAAAGAATTGTTAGGAATACTCTTTGGTATGGAAAAATGTCACCAATACTCTTATGGTCACACCACAAACATACAATCTGACCATAAACCTCCCAAAAGCATTTGAAGAAAGCCCTTGCTCAGTAAAACCAAAGCACTTCAAGTGGGTGATTGGGAGACTACAGAGTTATGACATACAGATCCAGGATTGTTCAGATACTTGATATTGGCAGACACTTTGAGCTGTGCATACCTGCCAGAACCCAGAAAAGAGGCATTAGTAGAGGCTGAGGTGAAGACAATAAATATGGTAGAGTACTTACCTACTTAAGAAGAAAGGCTGAGAGAGGTACAAAGAGGCACAGAGCAAGACAGAATGCTGCAGACATTGAAACTCATGATCCTAAAAAGATGGCCAGGAACAAAAGACCAAATACCTAAAATGATAATACCATTCTTTCATATAAAACATGCATTGTGTGTACAGAATGGCATTATATTTTAGAGAGAAGAGTAGTTATTCCAGAAGCTCTTAGGAATGAGTTTATGCACAAAAGTTCATTTATGAATTGAAGGTTGCTTAATATGAGCATGAGAAACTATATACTGAGGAGGAATGAATGAGCAATTACGGATGTTCATGGAAAAGTGTGATGTATGCAGATCCTGGGAAGACCATCAACTGAAAGAGATCCTATGGCAAAGGAAGATCCAGAAAGACCATGGGCAAAGATGGGAGTGGATTCATTTACCTTTGGAGACAAAGGATACAAAGTCATCATGGACTATTTTTCCAGTTTCTGGGAGATAGATTATTTACCAGACAGAAGACCCATAACAATAATACAAAAGATAAAAGCACACTGTGGAATCATAGAATCATAGAATATTAGAGTTGGAAGGGACCTCATGAGGTCATCTAGTCCAACCCCCTGCTCACAGCAGGTAAGGGATACTGGATATCATGTGTTCTACTAAGAGACCACAGTTTGTTTCAGGATAGTTATGGAAGTGCAGTAAGGACTGGAATTTTGCTCACAACATTTCACTGAGGTATCAAAGTAATGGCAAAGTGTAATCAGCACTAAGAAACTGTTGAAGAAGTTGAAAACTGTAGAGGCTGACCCTTACTTAGTACTATTAGATCACAAGAATATTACTTGCAAAAACTAGGTTTTGGTCCAGCCCAAAGATTGATGAACTGGAGAACTACAGCCCTCTTGCCAACAAGCAGAAGGTTGTTAGAGCCTGGTCCCTTAGATGCTTCAGTTGGAGAACTATGAGGAAACCAACAAAAAAGACAAGTGTTTTGCCAGATCTGGAGCCTGGTGACAAAGTGCAATCATTAACAAAAGAGGATAAGTTCTGGCACAAAGCTACAGGTATGCAACCAGGAAACCAAGGATCATAACAAGTGCAGATGGACAATAGACAGATAGTGAGGTGAAACTGTAAGCACCGCAGGAAGATAAAAGACACCTCTAAGACCGTGCAGACAACACATGTCTTAGGGTTCTACAGCAGCAGAATCCTGAGCCAAAGTTGTTATAAGCGGACAAAGTCAGGGACCTATCAGAGGAAAGACTGGAGGAAGAGAGTGTTTTGACAGAGACCCCAGTACCACCAAGCCTGGAGACTGTGGTTGACTAGATGGAAGAAAGGCATAATCAGGGAGGCAGCAGTGAACCATACCATTGTAGGGGAAGATGGATTATTAAAAGACTTGTTCATCTGAGGGATTTTGTGCGATGGATTTTCCAGTTGTACAGCTAAATAGCTAGCCAAACTGATAAGGTGATGAATGAAGTAAAAGCAAGAATGGTCAGCATCTGAAAGGAATGTTAGTTTATGTTATCAGTTATTGCTAGGGTGTTTGACAGTTTTCTTTAAAAGAGAATGGATGTGACAATAAGACTGTGCTAACAAACACTTTCAGTCCACATATTGCTTCCTGCAGTGGACTGTCTGCAAGTGATACCTCCTGGGGAACTGTCTGAGAAGCCCTGAAGACATGTTGTAAGCAGCCGGAAAAAAGTTCGAGTTGGCTAATTAACCCTGCATCAGAGTGAGATCTTATATGGCAGATGATCCTGACACAGTGAAACATAAAACATCAGCCTGTGTGACATAGCCTCTGCTCAGCTGCCTTGTGGGTCCATGTTTTGGATGGTAGTCTATATTGTTTCAGCTATTACCAGACAAAAAGACTTTTAGTTTTTCCCTCATATAGCCTAAATGGAAGGGCAGCTGCTGCACGCATCAATTTAAGTGAGGTTTAACCCAATCCATGATAATAAAATAAAAGCAGGCAGAGAACAAGTCACTAGAGCTTAATACACACCACAAAGATTTTATCCACAGAGGATCATTGTTGCTTCTCTGATATGTGGAACCTGCTCTACTAGCAAAAGATCAGAGGATTATTCCAAACCTCACTGTGATGTGAGACATTGCAGTATGGTTTATGAGACAAATGCACTTTCCCTGAGAAGATTTTACCCTTAAAGAACAAACCTGTCCATTTCCTCTGCGTTACCTTTCTCTGCTGTTCCTTTGCCAAAACCCTGTCTCCTTTCCTTCCAGCTCTCAAACCCACAAAGACATGTCAACATGGCTTCATGAATACTTCTTGCCTGAATCATAACAAAGTTGCACCTTTCTCAAACATTCTTGCAAACAAAGTTTAATTCTCACACAGTTATGGATATTGAATAAAGGGACACAGATACTGGCAAAGGGTAATTGATTTAGAATGTTTTAAGTATTAGTGGGAAACTTTTTGCAGCATTCATCTGTTTGTGGCTTGAAACTTCTGTAAAAAACAAATACCACTTTGATTTGTACAGAGATTATATCTAGCAGTCTTTTGGAGCAGCACAACATAATTTTATCATTGTAGAGTAGCAGACAAACACACTTTCTGAGACCATACTGTCTGAAAGCATTTAGCGTTATCTCTGTGAAATGCTATTACAAATAATCAAGTTGCTACTTTTGCTCTTCTGAGGGACTGGAGCCAATTAATTTGACTAGTAACCTCATCCAAAAAATGGAATTAAATTTATGTCAATGTATTCTAAAGTGTGATTATTAACCTCTGTACTAATGCAGCTGGCAAACCTATCGAGTATATTCTGTGCTTCAAATATTAATTTTCTTTGAACTTTTTTTAACCAACTGCTGCCTTTGGGGCTATGTTTTAAAGTTAGCTAGATTGAGTTCAGTTGTGTTAATTAAAAATATTCAATTAACCCAAACGAATCTGACTCTGAAGTCTAAAAACACTTTCAAAATTCTGGTAAATGATTACTAAGTAAATAATATTGAATCAAGAATAATTGATTTTTTCCCTTTGAAATCTTAAGTCAAGTAAAATTTCTTTTTTTCTTTTTTCCACTAAACTAATTAGGCAATTAGGGGCCTACTTAGTTTCTGGAGTGACATATTTTGTAACTAAAATAAGCAATACTGAAACACTGTAGATTTTAAAAGTATTCCATGAAAACTCTATACAAAATCTCTTGTTTTAAGATGAAATATTGTTTGTTGCCTGCATTGAAGCCTATCTTTGCTTTTAAAGTCTTTATATTTTAAATATTTAATTCTACTATAATATTAAACAGTTTATCACTGGATATAGGCTCACTATTCAGACTACATTTGCAAGTCCCTTCTAGGCTGGATGAACTATTATACATTCCTACACAGAAACCTATGTTAACTTTGAAATAAGGTTGCTAGAAAGCGCAGCCCATCCCACCAATGCAAACAATACAACCCAAAGAAAAATGTGGGTAAGCAATACCATCTATGCTCCACTAATCAGTTCTCATCCTCAGTCACAAAGACAGCCAGGCCCGTGTTACTCCACGCACAAAACCCCAGCCCTACCCCATATCTCAGATGCTGCTGCAAGCATCCTCAGACCCTCACCCCAAGACTCCTTGCACACATTCCTAGGCCTTCCCATATCTCTACTCACTCCCAAGTCCCTTGCCTCCTATTTCCCTGCTCATTTCCTACTCTGAGCAGGTGGTCAGACCTTGGTGTGTGTGTGATTCTGGGAGGATTTAGCACAGTTATACTGGGACATGAAAGGGTTAACAGGCCAATGAGGGAGCAGGGGAGGATTAAGGATGTGGGAGGTATGGGATAAGAGACCTGTGGGGAGTGGGTCTTAGGAGGGGGGGATTGTTCCTGTGGAGAAAGTCCGGGGCAGGGGAATACAAGTTTCTCTACTACACCCAAAGCTCCAGTGCATGTAAGATTTACTGCACTGCTGATGCCACAGGGGGGCCAATGTGGGAGCATCAGAGGACTGATGTGTCTCTGCACTGAGGCAGGGATACATCAAGGGCTTCCCACAACACTGTTGCCTTGGTGTTCTGGGGAACTGAGATGACAGCAGCATCAGGGGAGCCCTTTAAGCACTTTGGTGCAGAAACACTGGGTTCTCCTCACATCCACTGCACAAATCCAGCCCCTCCTCATTGTGACGTTATCACTACATTCTAGCTAATCCTTCCCTATCTCCCAAAAGCCTTCTTTTTCTGCCTTCACCCTCCTGCACCTCCATAACCTCCTAGAGCCCCACCTCTCCCAGAACTCACCCTCATACACCTGTCTCCTTCTCTCCAGGGGCATCGCAGAGCTGGGGGGGACCAGGAATGCAGCCTGGCAGTGTAAGAATATGGAAGCAGCTGATGAAGCTGAGAAATTCCCTGGATTAATCTTTGCATGGCACAAAACTAAAAACTGCTAGTTTGAATAAAAGGATTAACGCTGGCCTTAACTGAACACGTTAGTAATGCTATAGATCTAAGATAGTTTCAGAACGTGTGTGTGCGTGTGTATGGAATTTGGAATCTGTGGGGTTTTGTGGTCATTTTGCTAGAGGAATGCTAGGAAAACAGGACAGCATTTCAAAAAGCACTTTTAATTGTTCTTCACAAAGTTAGATTGATTTCACACACAAAAATTACCACAGAAACTTCCATCGCCCTCCAAGGAGTTGAACCAAATTTGGAAACTAAATTCAATCACTAAAGCATCAAATGGAGAGAGTTTAATCCTGTTTTAAGTGCAAATCTTAGTGCTACTTTAGCTAGGAGGTCACGACTGATGCCTCATAATATCAATTTAAAAAAAAATATAAACATTTGATTCTCTGCAAGGCCTTTCTTAAAACGACTGTTCTAGCCTTTCAGAACTGAGACAAAACCCAAAGCTTAATTGGTCTCTATAGGAAAGCATTTGTTTAGAATGCAAAAGGACATTAACTATAGAAAGGGAAAGAGAAGATGACAGTGCGGGGCTATTAACTGACTAAATCATACCAAACATGAGCCAGTATTGACCTTAATTGCCTTGATATAAATACTTTACCAAGACAGTAAAAGTTTGTAATGAGAATAAATTGTATTGCATTCAAATCTTTCTTTCTTATTTTTTTTTAATTTACTTGCTGATTGTAACTTTTATGGAAAGATGTCTGTAGAATAAATCCCATTTATTGTTACAGGTATTCTCCCTCACAAGCCATTGATTTATTGACTCTGTTTAGCCTGTTATGCATTTTCCTGCTCTCTACACAACGCAACAAAAATTTGTCATGAGGCGCTATAGCATAGCGCTATACTCTGAAGGACCACAAAAAAAGCCTTTATTAGCTCTGCTATACAGTAACTCCTATAATATTTTTTGAGACAAAGGGTCACATTCTATTTGAATTATTGTTGTAAGGTATCAATGTATAAAAAGCCCTAGTTTTGTGTAAAATGTAATGCTTTATGTAACCATACAGGTTAGTTGAAAGGTTTTAGTAAGCACAATTCTGTTCAGTGTTTTGAAAAAGCATGCCCTTCCTTACTGTGGGAATTCAGCTGTATGCTGTTGAAAAGAGCAGGGTATATTTAGCTACCTTTTTTTTGTAAAAAGAAAAGTAATATCATCAGTAAAAGCAGGGCAAAGAAAGGTTAGAAGTTAACACTTTGGGAGGCACTTTCTGCTAATTAAGACATTAGTCTGAAATTCAGTTAGTTTCATATGACAATGCCTCTCTCTAATTTCTCACTAATATGAGGCTTATAAAGAGAGTGAAGAACCTTCTGTTCTCTGTTAAAACTACTGTCTCCTAGGAGACAGAAGATAGTTAGGACATTAGAAAATCAGAATCATTGAAAAAATACACAGAACAAAACACAGAGTAAACAGCTCCCCTTGTACAGCACTGTTATATATGAATTTTGAATTCTATGAGGAGAAACTGCTGTACCCTTTGAAATTTCTTTTTGCACATTTTTAGCTATCTGCAAAATGTTGGTAGCATAAATCAAAGAGTTCTAATATCTGATCTCCAACACCATCGCTGTTTCATATAATCTGTGATCAGATTATAAAAAACAAACTGTAGTTGTGGGTTTAACTAGAACTCATTATAGAAATAAAAGTTCATAGATTAGTCCCCAGCAGAATATAAACCTTAAAACCATGAGACATTGGGGAACAATTAGCATTCTTAAAGGAGAAAAAACAGAACATAGAAGATATTACTGCTAAACCTGGAGGATTGCATCGATCCACTTAACGCAAAGCCTGCTCTATAAATTTTTGCATAGTGCTGTCAAGCTTGTAATACCAGGAAATGATGAATTTATACCAAAGTTTCTCTGATTACAGTTAGAGTCACAAGCAATTATAACACAAACATCCTTGAAAAACACTTTTTTGTAATTCACTTTTCCCCCCAAAAAACATAAAAATATAATTTCTTCTATTGAGCAGAAAGGGGTGATGAACTAGAATGAATGAACTAGCTCCTTGGTCATTGGTCTCTTGGAGTATAACTTGAACATATGAAACAATGTGAATATAACATGCTCCTTAATCTTTGTGTCTGCAATGTTTCTAGAACTCAAAAATAATTCAACATCTATTCTGCATGTTAGTTTCATTTTCTGACTAACTAAAAGGGTTGCTGCTGGTAACCATAATGTATATAATGCTCATTTATTAAAAGTGCTCTGCCTTATGATTGAATAGTTGCTTTCACTGTTGTTTTCAAAAGCACTAAATAAATAAATAAAATCAATAAAGCACTGTAAATCCTAAAGAAAAATATGATTCATAATTGGCTTTAATTGCACTAGAATTTGTTTTTAACCATCTAATGGAGCTGAAATAAGATTAGCACAATTATATCAGAAACATGAGTGGTATGATAGATGATTTCCCACCATCCTGAATTTAGTCCCTGAGTTACATGACTTTTAAAACATCATAAGGAAACACTTAATTGATCTTCAGAATTTAAATGGCTGATTCTGCAAACACAATCAATATGTATTGATTCCAAGCCCAGATCATCCAGTTTGACCTCCTGTATAACATAGGCCAAAAAACTTCCCCAAAAGAATTTCTGTTTGAACTAGAGTATATCCTTTAGAAAAAACACCCAAGCAACTTTATACATGTGAGTGGTCCGATGGAATTAAAGTTATGCTCATGTGGAAGTATTTGCAGAATCAGGGCCAAACCTGTATTCAGATATATCCTTCAATGTAAGGAAATATAGGATTTTTGGTTGTTTGTTTTTAGTTTAGTTGAAAAGAAGTAATTAAAGGACAAATGGGTTTACAGTTGACTCATGTAATTCTGAATCTTGATGCATCACTGTAAGTATTTACCTATCCAATTTTTGCCCAGGTTAGCTGAAACACCCTTGCAGTAACCATTTTTTTAAAAATTGAAAGCTAGTCAAAGAGCTAATGTTGCCCTATGGATGGAGAATTTTTACACTGATAAAATAACCTCAAGAGGAATATGGTTTCTCCTCAAATTACTTCTCCTGCAAACTCCTGTCTGAAGGTACAGCATTGTGTCTTCTGTGCTTTTACCTTAATGTTGGTTTGGACTGACACGTAAGAGGGAGGGTGATACAGGTCTGACAATAGAGTGTCACTGAATCAAGATGTTCCTCTATTCAAATACAAGCATCCAAGACAATAGGCTGGCTACCATCCAGGAGAACTGGTTTGTCAGGAAAGAGGCCTCATGGTAATAAAGTCATCTGGTATGGCTCTGGGGTCACCTGAAGAGGATGACTGAGAAGGAGTGGAAAGTTATCAAACGGCAGAAGCTGATCAGTTTGGGGTTTTCAGCTATCATCATCAGCTCAAGCAAAAAGATGCTGTTGCAGGAAGCTGATGTTACAGGGAAGGAACCCTGTCTACATGAATTCAGATGGTTTCCCAAGGATTCCCTAAGGAAGTGTGAGCTAGAGGGAGGGACACTGCATTCAGGGTGTTTGTAGTTTTCTATATGATTTTCATTTTCTCTCCACTTCCTGTGCGTAGCTAAAGAACAATGGTGTGTTAGAATCTAAAGCAAAGTCTGTGTGGTACGTGCCACACCTACCACATGTCCCTTGGTGAGATAAACTGTGGACTCAGAACACCTACACAGAAGAAGTTCTGGGAGAGAGTGTGTTTAAACTGCATGGGGAGTCGCAGCTGCATTGTCGCAACTCTTAGGAGGAGTTATAGACTCATAGATTTTAAGGTCAAAAGGGACCATTATGATCATCTAGTCTGACCTCCTGCACAATGCAGGCCACAGAACCTCACCCACCCACTCCTGTGATAGACCCCTAATGTATAACTGAGTTATTGAAGTCCTCACGTCATGGTTTAAAGACTTCAAGATACAGAGAATCCACCAGCAAGTGACCCATGCCCCGTGCTGCAGAGGAAGGTGAAAAACCCCTAGGGCCTCTGCCAATCTGCCCTCGGGGAAAATTCCTTACTGACCCCAGATATGGTGATCAGTTAAACCCTGAGCATGTATGCAAGACTCACCAGCCAGATACCTGGGAAAGAAATCTCTGAAGTAACTCAGAACCCACCCCACCTAACATCCCTTCACAGGCCATTGGCATATTTACTTCTAGTAGTCAAAGATCAGTTAATTTCCAAATTAGGTTGTCCCATCATACTGTCCCTTCCATAAATTTATCAAACTCACTCTTGAAACCAGCTAGGTTTTTTGCCCCCACTGCTCCCCTTGGAAGGCTTTTCCAGAACTTCACTCCTCTGATGGTTAGAAACATTCATCTAATTTCAAGTCTAAACTTCCTGATGGCCAGTTTATATCCATTTGTTCTTGTGTCCACATTGATGCTGAATTTAAATAATTCCTCTCCCTCCCTTGTATTTATCCCTCTGATATATTTAGAGAGGGCAATCATATCTCCCCTCAGCTTTCTTTTGTAGGCTAAACAAGCCAAACTCTTTGAGTCACCTCTTATAGGGCAGGTTTTTCCTTTTCTTGGGTCATCCTAGTTGCCCTTCTCTGCACTTGTTCCAGTCTGAATTCATCTTTCTTAAACATGGAAGACCAGAACTGCACACGGTATTCCAGATGAAGTCTCACCACTGCCTTATATAATAGTACTAACATATCGCTATCTCTACTGTTTGCTAGATGAAGGACCTGCAATTGAAGAGAGTGCCTAGAAGCAACAGTATCTGGACTCTAGCCAGTCTCTAGAGGCTTAAAACACATGGGATCTAGCCCATGCCCTCAGATATCAACCCTCCCAAAACTAAACACAAGCAACACCATGCAGAGTATTTTGCAGACTATGGGCAATTGTAGTTTAAAATGTAAGTGCTGTATTCCTATGTCTCAAATGTTCCCCATACCGCATCAACAAACCCAGCTGCTGGGCAAACTATAGATTATGCTGCAGGAGCATGGGAAAGTACTGATCAGCCACCCACTCCTTCTGCAACAGTAATGGTTTTGTTGCAATAAGAAGGAAAAAAGGATATATTCAAAGAAGCAACTAAAATCTTTGCTCTTTATTTCTCTAAAAGGAAAGATTAGCCTTTCACTTTGTCTAAAGGGCTTAACCCACACTGGTAGATGAAGTTAATTAGAACACCACCTTCAGCTACAAACTAAAGCTAAGAGAACTTTAAAAGAACATATCCCCTTTTTAACTTAGTTCTGTGTGAGGCCTGTGGGGACACCCAGGGAAATGTTACTTACAGAAAAAGGGGTAAATGAGAGACTGAGAGAAGGGGTTGTGTAGTAATAAAAACAGTAAAGTTGAGAGACCCATTCATACAAAGCAAAAGAAACCAGCTAAATGCCCCGCAAATTATCATCCAGACCAGGCCAGTAGGGGGACTTTAATAGGAACTGTCACACAAAAGGAACTTTCCCTACACCATGAGATGAATCATTTCTATGAAAACTTGTTATATAGTATGTATTTTTATCCAATAGAAAGGGTCAGCTGCAAAGGAGTCATTTTGGTCCCTCAGATACATTGAATATATGCTTTATGTTTAATGACAAGGAGTGGGAGCCAGCAAGGAAAAGCACTATGGTCTCTGTTACTATTCCAAGCATTAGGCAGCATCCAAGTATTTATTTACCCAATGAACAATGAAGCAGAAATATCTTTCCTTTTTAATGGTTCCCTAACTATGCATTTAAATTAAAAACATTGGGTCATTGAGCCCTATCTCTGCATAGTGGCAGAGTTGATTGTATTATCCCTGAAGTGTCCTTGATAAGTTATTGATAATTTTATATTTGATAATAGATTTTTTTTTTTAAATTGTCCTTGTGCTTTTTTTTTCTTTTTTGTACTGCCACTAAATGACCTAAACAAAACTAACCCAATGAAGGGATAAATGATGCTCTGTACAATACTGGCACATTGCAGCAGAATCTGCATTGATAAAGACTGTCCAGATACTACACACAGACCAGATCCTCAGCTGAAGTCATAGCTCAACTGACTTCAGCGGTGCTATGCTATTTTACTCCAGTTGAGGATGTGGCCCTTCCAATCTAGAGCCCCCTTTTCTGGTTTGCTGCAGAAGAGGTTGGGGGTGGAGGCACTAATACTACTCTTGTTCTAGACAGAGTCTGTTTCGGAGGGCAGATATGGCAAAATGGGTATGGTTTAACAGAAGGATACAGCAATATCTCAACGCAGCCACCATCATGATTTTGCAGTCTTCTCAGCCCCAGTCTGATGGGAAAGAGTAGACATTTCAGAGGGGTCTAGTAGGGTGCCACTTACACTCTAGGGCAGCGGTTCTCAAATTTCATGGCACCACAACCCTCTTCTGACAACGAAAATTACTACATGTCCCCAGTGCCTCTAGAAGAGTTGATATTTGAGACAAAAAATGCATTACAAGACTGTATCTACAAAAAGTAGCCACTAAATATTTAAATTCACAATACAATCGCAAGACAGTCTTTATATCCAGCAGTAAAAAATAAAAATAAATATGTACCTAATGGGAAGGATGAGCTTGTATTGATGAACACAAATTCTTGAAGCAGGGCTGAGGCAAAGACAGAGGTTATCTTGAACAGTGTGATGGGCCCCGTATTTGTTTTTCAGTAAGATCAGTGCTGAAAAGCCAGCTTCACACAGGTCAGAGGATGAAAATGGCATGACTGCCATCTGTGTTGCAGATGACAACTCTGAATAATCTTCTCACACAGATATCCAGAAATTAGCAAGAGGTTGTGCAGAAAATCTCAGCCTCAATGTCTCATCTCAGGAAAGGTCTGTTAATGTTTCTTTCACTGTAAGTGACATAAGAGCACTTGGGATCATTTCTGCACTAAAGTGATTTCTAATTCCATGCCTCTGTTTTCCAATCCTTTCCAGGGATGTAATCCTGAAACTGCAGTTTAAGGCTTTCCAGGTGGCTGATGACAATGGGTTGCAAATCATGCGTTGGCAAGGTATTTTCATCCACAAAGAAATCCAGTTAAAAAAAAAAAAGCTTCAAAACTGCCACTGTTCACACAAGCATACCACAGGAAAGCTTCTTGATCCAACTTGTGCTTTTGTCAGTGAGGGAAAAGATGGAAGCATCTTGCCTTAGAAGTGAGGTATTTAACACATTTAGTCATTCAAAAATATCTGCCAGGTAAGCTAGCAAAGCAAGCCACTTGGTATCTGCAAACTTTTAGGCCAGCGGGAAATCTTCATCTGAATGAAAAATTCTCACTTTCTCCCTGAGCTCAAACAAACAATTGAGAACCTTTCCCTGAGACAGCCACTGAACTTCTGTGTGGTAAAGTAACTGATGGTGCTTAGCTCCCATCTCATCACACAAAACTCCAAACAGATGTACACTTATTGAGGTACCCTTGATGAAGCTGACTGTGTAAACAGCTTCATTGTGAACTTGTTTTAGAACAGATGGCCTTTTTTTTTGCCACTAGGGCTTGCCTGTATATAACACAGTGAGCCCAAAGTGCTTGTGGTGCAACAACCTGCACCCAGGTGGCTAGACTGCTGTTTTTTCCCCTTCGTTGGATGAACACCATTGATGCGAATTTCTACACAGCGCTGCCATTCCAAGCCAGAATCAGAGACAAAAGCATCCAAAAGCGCAAAGAGCTGTGTCCCTGTAGCAAATTGTTAATGGCCTGCAGAATAAAATTCCTCTTGGATTATTCATCATTCTCAAATTTTACATATGTCATCATCTGAGCAGCACCCGACACATCCGTCATTTCGTCAAGTTGAATGGAGAAAAAAAGGACTTCACTTGAATTTGGTGATCGCTTGTTCACTCATGTCATTTGCCATATTGTGAATATGCTTGGAAATAGTATTGTTAGACAGGACTCAAATCAAATTGAATAGCTGCAACTTGGCCCAATATAATCAAAACCACTTCTGTGGCACATGGCAGAAAAAGTTTCTCCAATAGGGTGTGGTTTCCCAGCTTTATCTTTCCAGTATGCCTCAAAAGCTTTCTTATTTGCAGTCGAATCATAGAATATTAGGGTTGGAAGGGACCTCAGGAGTTGATTACCATTACTGCATTAATTGAATGATGTATGGCCATAGGTTTTCATGTTCCTCTGTCCCAGGTATGGACTGGCTACAGAGCTTGCTTATAAACACCAGATGTGTTCACCGTTAGATTCTTTAATGCTCCTCCAGGTATGGCTGAGGTTCATTCAAATAAGGTATTTTATACATCGCTCCACCTAGTGGCTGAACTGTATAATACATTTTAGCATTCATTACATAGATAGGATTAATGTCAGTTTCCATGAAAATGTCATATTTATTACAAGCACCTTTTTGCAGGTGGAAGTAGGCTGAAGGGAAACGGAAATGCTGTTAAAATTCCATATCACTGGTTGAGCAGTTTTTTGCTCCCCACTTCTTCAGTCTTCCCTTGGCCTTTTTCACAGGCATTTCCTGATCATAAGAGAAATCAGCTCGAAATCTGTGAGCAAAAAAACCCCAACCTGTTCTATTAAGATGGTGTTTTGAAGGTTGGACTATGACAGAGGCCAGGTAATTCAGATTAAAGGCTGAGACTCCATAGTGTGTTCATTGCTGCGTAGCAGTTGCGGTGGTTTTCTAGCAAGGAGTTTCAGAAGCATATGTATGTGCTCTGATATATTATGAGAGCCTCAGTGAACATAAGGGCATATTAAGAACAGAGTTTCAGCCTAGTTGAATTTTCCAGCTTTTGTTGCTTTAAAAGACATAACATATTGAAACCACGCTTTTAAATAAATGTAAAACAAAATTAGTGATTTCCTATTCAATCAAGTGTTTTGGGCAAAGCAAAATCCTGGATGGAGATGGCTGGAATCATGTTTGAATGGCGTGGCACTTTTCTTACAGAGATTATCCAATGGTTAGCATGGAGTGATTGCTCATCTGAGGATGTTGTGTGGTGTATCCCTAGGTTATGTTCTAGTAAGCTCTCTGCTTAATTTGTCTAGGAAACCAGAGGGGGGCGTGACATGGGCTGCAGGATTTCCAGTTTTCAGATTGCACACTGCTTTATGTCTTCATTTTATGAGACTTTATGGTTTGGTTGACTGGGTTATCTGATTTTTATGGAGATTAAGCTTTAAATGATGGCAAGCTGATTGTAAAGAGAAAACTGCCCACCTGCAGCCTTAGAAGTGTGTGGGGGGAGGGGGAGAGAAGAGCAAGGGAGCTTTGCCTGAGCCATCAGGAGAAAGAAAATCTTTGACCTCATTGAATGAGTATACCCACTATCTGCCCTTCCTTGTGAGCATTCAGCACCCTCGTGATCTTGATGAGGGGGGCTTTGGACTGACTGGTGGGTGTCATAGATCCAGTCAAATGCTCCCTTTTGGCCACTCACCAGGTTGCTGAGTTAGGTGTCTAGGTTCCCTATATAATGCATGGGGAGAGTCAGGTGCCTAAGAATGGGATTCAAAACAAGCTGAGCCAGGAACCACCTAAGACCAATAGGAAATGCCAAGGAAAGGGGTGGGGCTTAAGCCAGGTCAGCCTTTTCTCCCAAAAAACTGAAGAGGGGGTAGTGTCCTCCCTTATACCCAATAGCCCAATGGTTATAACACTCCCCAGTGATCTTAGGAGGTGCCCAATTTCCTGAAAGGGGTGAGCTTAGGCTTTACCTCTCTCCTAGGCTAGCTCAGGTGGCTCCTCACTGAGTGTGCTGGCTTCTGTGAATCTCATTCTTTGGCACCTAAAGTTCCCCATGCATTGTGTAGGGAACCTGGGTACTCCAGTTAGGACTGCAAATTCTGTTGGGTGGCAGGGCACCTAAATTGTGTTTCAAGGCCTAAATGACTTTGTGGATCTGGCCCTATGTACCTAAAGGGAACAAGTGTAACCTTTCTCCCCCAAATCTGAAAATAAGTACTTAAAAAACCAATGGGTTTCTATGCAGTGGAGTTATACTTCCACAAGGAAGCAGCTGCAACCATTAGAAGAATGGTTAGAAGAATGGTCCCTGGTTAGAAGAATTTCTTGATTGGAATTGGAGCAGGTTATATTAGTTGTGTGACTAAAAACATTAGGGTGCTACACAGAAAGCTGTGCTTCTTGGGGTGCATGTAAGGAAGGTGTTTTTGCATGTAATATCCATTGGAGTGTTTGTGTTGTTTTTAAAAAAATAAGATAATAGCTACACTATGTGTTTTTCTGCTTTCTGCCACTAAGGAAAAAATGCACTTTTGCTCTAGTAAGCCATCGCCTACTTGAGTAGTTAAATTGCTAAATCAAGGAATTGGTCTTTGTATCTCACAAATTGAAGGACATATCTTTCTGGTATGAAGGCAGAACTGCACAAGTTGCAGATGTTATTCTTAGAAGCAATGCACAATCTAGTGTTTGCGTATATACTCTAAAACCTGAATTTAACAATATATTATTGAGAGGATTATAAACAAAAAAACAGTTTATGAAAACTTTTAAAATGACACTAATCCACAAATGTATAATGAATGTTTTGTACTTTTAGATTAGGACATGTCATTGGTAGAGAAGGTGAACAGATACCTGATAATGACAATGCAGGATTTTCAGAGAGGAAGCACTGTTTTAAAGTAGGCAGAAGGAGGAATTAAAAAAACAGTTTTAACATGAGAACAAAAAGCAGAGGAATGAAACTTAAAATCAATTCACACTTACAAGCTAACTGAATTTAGTAGAAAGTAATCAGGAAATAATATGTTTCAGTCTCATTCTGCAACACAAGTTGACTATAAAATGGGAAATGACACTGTCAGAAACCATTGTTTCAGAAATCAAGTACAGTTGAAATAGCTTAGCTGCCCCAGATTAGAGTATAAAAATTTCAGATATTGACTTTAAAACTGATGTCACATTCTGTTGATGTGATTTCTCTGACAATATTTTTAAAATGTCAGGTGCAGGAACTAAATTTAATAATCTGTGTATGCAAAACTTACAGAAATCGTTAAACGCCTATCACTTCTGATACTGATATGTGGGTTAGATGTGAAAAAGATAATTTTATTTTTGCTACATCACATTTGATAGTTTACTCAATGGAATGTTAATGCCCATTTAAAGCAAATAATATTAGACATCAGTATACCATCTTAGATCCATAGTCACATGAATTACGTTTTTGGCCTAGTACAATAATAATTTAGGGGCTCTCTTTTCCCACTTGTGCTATAATTGCTACTCATTTTAACCAAAGGTTTTTTTTTTAACATCTTTGTACATACATAGTTAGAGCTGAGCTGTGCATTTCTGGTACTGAAGGGTTATCCTATGGGCTATGATTGACATATAACCCTTACTGTACACATGTGCTGTTGTGAATATGATGCCCTATAGCATGTTTCTAAATATTATATATTTTTAATAGAAAAGTCTTCAGACATTCACGGCCTTTACCTGCTGCTTTTGAAATCTCTTCAATCGTGGAAGACACAATCTGTATTTTATCATATTTTGCTCACTCATAGGCCTGTCTGGAAACATCTAGAGTGTGAGCTGGGAGACAACTCTGAATTCTGCAGGACTGAGAAAGTGCCAAGTCTCTTATTTTTCATGGATTTTTCCCCTTAGAGGCAATATTTCTCTTTAAATATCAATTCATAATTGATGTTCTCAGATGTCTCCCATCTTGCCCTTGACTGAACCTAAAAAGCAGATGGTACAAATAGCTCAGCAAAGACTTGCTTGGTCATTGAAAAACACCTGCCAGATCATGGAGTTCTTTGGCATACTGCCTTATGGCATCAATGACTGCTTAGAAAGAGTTGTTTTGCTTTTTTCCCATAGCTTTTAAAAATGAATATGCAACATGGCTTATTTTGTTCTTTGCTCTTAGGTACATATTGTATCAACTCCTGTATCAGAATACTTACTAAATGTATCTTAGAATGATTTTTCCTCCTTCTACTAACCTCAGACTCCAAGATGTGGGACAGAGGCGGCCCTGATGATTTTTTTGGCCATGGAAAAGTATTTTATATGGCATATTGAGGACTGTGTTGGAACAGCAAGCTATTGCTTTAAGAGCAGGGGAAGAGGGATAATTTCCTGGTCAACCTTGAAGACTGAGGGCTCTGGAGTAAAGAGTCTGAGCAGAGTGAGTTTGCAGACAGTTTACAGTAAGGTGGGGTGAGTTGTGCCTTTGTTTTAGGGAGCAGCCTGTTTTTTCTCCTAGGTTTGTGTGTATAATTCTAAATTCTAGGAAATAAAGTAGTATTGCATTGCAACCTTCCAGCAATAGGTTTTTTCCCAGTAATTTTTCTGTGTGCATGCTGAAACATCGTACATAGATATTCATATTGCTGGGCCTCCCTGCAATATTAAAAATAGCTGAATAGTGAATCCTCCTGACCATGGAACCTGTAGCGATCTGGCATGGATTTCTATACATTCTATGGAGAAGCAGAATACTTGGAGATGATTCGGGCACTGAATTTTCTGTGTGACCTTGCACAAGTCACTTCACCTCTCTTGCTCAGTTTCCCCATTTGTAAAATTAGGAAAATGATGAGTAACCCACTAGTAAAATATTTTGAACTCAATGAATGAAAAGTACTTGATGAGAGTTAACTACTATTATTATGATCCTCTCAAGTTGCACTCAGAGAACTGGGATGGGCATTTGATCCTCCAACTCCACAACCCTCATTGGCGATAACCCTCCTGGCTTTGAAGGTGGAGGAGCAGGTGCCCTTTCTGCCACCCTAATTAATTTCTATAGGAAACTATTTACAATGATCTCACAAATAAAATAAAGTCTAATCCCTGCTGATTAATGAAAGGAGAGAGAAATATAATTGGAAGTGGTGATCAGATATCACAGTGTAGGTCATCAGATAAGAACCTAGACAGGCAGAATGTTTATTCTCCTTCCCCTTCCTGAAGGTGAAGCTCTTTCACTTTCTTTACTATTTTTGTAACTTTGTTGAAGCTTTTGCTTTAGCTGGGATGAGACGCACCCAGATATTAGACCCCACGAAAGTTTATTCCTACAGAAATGTGTTAGTCTTTAAGGTGCTACAGGACTCTTGTTGTTTTTGCTGGATACAGACTAAAGTGGCTACCCCATGGAACTTTTCAGACAGGTATTGAAATTCTCTCTACAGATCATTTGCATACCCTTCACTTACTCAATCTTCACAAGAATTCTTGATTTCTACATGGTTCTGTCAGTGATGATGAAAAAAGACAAGGGAAAGGAGAGTAAGCCTTGGTATTATTCAATATCACAACAGTCAGCAAGCGACACTCATCTGTTATTTTAAAAAAATGTTCTTTTGATGGCTGGTACCCCTGTAACATGAGACACAGCAATGCGGCAGAAGTCTGCCTCAGGTATGATTCTACAGAGTTTGTACTTTGTGGATTTAAGTGCTAGTTGTCTCCAGCTTTTTCTCTGATGATTTTCAGCTTTTCATTCAGTTTGACTCTGAGACTAAGCAGCAGCAGTAGCCTATGGGCAATGGGTCAGGGAGATGAGACTTTGCAGACATCGAGGACACCTAAATACAAAGCAAAACTAAAACAACAAGTTGATTTTGAAAGCTGGCAGCTGTTGAGACAGTTATTAGATTTACTATGTAAGGGCTGGCAATGTGCTTGACATCACTGAATACATATAAGAAACCCATCTCTGAAGCCTGCACCTTAAAGTATTTACCATCTTAAATGCATGAAAAGAAATCAGTGTCAGTTTGCTTAATCCAATACTATTCAAAACCAACGAATTACATTTGTTCTTCTTAGTCCTCATGCTGACATATTAATTCTTACACACTTTGGAGTAAAAGCAAAACTATGTCCATAGCTAAAATATCTAGACACAACAATAATTACTGAGGCTCTGTAGTACATTACCATTCATTTTGCACTGGAACAGGATCTTCTAATGACCTGTGTAGCTGGGAGGAAATGTAGGGGGAAAGTTTGTGAGCACCTATAGGTATTTTTGTAAGATTCTTCCATCAGTAATGAATGAGATCACCACAGATCTTATAACTTTTCTCTTGAAAATTCCTTGCTCCTTGTCTGTGTAGCTTGGTTGTGAGTTTGAGAACTAAAGGTGAAACACATAAAGGGCCTCCCTCAATACACATCACCAGTCTATAAGTTGTTTGTGATGACCACATTAAGTAGGCCAGTTTCATATGTGCCCCCAATATATATTTTCAACACCATCTGCAGAAAAGTGAAGTTTACTGTTAAAACCAGAAGGAAGTTCCCTTTGCCTCTTTATTCTGAGTTGTATTGCAGAGAAATACATACCATAAAACATGAGATTAACAGAAATTGTTTATTTCAGGCTCCCTGTGTCTCTGGCAAATTAGATTTCATGGTAACCTACCCAAGCAGTTAGTGCACAATAAGATTCTCAGTGACATAAGCAGATTATTTAATATATATATATTCATGTAGGCTATTTGATGCATCAAATATAGTACAAATATTTTTATAATAATACTAGTTTTGCAGTATTCATTTTTCTTTGTCTCAGGTACACTGTGATTTTTCAAAATATTGTAGAGCTTGAGATATTATAATAACACAATTAAATCTGCATCCGGGTGCTGTAAAATAAGAGAGAACTTTCATAAAACAACAAAAGCAATTCTTCTGTTCTTATTAACTATGTTTCGGGCATGTTATGAGCATAAGTTGTGATGCTGTATGCAATAAATATGAAATGCATGCCCCTGACTTTCAGAACAAGAAAGTAGGGAGAGGGATTGTGTTAAGGATATGAACTGATTTTCAGACTTACTGTTACAGGATATGGCTGATGTACAAAACCAAAAATCTCTAGCCAGAGAAAGACAGCAGTTCTGTGTAATCTTCGCTCAGTGCTGCTGTCGCTATGTGGTCTGAGTTCAAATACAGCCAGAAAAGGCCATGAAGATAACTTTCAAGAAAAAAAAAAAAAAGAACAGTGTACTTATATCTAGTGTACTTATATCTCTAGCAGTTTCATGCAGTATAAAGTACAGTGTACCTATATCTGTAACAGTTTCATGCCAGCCTCCTGCTGCTCAGGTCCTCTGTGCCCACAAGCCACTCAAAGACGATGGATTTGCACTTCCACCAGTGATCTTTATTTACAACTTGTTAACCACCACCATCTATCCATACACCATCCGGCTTACCAGCCCCAGGAGCCTCACTGTCCAAGGGAAGCTCACCCTCCTCCTGTGGCATCTCCCTTTTCTGGCTGTTTGCCCCCGCCCCTCTGCATTTTCTTTTTGGGAGTCTTTATAGTGCCTGACTAACAAGCCCGGCAGCTGCTCATCAGCCCACTCTGTGCAGGTTTCCTCAGCCTGTTCCAATTCCCCTCAATTAGTGTTCCAGTACTATTTTCGGTACCGGGACGTGTATAAGCCCCTCCCCCAACCTAGGGGAAGGAGCTACTGAGCCCAGGACTCAACTAATTACGGGGGCCAGCAAATGAATAAAACAGGGACAGGTGTGAAGGTCAAAGGGCTAAATGAAGGAAACCTGAAGAGAACACCGAGCAGAGAACCCCAGACAGTGCCCACTGCTCCTCAAAAGTAGCCAAGGAGTCAGCGGATGTGGGCCAGAAGAATTCTGCTTGGAGACGTGATCGGACGGAGGAACAGAAGTAGGCCCCACAGTCACAGAGCACCTCCTCTACCAACCTCCTCTCCCTGGTATTGCAGATGGCCACCTTGGCTAAGGAGAGGAAGAGGTTGACGAGGAGGTCCCGAAATATTGTGGGGCCAAGGACGGGATGTGTGTAGATCAGAAGGTGTGGGGAGACATACAGCCAGAACTTCAGGAGGAGGTTCTGGAGGAGCCGGAAGAGGGGCTGCAATCTAGTGTGCTCCAGATAGATGTATGCCAGGGTCTCCCTCATGCTGCAAAAGAGACAGGGGGTAAACCGTACCAGGTACACACCCATGCTCACAGCTCCATGAAGGAACCGTCAGCCGATATCCGTGGCGGGCTGTGGAACTAAGGTGGAATACAGACTGGCCCACTGGGGTTCCTCGCCCTTGTCAGGTGGTAAGAGGTCCCACCACTTAGTGTCAGGGTGGGACATGAGGGTGAGGAAATGGAAAGCGTGCAGCACGACTGTGTGGAGATGTGCCCATGGCGTGGTTCAGAAGCACACTGGCTGCAGATCCTGCAGCTGGCTTGGGGTGTGGTGGCAGCTGTGGAGGCTCACGGAGGAGACGCCTGATGAAGACGTTTGGAGGGCTCAGCGTGAGGGATGGGTGGGGAGCACCCTTCCAGAGGACCCACTCGAGGTACGCCTGAGCAGCAGGGGGCAGGGCTTCCCTCACCTCTTGGAGTACACGCCGGGGGCTTTGAAGGGTGGAGAGCCCCATGTGCCAACCCAGCACTTGGAGATCCATCCAGTCCCCCTGGTCATAGTCCAGGAGGTCTCCAATCTTGGTGACGCCTGCCAGGACCAGCCTCTGGCACACTGAGGGGGACTTTGTCACCTGCACACTGAGCTGGTGATTGTGTAGCAGCAGCTTTGTGAGGACAACAGACCTGGTTATGGAGACCAGCCTCCAGGTCCGGAGGAGGTCCTGGTAGAAGACCGGTAGCTCAGAGAAGTCTCGCAGAATTTGGATATAAAAGAGCTGCCGTGAGCTTCAGTGGCAGGGGGCTGAATCAGCCTGGTTTCTCACAAGTATTCACTATAGTAGCAACTACTGTATCTGGACTGCTGGAACAACTCTAAATCCAGTGAACTCAGCAATGACCAGCACTATGGAACAGCAATAAATGTAGTAAGCATGTAGAAAGAGGTTGGAAGAGTTAAATACAAAAGTTGTAAATCTTTGTTTTCTTTTATTACTGTACCAACTATTTAATGATCCAGTGTTGTGTAGTATTTGGTGTATATTTAACTTTTCAAATTATAAAGACCAAGCACTTGCTTGTGGCTGTTAGCCTAAAAGAAAAAGAAACTGCAAAAATTAAGTGACGGTTTTGCTTAGATAGTACAGATTTGCAGTCCAAGTTAATAAAGTGACTGCTTAACTGCTAAAGTAACAACATTCCTGGTGAGAGTGAGACAGGAATTTAGCTCTTTGGGTTCCTATTCCACACTCACCATCATTAAACCCAAGAACCATAGGCTCAATCCTGCAAGGGGCTGACCCCTCTCACCCCTCTACCGCACACAGTTAACATGAAGCACAAGTTTTAGTGCTTTGCTAAATTGGGGCCAAAGGTCTCAACATCTTGCACCATGGAGCCCTTACTGTGGTATTTGAAGATCCACCAAAGGACCTAGATGTCAAGCAGCCTACTGCCCTGTGAAATCCTCAGCCCTGCATTAAGCATCCAGGCTCTCTATACAATGCACAGGAAGAGCTAGGTGCCTAACAATAGGATACACGAAAGCCAGCACACTGGGCAGAGAGTCACTTAAACTAGCCAACAGAAAATGCCAAATAGCTGTGATCGCTGTGCTTGAGTTAGGTGCCTAAGCAGGGCAGCCCTTCCTCACAAAAAGCTACAGAGATCCCCACCCTGTTATAGTCAGTATCCCATGTTTAAGCACACTCCTGGGATGTAGGAGAGCTGTTTTCAAATTCCTGCTCTGCCTGATTTGGAGCAGGGGGTCTATCTACATTCCAGGGACCACCCTAACTACTAAGCTTTAGAGTCAATTTCTCTCTAGCCCAATGAATATTTAATTGCTCCACTTGGTGTAAATAGCTTCAACAGGAGAGACTGACATAGACCCACACCAAAACAGCCAGTTACCTGAAGGGTAGGATACTCACTTGATATCTGGCAGACCCAAATTTGAGTTCCTGCTTCACACCAGGCAGGGTAGGGATTTGAAAACAGGTCTGCGACATTTCAGGTGAGTGCCCTAACCACTGGGCTATGGGTATTTGGAGACATGACACCCTCCCTCCAGAATTCCCAATCTCATTACCCCCAGTTGTCTTTTGTGCAGGTTAAGGGTGCTGTGAGCATGTCTGTTGGATTGGGCCATGCAGGAGAGATGGGCAGGGGAATGACAAATGTGAGAATCCTGCCAGGGTGCAAGCATGGACTAGAGTGGTGAAGCAGCTCTGCAGTGTGAGAAACTACATGGTTTTGCAGCGGCCCACTGGCAGAGAAGGAGGTGGCTTGGGACTTTACCAGGAGAAATTAGGTGCTTACAGGCTAGGTGGCAGCCGATTGGGGGTCAGGCAACTAAAGTGGCAATTAGGCAGCTAAATCCTTTTGTGGAGCTAATCCTGAGCGCCTCATAGCTGAGGTGACCTCAAAGTGTTCAGGTGCTAGAAAGGGTGTTTTATACAGAAACTCATAGCAATAGGAACAAATTCACATGTTGCAATATCAGAGTTTATTTCAGGAAGTATCAGTATTTCCATTATTAATTCTTTTCTTCAATATTCTTCTGGAAGGCATATTCTAGCCTGAGACTTGGCTTACAAAAATCTCAATCAAGGAGAAAAAATGTTGTGAACGTTTGAAACAGTTTGTTTTGCGCTTTCAAAAGGCACTTGCATTTTTGGGATCACAAATCAATCGTCACCACTTTTATATTTTGCAGGAATGAAACTCTCTAAACTACTTTTCCCAATTCTTTTTATACTATTCTTGCTTAGTGGGTAATGCTGAACTCAGGAAAATACAAAGATGTGGTAAAGATATTGAAAGATCGAATGTATTATTGCTATACATGTTGTGGCAAACGGCCAGCTTCTCCCTAATGGGTCTCGCACTTTTGCCTCTTTGGTGGGCCAGGGCATTGCCAGTTACCCCGTCTTTCCAGGGAGGGGGATAGGGACCCGGGCCTGCCTACTCCTCTGGGTCCCAGCCCAGCGGTCCTCCGAGTAGCAGCTATGTGCTGCTGGCACCTTACTTGCAGCTGCAGACTTTTCCCCTGGGCCACTCTCCCCCCTCTGTCTTTCTGGCTTCTTGAGCCCAGTACCTTCTTCAGGACTCCACCTCTCTCCCACACACCACTGTACTCCATTCTGTTCTTCACCACAACTCCACACACCACCGTACTCCATTCTGTTCTCCTCCACACACTCCTCTGCTCACCACACACCTACTCCTTCAACTCCACACTGCCTCTCAGGAGTAGAGGGGTTTTATCAGGTACCTGGGTGGGGCCTTAATTGGTGTCAGCTGACCCTAATTACCCTTTGGCTAGTCTACAGGGAATAAAGCAGGGAGCATTCTAGCACTTACATAGCACCCTTCTAGAACTTTCCTACTCTTTTTGCTGCTGCTCCTCTTGCTGCTGCTGGGGTGCTCCTGGCTCTTGGGGGCCCTGCTAGCTGCCCCTCCTCTCCCGGGGGGGGTGAGTGAGTGGTCACACCACCGCCACTGCCACCACCCCTGCTGCTGCTTCCAGGCTCCTGCTGCTGCTGTGAGCACCCCTTCCCCCCTTCCCTGCTGCCATTTGCTTCTTCTCCTGCCCCCACTTTAGGGGGCACCTCTTCCCTTCCCCTGCCCTTCCCCTGTTGCTGCCCCTGCTAGCTTGCTCACCCCCCTCCCCTGTTGCTGCCCCCCCCTGCAGTTTGTCCCCTCATCCCTTAGTTTTATTTGTTTGTTTGCCCAGCCCCTGCCTTGGTTTGTTCCCTGCCCTGCCCAGCCCTAGCAGCTAGCTGCTGGGCCCCCAGCCCTGCTGTGGACCCCACCACTCCCTTCCCTTGCCCACTGCTGCTTCCCCCTGATCTGGCCCCTGCACCCTGGCCCTGGCAGCATCCATGGCGCCCCCCTAATTAATCTCCCCCCCTTTTTTTGTTGACTCCCCCCACACACTGCACCCCCCCATGTTGTTTTAGCCCTGCCCCACCCCCTGTGCAGCCGGAGGAGCCGCTATCTCATCTCGGGCTGTTGATTGCACCTCCCCTACCCAGCTTGTCCCCCCATGCCCCCTTGTGCTGGTGCAAGCTTTCAGCCTAGCGGGGAAGAGTGGTCACCCCCAGTCCCTTCTTCCCCTTCCCTCCCTGCCTCCCTTCCCTCTCCACTCCATCTCCCCCGTCCTCTCCCTCCCCTTATTCAGCTCCCCCCCTTGCCAAACCCGTCCCTAGCCCCTCCCAAGATGGCGGTTGTGCCTGGGGCCGGGACCCCCTCCCGAGATGCTCCCACCCCTCCCCCTCACCCTGAAGCCCTGCTCCTGCCCGCCACAACTGGTCCTGCTTCCCCGCTGAGCTGCCGGGTGTCTGTCCCCGGGCGCCAGCGGTGGACAACTCAGGGAGGGACACCAGGGACTCTGCCACCGCCATGGCTCCTACCCCCCCGATCCGGGGGGTGCGCCCTCGGCTGGGAGGAAAAACCAGGGAGGTGAAAAAAAAAGGGCAAAGGCCCCCTTTGGAAGGCAGCGCCTCCTGCGGCTGGGGTCCCCTTCCCTCCCCCTCTACCCTCTCCCGCTGTTCCTTCCACCAGCTCTGGGGATGGCGGAGCCCCCAGAGCGTATGCCCAGGTGGCCGCAGGCCCCCCGTCTGCTGCTGCCAAGTCACCTGCCCCAACCACTGCCACCAGCACCATCCCAGGTGGCTGGGGCCCCTTCTCCACTCTTACCAGGAGGCATGGGGTCCGGTGCCCGCTGGTGCCTGCCTCGCCCCACGTAGAAACCTATGTGCGGGCGATGGCATGGGTGGTGTGGCCCACTGCCATGGTGGCGGTCTCCTGAATATATGGCAAGGTGGTCTTCTTTCTGGTGTCGGAGGCCGCCACCCAGGAGATGGTGGAGACGGGCCTGGCGGTGGGGGGCGTCCACGTCCCAGTGGAGCCCCTAGAGGACCTGGGCGTATGGGTGGTCTTTTCCTCCATCCCGCCCTTCCTCCCCAATGCCACTCTTCTGCCTTTCCTCGCCATCCTGGGGAAGCCCCTCTCCACCATCAGCCCGCTTCCCCTCGGCTGCAAGGACTCCCTCCAGGGGAGGGCACTGGTGATCAACCAGCTGGTCCTGTCCATGCTCTGGCACTGGCTCAACACCCTGGTCCCGACCCCGAGCTTCCTGGCCCACCTTCAGAAGACAGTTCTGGAGTTCTTTTGGCCAGGACTGCACTGGGTCTCTGCAGGGATTCTGAGTCTCCCCCTGGAGGAGGGCGGGCAGGGCCTGTGCTGCATCCACAGCCAGGCCCATACCTTCCGCCTCCAGGCCCTGCAGAGACTCCTCTATGGTGCAGGTAGTCCAGGGTGGAGCCACTTGGCGCACGCCTTCCTCCACCGCTTCCAAGGGCTCCGATACGACCGGCAGCTCTTTTTTCTCCATCTGAGAGGTCTTCCACGAGACCTCTCCGAGCTGCCGGTCTTCTACCAGGACCTCCTCCGGACCCGGAGGCTCGTCTCGGCCTCCAAGCCCCTTGAGGTCACTGAGCGGGAGGATCTCCTTGCGGAGCCCCTGCTACACAACCCCAGCTGAGTGTGCAGGCGGTGGAGACCCCCTCGGTGCGACGGCGGATGGTCCTGGCAGAAGTCACCAGGGTCGGAGAGCTCCCGGACTACGCCGGGGGGACTGGATGGACACCCATGCGCTGGCTCGGCGCATGGGGTTCCCACCCTTCGAATCCCCTGATGCATACTCCAGGAGGTGAAGGCAGCCTTGCCCCCTACTGCTTTGGTGTACCTCGAGCGGGTCTTGCAAGAGGGTGCTCCCCGCCCCCACCTCAGGCCCGGCCCTCCGGTGTTTACCATTGGGCCTCAGCTCCGCAAACCCCTTTGGTTCCCCCATCCTCACGCCCCAAGCCAGCTGCCTGATCTGCAGCCGGTCCCCTTCCAGACTGCACCGAGGAACCATCTGTACGCGCTCGTGCTCCACACCCTTCATTTCCTCGCTCTCGTGTCCCGCCCGGACACGAAGTGGCAAGGCCTACTACACCCTCGGAGGGTGAGGACCCCCTGGTGGGCCAGTCTGCATTCCACCTTGACCCCACGGCCCGCCGGGGACATCAGTTGGCGGCTCCTTCACGGAACTGTGAGCATGGGCGCGTACCTGGCGCAATTCACCTCCCACCCTGACACCTGCCCCTTCTGCGGCATGAGGGAGACCCTGGCACACGTATACCTGGAGTGTGCCAGGCTGCAGGCCCTCTTCTGGCTCCTCCAGAACCTCTTATTGAGGTTCTGGCTGCACTTTTCCCCTCACTTGTTCATCTACTCACACCCCATCTGTGGCCCCACGAAGTTAAGGGACCTCCTTGTCAACTTCCTCGTAGCCCTGGCCAAACTAGCCATCTACAAGACCAGGGAGAGGAGGTTGGCATGGGGGGCTCTCTGCAACTGTGGGGTCTATTTCCATTCCCTCGTCAATTCACGTCTCCGGGCAGAGTTCCTCTGGGCGGTGTCTGCTGGCTCCCTGGACACCTTCAAGGAGCAGTGGGTGCTGTCTGGGGTTCTCTGCTCGGTGTCCCCTTCTGGTTTCCTATGTTTGACCCTGTGACCCCCACGCCGTTTCCTGTTTTTCATTTGTTGTTCCCCATAATCAGTTGGACCTGGGTCCAGTGGCTCCGCCCCTAGGCTGGGGGGGCGGAGCCTTTAGCAGTGAGTTGGCTTGCACCCACCCTCCTACCCCCAGATTCAAATAGGAGAGCTTTCCTAGTGCCCTCTGCCCTTGCTATACCACAATACGTACAGGGGGAGGGATTTTCAAAAGTGCTCAGCATTGGCCTAACTCTGCTCTGATTGATGAATGCCTTTGAAAATCCAATCCAGTCTTCATTTATTAAGATTGATCATTATAATATACAGCATCTTGTTATTCTGTATGTGCCAAACAGAAGTACAAATAAAATAAATAAAATAAAATAAAATACAAGTGATTATAAACAAAGAAACTAAGACAAAAGTTAAAAGCAGAATGAGAATCAGTACGGACATCATTTAGAAACAAAATACACCAGCTAACAGCTGCATTTACAATGAAGCAGAACAGGTATGCTGTGCCGGGCATGAATGGCATATCAAGCAATAAATTAAGACATAGGCCAGAGTAATGAAGGGACACAAATTTGAATTAAATAAGGAACGAATCCAAGTCTGAAGAATTTTAAAGGCCAGTACCATCAATTTAAATATTATCGCTAGGTAGTAAAATTGCTTAAATATACAAGTGATATGAGAGTTGTGAGATATAAACGGGTGTGTTCTGTTAATTTTAAGCACAATTACATCCTTGTCCTGATTAGAATTGATCCTGCTCACACTGAAATCAATGGAAAAACTTCCTTTGGCCTTGGTGGATCAGGTCTTAAGGCCCTGATCCACAAAGAGAGACGCTGTGATACTGAGGGGCAGAATACAGGATTTTTAGGCACCTAGAAAAAGTACTGAAATTCACAAAGCCTGAGTTAGGTGCCCAGGCTTGCTATATATTGCATGAGGAGAAATAGTTGTTTAAGAATGGCATCCACAAAAGCCAGCACATGAGGCTGCTATTCACCTAAGCTAGCCACTAGAAGATGTTGATGAGGGTATGTCTTAAGCTGCTGCTGCCTTTCCAGGATGCAGGCATCGAAATCCATGCTGTGTGGAGGTTCCTATCTCTGCTTGGGTTCTACAGACTCTTTTGGAGTCAGGCACCCAAGCTGTTTTTTGCAAGAAGCACTGGAGGAGAAATTGGTGCCTCCCTTAGAACTTTTATCCTAGTAGTTAGAGTACTCACCCAGGATGTAGAAGACCAGGGTCCAAATTCTCCCTCTGCCTGATACAGAGAATAAATTTGAGCTTGGGTCTCCTATCTCTCAGGAGAGTTCCCTAACCACTGGACTACAGCATATTCTGGTGTGGGTCTCCCTCAACCTGAGCTGTTGAATAGCCATTGGAACAGGGGGCTGGACAATGGGCCTCCTAGCTTCCAGGTTAGTGCCCAAACCAACAGGCTACAGAATCATAAACTCACTCTTTCTCTGACCCATTTCTTTCTCCTCCTCTTGCTGGATTTTGTAGGTACCCCTATTTGATAGGCATGCTTAAAGCATACCGAATGGATTGGGCTCAATGGGTGACATAAGTGGGGGAATGTTTGTCTTCATCTGCTTTGAGAATGCCACTGAAACTTTGGTGTGAAATAGGTGACTTGACAATATGTTGTGTGCATGCCAGGAGGAAGAAACTTGGGTGCCTACAGAGACTTTTATGTTAAAGCTTTAGGCCCTGAGGGATTTTAGGAGCCTATAGAGTTTGGCATCAGCCAAGCAGGGATTTTGAGGCTCTGAGGAGTGTGTAAATTGTGGATTTAGCTGCCTGAAGCAGGGATTTAGGCAGCTGAGTCCTTTCATGGTTCTGGGCCTAAGTCACCAAGGTAGAAATGATTCAGAGATTCCAAGGCTAGAAGGCAATCATCTAATCTGGCCTCCTATATAACACGTGACAAAGTACTTCCCCAAAATAATTCCTGAAGAATACTTTTAGAAAAACATCTAATCTTCACTTCATCCAATCTTGACTTTAGTAAAGCTTTTGATACGGTCTCCCACAATATTCTTATCAGCAAGTTAAAGAAGTATAGGTTGAATGAATGGACTATAAAATGGATAGAGAACTGACTAGATCATAGGGCTCAATGGGTAGTGATCAATGAGTCCATGTCTAGCTGGCAACTGGTCACAAGAAGAGTGCCCCAGGGGTCAGTCCTGGGTCCAGTTTTGTTCAATATCTTCATTAATGATCTGGAGGATGGGGTAGATTTCACTCTCAGCAAGTTTGCAGATGACACTAAGATAGGGGGAGTGGTAGATACCCTGGAAGGTAGGGATAGGATACAGAAGGACCTAAAAAATTGGAGGATTGGGCCAAAAGAAATCTGATGAGGTCCAACAAGGACAAGTGCAGAGTCCTCCACATAGGATGAAAGAATCCCATGCACAGCTACAGATTGGGGACCGATGAGCTAGGCAGCAGTTCTGCAGAAAAGGACCTGGGGGTTACAGTGGATAAGAAGCTGGATATGAGTCAGCAGTGTGCTCTGGTTGCCAAGAAGGCTAATAGCATAGCATTAGTAGGAGCATTGGCAGCAGATCGCAGGAAGTGATTATTCCCCTCTATTCGGCATTGGTGAGGCTGCATTTGGAGTATTGTGTCCAGGTTTGGGCCCCCCACTACGAAAAGGATGTGGACAAGTTGGCGAGATTCCAGTGGAGGGCAACAAAAATGATTAGGTGGCTGGAGCACAAGATTTATGAGGAGAGACTGAGGGAACTAGGCTTGTTTAGTCTGCAGAAGAGAAGAATGAGGGGGGATTTGATAGCAGCCTTTAACTACCTGAAAGGGGGTTCCAGGGAGCATGGAACTAGGCTGTTCTCAATGGTAGTAGATGACAGATCAAAGAGCAACGGTCTCAAGTTGCAGTGGGGGAGGTGTACGTTGGACATTAGGAAAAAGTTTTTCACTAGGAGGGTGGTGAAGCACTGGAATGGGTTACCTAGGGAGGTGTAGAATACCCATCTTTAGAGGTTTTTAAGCTGCAGCTTGACAAAACCCTTGCTGGGATGATTTAGCTGAGGTTAGTCCTTCTTTCAGCAGGGGGTTGGACTAGATGAACTCCTGAGGTCACTTCCAACTCTAATATTCTATGATTCTGTGATTCATTTTAAAATGGTCAGTCATAGAGAACCCACCACAACCCTTGGTAATTTGTTCTAATGGTTAATCACTGTTAAAAATGTACACCTTATTTTTAGTCTGAATTTGCCTAACTGTAACCTCCAGCCATTGGATCATGTTATATCTTTCTCTGCTAGATTGAAGAGCCAATTATTAAATATTTGTTCCCTGCAGTAACAGGGTTCACTCACAAGAGCAGCACCTCCTGCTGGTGATCTCAGGGATTAGCTCTCTGCTAGCACAACCTCTCTTGGTGGTGCTTCTGCCACAGCCTTCTCTGCCTACAGACCCATCTCAGCCCAGGAACTGCGACATCTTTTTCAGGACTCAGTTCTCTAACCATATCACCATTGCGTTTCCCCCTTCCAGGAAGGTGGAGGCTTGGTAGATATCTCAGTCCAATCCTACTACTTCCCTAGTGGTACGTGGGGGGGACCTACTTCGGATTCCAGCCCAAGAACCCTGTGAATAGCCTCTTGTTGCAACTCTTTAACTACCTTCTTTGCTGCTTAAGTTCCTTGGGACAGTTCCCCATAGCCCCAGCACCTTCTTCATCCTCTGCTCATGGCCTTGAGCCAGCTAGTCTCAGAAGCCAGCCAGGAATACCATTCTCCTCCTCCATTCCCTGCTAACAGCTGCTCTGACAAGGTACTCCTATTCTCTCAGCCACTCAAGGACTCAATCCTTACTTCCTGAGCATCCAGCAGTCACTGACCTGCTCTGTCCTGCAGTTCACTTTTATGTGAGGTCTCTGGACCCTGATTGGCAGCTCCATGCAGCCTCCCTCTAATTGGCTGCTTCCTGTGCAGCCCCCACAGGCTGCTTTTAACCCCTTTCTTTCCTGTGTGGGGTGAACACCCCATTACATCCAAGTAGCAGGGGCAGATCTATGAGTGGGCCTGGGTGGGCTCTGGTCCACCCACTTTGAAAACAGGACCACCCAAGCTCCTTTTGGGAAGCCAGTGGCTTCCTGAACTTCCGGCTTCCAGTCACGTGACAGGAAGCAAGAAGTTCAGGGTTTTTGGCCAGCCCACCCATCATCCAGAGGCCCTGCCAGAATATCACAACTGGCTATGCCCCTGCCAAGTAGATACTTACAGACTAATCAAATCACCTCTTAGCCTTCTCTTTTTTCAAATACCAGTCATTGTTGAGATGCAGTTCAATTCGATTTGATTAGATGCTGCTGCTTTTAAAGTCTGATCCCATTTTATCACAGGTGGAGTTTGGGATTCAGCTGTAGCCAGCAGAAGTGGCAAAGGTATCTGGGTGGAATAACCCATCTCCTCATTATTTTGTTCACCAGTTAGGCTATCTGAAACACAATTTTTGGTTAATTAATTTTTTTTCTACATCTTCTGTTTCTACCAAGCATGATCTTAATGTAGACCTTGAACCATATGAGAAGGCCCTTTGTTTAGACTAGTTTTGTTTTCCTGTCTCCTTTTCATATCTTTTTCCATTAACATGTGTTATTATAGGTTACTGCGACATCTTGTGAACTTTCATATACTTTTTACAGTTGAGCTCATAATTAGACTAAATTTTTAGGCCCAATTATTACAGAATAACCCAACTCACTGTCTGACTTTATAGAAGCAGAACTCACATTTTCTCATAATCTCCCTTACTTTATTCTACTATTTATGAAATATAAATTATTGACAGATTAATTTTGATCTATCAGAAACCAAAACAAGATAAAGATCCATCTTCTAGTAAACATCAGCATCTCCTTGAAAATACTCTTTGCCTCTTGGAACTCTTAGTTTCACTTTAGTAGTTGGTACTTCCCTAGTTTGGAGACATTTTATGATGGATTGTATTCCAGTTGGTTAATTAACATGACCTAATTTGCTGGTCTCAACACTTGCGTCTTTTCAGAAGACAGAGAGATATCCTGTTTAAGATATAATATCTATCTGAAAGATGTATGGTTTTATATAGATTGCTTGCATTATCCCCTACTGTGAACATTAAGAGAATCTGCTATATCCTAGTCTTCTGTGTCATCGAGTTCAAAATCAATGAAGAGGGAAAGGCAAATCCTATTTATAGAGAACTCCAACAGCTTTCTTTTGGACACTGAATTTAGCTCAATCTCTCTGAAGTCATTTAAAGGTGAAAGTGCTATCCATATTTGAGGAACAATGAGCCTTTATTCCCATCAGTAGCAAACAACTGTCTAATCTTAAAACCCAATGTAGTGAACTTTAATTTAGAAAAAAAAAGCAATATGTTACTTATGCGTATGTTGTACAATGTGTGATGGATAATTCATCTGCAACAACAATAAGCATGCTAGAAAAACTGCTTGAATGATAATCACCAAGCCAAGAAAAATCAGTTCTTGTCTGGTACCAAAATAGCATTATGCAACTTAACATTTAGCAGGGAAGGAAGTCTCCTTCTACAAGGAAAAAACAACAACATAGTGTTCCTGGGCTGGTCAATTATAAGATCTGTCAGTTAAACCCACAAAGATATCAAAGTTGTTTTATAATTTCAGCAAGTGCAATACTTCTGTACCCTGCAAATATATGCTGAAATGCCAAAAGGCTAAAGCAATAAAATACAAATATTGTCTTTTGCTCCAATAGAAGCTTGCAATCTAGTGCAATGCTTGGACTAGAAAAATACAATGCCCACTTAGATGTGTGTACGGGCAGAGAAAACATAACAGACCCTGTGGTTTGCAGTCTTGCCAATGGCCCTATCCCACCATTTCCTACAATGCCCTATGCTGGGAAAAATTAAAAACATTTTAAAACTATGTCAGTAAAAAATGGGATCTTTTAAATATATGATTAACTGTTTTCCTATATGAGAATATAAAACATCTGGGTAAAATTCTGACCAGCAATACTCAGGTCTTAAATATATAAGTTATAAATTCACCATGTACATGTACATGTACGTTAACAAAATACACAAGTTCATTTTAAAGAAAAACACAAGCAAACTACAAGAACCTAGCACATCAATAAATAGCCAGGATAATCTAAATCCAGATGCCTCAATCTTTTGCAGTCAGGGACCAGACAAGCTAGTAACAGTTGCTGGCCTGCTCCCTGAGCAACTGCATTGTTAGGCAACCAATAAGCACAACTTCACTGCCTAAGAACTCACAGAGTGGCCACATCCCCTGACTGGCTGCTAGTTTACTAGTATTATTTATAAGCCTGGCCTCCACAGCAGATTAGGAGCTGTTTAATGCATACCATGCCTGCAGCTCTATTTGCCCTTGTTCCAGTTCCTGTTCTGCTTTGGCTTTGACCTGGCTTGACCTGGTCCTCACATTTGGCTATGGTCCCTTGGACTTGGCCTACCCTGGACACAGCCCTAACTGATAGGCAGGATGCCCTTTTACCACTACACCTGACTGCCCACTGTGCAGTTGGCAACATTTTCAAGTCAAGAGGTCTCGGCCCTCCAAAATATAATTCTGCTCTTAAAGCAGAGCTTTCAGATTAAACTAAAACATACACCTATGTTAGATGTAATTTCTGTCATCACTATTAACCCATCTCTAGGTGGATGAAGACAATATCCAAAAATGTTGTGTGTCCTTTCCAGCAGATTGATAAAAGACATACTTAAGGCCGGAAGGGATCACTGTGATCATCTAGTCTGATCTCCTGAACATAATAGGGCTCAGAACCTCACCAGCTCACTCCTGTAATAGACCCATAAGCTTGGGCTGAGTTAACGAAGTCCTCAACTCATGATCTAAAGATTTCAAATTAGAGAGATTCCAAAATACATTCTAGTTCAAACAATCAAGTGACATGTCCCCCACACTGCAGAAGAAGTAGAACCACCACAACATTTCTGCCATATTTGGGATCAGAAAGGAATTTTCCCCCAGGTCAGATTGGCAATCAGTTAGACCCATAGCATGTGGGTAAGACCCACCTGCTAGACACCTGGGAAAGGATTATCTGTAATAACTCAGAGCCCTCCCCATCTAGTGCCCCATCACTGGCCGTTGGGGATATTTGCTACTAGTAGTTGCAGATCGGCTAGATACCATTGTAGGCAATCTCATTATACCACCTCCTACATAAACTACATTTAAACTCAGTCTTGAAAGCAGTTATGTGCTTTGCTCTCACTGCTCCCCTTGGGAAGGCTGTTCTAGAACTTCATTCCTCTGATGCCTAGATGCCTTAATCTAATTTCAAGACAAATCTTGCTGCTTATTTTATATCCATTTGTTCTTGTGCCAGCATTGGCCCGTAATTCAAATAATTCCTTTCTCTCCCAGGTGTTTATCTCTCTGATGTACTGATAGTTAACAGTCATATCTCCCTTCATTCTTCATTTGGTTAGGCTAAATAAACCATGCTCATTAAGTCTCATCTCATAAGGTTGGTTCTCCATGCCTTTAATCATTCTAGCAACCCTTCTCTATACCAGTTCCAGTTTGAATTAATCTTAAATAAAGCAGACCAGAATTGCACACACTATTTCAGATGAGGTCTCATCAGTGCCTTGTATAATGGTAATAATAACAGTTCTCTGTCTCCGCTGGAAATATTTTGCCTGATGCATCCTAAGATTGCATTAGCTTTTTTCACAGTCACATCACTTGGGTAGCTCATAGTCATACTGTGACCAACCAATACATCCAGGTTTTTCTTCTCCTCTGTCGCTCCCAACTGATATGTCCCCAGTAACATAAGACAAACTAAAAGTGCCCTATACCACCAAAAGCAATCCTGCCATTGACGATGTCTCACAACTTTGTATCATTAGCACATTTCATTAGCATACTCTTACTTTTTGTGCCATTAATAAAAATATTGAATAAGATTGGTACCAAGACCAATCCTTGAGAAACTTCATTCTCCTTGAGTAACCTCCTTCCAGTCCAATACTTCACCTTTCAGCACAGCCCATTGCTTTCTCCTCTTTAGACAGTTCCTTATTCACCTTACAATCCATGTATTGAGTCCCATCTTCCCAATAATTTCCCACAAATGACTGTCTGCTATGCCACAGGAACACAAGAATTGCCATATTGGTTCAGACCTTTGGTCTGTGTAATCCAGTATCCTGTCTCTAACAGTGGAAGATTTTTTATCCCTTCCACCACCGTTTTTATTGCATTATCAATTATAACTCTAACTATTCTTGTTATCCATAAGAATTTTATCCCTCTGTGAGTCTGAGTCCTGGTCTACACTTACCTTTCGGATTTGGTGGCAGTCGATAGGCGGTACGCAAGTGACATAAAACACTTGTGTATCTCCTGTTGACTTCGCTGCTTCTGTTCCTCGTGCCATCCACACTGCACTGTGCCAATGGGAACAGTGCTCCTGTTGACGCAGCGCTACACCACTTATGGGGATGGTTTTCCTCCATCGATTTCTGGATCAATCTGATGGCGGTGATTTTGCCGCCATCAGTATAGACACACTCTTAGTAAACTCTTGACATCAGTGATATCCTGTGGAATGGTCTAATTACACACATGAGGTGAAAAAGTGAAATCTGCCATAATCCAAGCAAAGATGGACCCTCCAAAGGAAATTAAAACAAATGGTAAAACATTCTTTATCCATATAAATGAAAAGAAAACAAAGAAAGGAGAACTGGGACCACTAAATATTGAGGATGTGTGGATTTTAAAGATAATCTAAACATGTCCCAACAGCTAAACAAACAGTTTACCTCAGTTTTTAAGAAATGTAATGAGGAGTTTAGGGGTAGTGCCAGGATGGCTAATGGGAACAAGGATATGGAAGTAAGAATTACCACATTCAAGGTGGAAGTCAATTCAAACAGCTTAATGGGACCAAATCAGAGGACCAGGATAATCTCCACGCAAGAATATTAAAGGAACTGGAACATGACATTGCAATACCAATAGCAAGGATTTTTAAACTCAGGGGTCATACCCTAATGACTGGAGAATTGCAAATATAACTTTTTTTTCCTTTCTTAACTGTAACAATTATCTGAGAAACTATAGGTCAGTTAGTTTGACCTCAGTTGTATTCAAAATCTTGGAACAATTTTTTCTTGCTTCCGGGTCAGGAAAGGATTTCCCTCCCCTCCTCATCCCAGATACAGTATTCTGGGGTTTTTTTTTAGTCTCCTTCCTTTGAAGCCTGAGGGATGGCCACAGCTGGATCTGGGACATTGGGTGGGAGAGGCCAGGGTTCTGAAATGGCATAGAACAGTCTTTCTCTCAAGTGCTTGTTGGTTGGTTCTTGCTCATATATTCAGAATATAGTTGATCACCATATGTGAGATCAGAAAGGAATTTTCCCCCCAATCAGATTGGCACCGACCTTGGGTTGTTTTGTCTTCCTCTTCCATTGTGTGGGTCATTTCCCAGGGTATATCAAACCTGATTGTTTCCCCACCATTGAGCACTGAGGACTGGTGCATATTGGTCCCTCCTATTCTTTGTCTGTGGAACATAATAATCTAGTGTCCTGCAAGCTGTAATACTTTGGTCCAATTTTGGTGGTTGTGTACAGGTGCTTGGTGGAGGTCGTGGCCTGTGATATATTGGTGGTCAGACTAGATGATTTGGTGGTCCCTTCTGGCCTTAAGCTCTATGACTATGACTCTGAATGGGTATGCATGGTATAAAAGCTGGGAGCATGGCATGCTTCTGTAGTAATCTCTGTTTTCTGTGTACATGGTGGGAACAACAAATCAGTGAAACATACATTAGAATGAAGCCACTACCTTAACTGGTGCTATAACTGTTGCAGAAGTAGGAAAATAGTGTTGTCCTATTTAACACAGTAGTGAAAGATTTTCTTTGCTATATATTTATACCTCTTTATTGATTTTATGATTAATATAAACAAAAACACACACTGAAGACAAATACATACTGTCCAAGACACTTAAATGTCTGGCTGACCTGCAGAAAAGGAGTGACTATTTACAGGAAGACAATGTCAATCAATGACATTTCCCCTACAATGCTGGAAAAGGGAAGGCAGACTTCAGAGTGACCCAGGACTGTACAGGAAAGAAAACATACAACTGCAGTAGTAATAACTGAATGCTTTCTTATGACACTTTGTTGGTGAAAAGGACAGAATTGCTGACTGGGAGAACTGCTCAGTGTTCTGTGACCAGCATATAATAAATAGCCTTGTGGTTAGATGGTAAGATATATCTGTTTTTATCTGAGCTTGACATCTCTCAGCTAGTTTCACATCATGTACTATTCTTCTATGCAGCAACAGCAAATTGTTTTCTAAGTCATTCCTTGACAACAGGCCTCAGTATTTTAAGCATTTGTTTACCAATGGAGCAGAAGAGGATGTAACAATGGGCCACGAGAAAACTATTTGTGTGAACTATTTACTGTTTCTGTTACTACACACAGTTGTGATGAAAATGGGTAAGTTCTATTACTGTAGCGAATAGCCCAATTTTTCATGAATTTGTGTCACAAAATATTGTAACATATGTTGCAATTTCCTGCCATATCATGGGATACCTTATTGAATTAAGTTTAAGTATCTTTGAGGCTCATTGTATTAAATGAATGGTTTATGTGTTATTATGGGCCAGGACTGGCTGTAACTTCTTAAATGTAGAGATGTTACAGATGTGAGATCTGGGGTTTCAAAGGACTATATTGAACAATGTACCAGACAAGAAGGGACTTTCAGAACAAAAGTATTAAGTGATTTTCCTGGGGAATATCTAGTGAGAGGTTAATGCAAATTCCTTAGCTCCGTTTATGCAAAAACTCGGTCTTTTGAAGCTACACCTTAAGAAGTGGACCATTGACTGCTGATCGATCATCTGTTACATGAGGACAAGATCAAAGGCCCAAGCTATAGAAAGGAAAGACTGAACTATTCACAGGGGTTCTGGCTCTGAATCTGAAACAGTTATGAACTCGTAGCCACTGGGAAAACCAAATTGTGGGTTTTGAAGGACTGACACCTATCAGAGCTGGAGATTCAAGCTGGAGTGAACTCTGGTAAGCCTTTTTGCATGTGTGTCAGCTCTTTTATTGTTTTGAATATATTTTCTCTGTAATGCTTCCACCTTAATAATAAATGTGCTTCCTTATAAAGAGTTTTGTGGTAATTTATAACTGCAAGCCATTACATTGTTCGTAGCCTCAAGAGAGAAAGCAAAGCACAGACACTGTTTATTTAAGCAGTCTGGGTTGCTGGGAGTATTAGAGTGTAGGCAAGGAACTGTGAAGCCTTTAAAGATTCCCTAATCAGGAAGGAGAGAGACACAGGTCTCTGCCCAAGAGAGGTGACAGCTGAGGAGCCTAGAATAGGTGCCATTGGTGGGTCACGGAGGGGGAACACAGGTGCAGTTGCCCTGACCTGACTGACGCATGCCGTATTTATAACAAAAAGATTTCATCACAAAATAACAATGTATTTCCTATAGAAACTGCGTCTTTGTTATAGGAGTCCCAGGCAAACCAAAATTATTGTGCTTTATTTAGTCCTGTGTGATTTTGAGTTAACACTCCTTCAGAGGAGGGTGGTGACAGTAACAGCAGCAGAAACAGTACCATGTGCCTTCAGCAAATTGGTAAAATCATAGATGCTACATGTGATAGAGACTGCCTAGATCAAGGAGTCCATCTCTTTGACAGGATACAGTCCGTGAATATTTCCATGAGAGTATTATGTAGCTGCATTAGCTATTCCATAAGTAGCATTGAGTTTCCTCTGAATTCTTTGGTAAGAGAAGGAGTCAGATATTGCACAACTATGAAATTCATTCCCAATGTAACTTCGGAACTTTAAGTAACATGAATAATCCAAACAAAGTTTCTTAATATTAAGTCTGTTTATGATCTAGTAGAGTTTTGTTCACAGTGTGTATCACTTTCACAAAGTCCTTCATTTATATATTTGCTTATATACGTCTGTTTGCACAATCCACACTACAAGTTGTAAATGATGAATGAAATGAAAAATCCTTGACCAGTGAATGGAAAGAATTGTTATTTTGCACTCACTGTCATACTGCTTTTTGGTATATTAACCACAGAAGAAGCTAGAGAAGTCGCTAAGCCAGAACTTTTCAATAAATAGAGTCTTAATTACTGTTCTAAGAATTTGTATTTAATTTGTTTGTTTGAGAAGGTTTTAAAGTCCCAGCAACATGTGCCTAATTGTGGGCAGCCTCAAATCATTCTTAGTTTAGTTTTCTCAACTGTAAAATGGGGTTAATAGTATTTTTTCATCCTCACATTGCTGCTCTGAGGGTTAATTAGTTACTGTTTCCACAGTACTTTAAAAATGGAAGGCTAAGTACTAAGGATTATTAGTAGAAGCAGAGCACTTTATTTTCAAAGATCTTTACAAACATTAACTAATTAAATCAAGCACCTGTCACAGAATAACTAAAATCCCAAATGACACATAAAGGCTCTTACACAGTGAAAGCTAGTTAAACATCATGTGCTTGTGCACTTCAAAATATGGCAATATTCTTCTGTATATGCTGGCTGAATATAAAAAGAGGCAGACAATTTTCACCCACCCACCTCAGGAGACTTGAGGAATTAGTGCTAACACTAACAGCTACATCAATACATCACATCTTAACAACTGGAGCTCCTTCTTTCTAGTGCAATAAATTTAAGCTGAAAAGTCTCTAAATTACCAAAGAGACTGTGGAATCTGTCATGTTAGCATCTTTGTTACCAATATGGACTAGCGTCCCTAGGAGAGTACAATAAAGTTAAATGCAGAATACAGTGAAATGGAGAGTTAGTTGTACTTTAGTAGAATGTAGAAAATGCCTGTTTTTATACCAAAATCCTCTAAATATGAAAACTTTGAGTCTACATTTTGATCTGAAAGATTCAGCTTGCATACCCTTTCCCCACCACATTCACTTGGTACATTTGTAATAATACTATTTGACATTAAGTAACAAGAAGTGAGTTGACGAGGGTATTAGTTCAGCCAAGTGTCACATCCAAGGTGCAAGTGAAATCTGAGGGAGACAGATATAAAATGAATGAGCTATGAACTGAAACTGCATTTTCCTGAATCTGATGCTGATAAAGATATTTGATGTGACATAGGCCCGGATTCAGAAGACCCAGTTCAAACTCTTGCAAAGCTTTAAATAGTCTTTAGATCAAGAGAAAAATTCAATTAAAGAAAAAAGCAAGAGTCTTAAAGAGAATATCAACAGTCTTGAAGTCTCCACACATCTAGATCTATAGTAGTCCCTTTCTAATATTCTGTTTTTTCTATACCAATGTGGAATCCATACATAAAAATATTGTGACAATATATTTGTAAATTATTCTAACAAAATAGGAATATCTAAGCCAACAGGACTCCAATAACCATTTGAACATGGCCTGTAAAGCTGCTAAATGTGAAAAGGTAATTACAAGGGGTAGAAGCAGACACAAGAAGAAATGTATCTTAGAAAGCACCATTTTTCAGACCACTTACAGAATTGCGGACCACTTACAGAATTGCGGACTTGTAATGTACGTTTCTAGCACATTAGAAGCCATTCTATTCTGGAATGAAACTAGTTAAATGATTATATCAGAAAATATTTATAATTCAGGTTGATTTGTTACAATATTTACATAGAATTTGCTTGAAGTTACTATTCCATCTCCTTCCTTCACTCTTATGCTTTCTGTTTGTTCACTTTTTTCCCTTGTTACAATTTATCTACAAGAAAACAAATGGTTTCTGATTACCACCAGCACAAACAATGTAATCCTAACAGCTTGTAGAGCTGATAGGGATATTTATTTATTTATTTATTTATTTGGTCAGAAATGGTGATTTATCTAAACTGAAACTTTTTGTGGAAACATTGGTTTTCATGAACATTTCATTGGGAAGATTTCTCAGGACCAGGAAGGAATTTCTTGTCAAAACCAGATAGGTAGATAGACACCTCAGAATTACCAAGGCACTCACCTAGGATGTGGAAGACCCAAGTTCAAGTCCTGCTTTGACTGATTCAAAGAAGGAATTTGAACCTACAGTGGTGGATGCAACTTTCTGGGTTGTAGGAGACCTAGGTTTAAGTTATTACTGTAAATCATGCAGAACAGGGACTCAAACCTGTGTGTCCCACATCCCAGGTGAGTACCACAACTTCTGTGAAAATGGCAATTATGGGCTGGGTCTCGCTGTTTTTTTCACATTTTTTGAAACTTCTGATTTATAAATTTTTAAGACCTCAAAATTTTCCATTGAACAGAATGCTTGTTTTCTGGCTAGTCTAAATAACTTTTACTTCTATAGCACTTTCAATCTGAAGCACTGAACAAGCATGAACAAATTAAGCAGCACTATACTCAGATGAGGTAGGGGAAGTATTTTGAAGAGATACAAGGGGGTTAATGACTGGGCCAAAGTCACACAGAGCCATTAGTAGAACACAGATCTGTTAACACATAATTCGCTGCTTTAACCACTTGACCATTTTTCTTCTCTGAAGACCATACACCTTATACTGTCAAGCAGAATTATGGAAAAGTGAATTTTTTTTTTAAATCTGTCATTTTGAAAAGAAGCCATTTTCATTTATTTCCTTGTGAAAGTTTTATGCCAAATCTTTGGCCTGAATTTCATTTTCCAAATATTTTATTTTTCAGTTTTCCTTTTATGGAGTTATACCTATGTGTATAGATTTAAACCCATCCCACTGAAGTGAGTTGTACTATTGCATCTTTATGGTTAAATACATGCATAAATCTTTGCAGGATAGGAGCATAAGGCCTAGATGCTACCTTCTCTTTCCACAAACTAAAGAAATATAATGGCCCTAGAACCTTTGGGTTCTCCAAGGAATTTAGTTTTAGTTTCCCTTCATGCACCAGTCAGATTTTTTTTTTTTGTAACTAAAGGAACTTCTGAAAACTGTCATGACTATCAGCAGGACATGAAAAGTTAATCCAAGCCCTTGACCTTGCATAGCTCTGCATCAGACATCTCAAATCCTACACTACATAATGGCTTTTACCTACAATTTAATCACAAAAGCTCCTGGAACATCACTTTCTGACAGACACAGTTTGCAGACTCCATAAATCAATAGCTTAATATTTATTTATAAAAAAATTAAATATTATCTTCTAAAAAATATAGAAATCAATTACAATCAAGAATACACAATACATCTGTTTGGGTTTTTCAGAGTGCAAATGGCTTCTCAATATAATTACCCTTCCTTCCAAATAAACCAGTTGCTATCAATGTTTAGTGAGACTCTAACAAATTATGCCTAACTCTTGAAAAAAAATCTTATACTGCAATCTCACAATAACAACTCACAGTAAATGGCAATGAGCAATAGTGCTTCCAATGAATTATGCATATATACATTTGGAGAGCTAGCAAACTTCATATATACAACAAGTACAGACTGGAAAGATTCTGACATCCTTCCACTGAAAATCAGATTTCAGAAGAACAAAAGACTAAAGCATAAATTTAATTTATTCCAGATGTAGCTAGTTAAAATTAAACAAACGAAGATTACTCAGCTGTCCATGGAGTTCTAAACTGGACTTCAAGAGGCAGCTGAATAGTATTGGTGACCCATGTGCTATGGAACATAAAGGAGGATGGCTAAACTTCAGGGGAAAAGGTTTGGTAGTTTCTCAGCACAGTACGTGGGAGGTGAAGGTGAATGTAAAACCTGAGTTAGATACATGCAGGCCAGAAGACAAATATGGCATTTTTCCCTTTCAAGTTCACCCAGTGGTGTTTACTCATAGACTCATAGACTCATAGGTCAGAAGGGACCAATATGATCATCTAGTCTGACCTCCCGCACAAGGCAGGCCACAAAACCCTACCCATACACATTTATAACAACCCCGAACCCATGACCGAGTTGTTGAAATCCTCAAAAATGAGATTTGAAGACCTCAAGCTGCAGGGAATCCACCAGCAAGTGACCCATGCCCCATGCTGCAGAGGAAGGCGAAAAACCTCCGTGGCCCCTGCCAATCCGCCCCGGAGGAAAATTCCTTCCCGACCCCAAATATGGCGATCAGCTAAACCCTGAGCATGTGGGCAAGACTCACCAGCCAGCACCCAAAAAAGATTTCTCTGCAGTAACTCAGTTCCCATCCCATCCAGCATTCCCACAGACCATTGAGCAGACTTATCTGCCGATAATCCAAAATCAATTGCTCAAATTAAACTATCCCATCATAACATCCCCTCCATATACTTATCAAGCTTAGTCTTAAAGCCAGATAAGTCATTTGCCCCCACTACTTCCCTCGGAAGGCTATTCAATATACATGGCAAATGACTGGGCTTCAAAGAGGAAGAGTGCATGCCTCTCCTATCTCCTTCTCCTCATCTCACCAGCACTGTGTAGGCCACTGAGCCTTTTCAAATTTAAATGTTTGTTTTCAACAGCGCTGTCTGTAACAAATTGAAAATTTCCAGTTGTAGCTGTTTAACAATTGCTTAGATCACAGTGTGGTATCTGCACATAGAGAGAGGTGATGAGATGGGCTCCAGAGACACAGAGAGACATTAATTTAAATCAGCATACAGACTTGACGATATATGCAGGCTTACGTATGTGTATATGGAGCTCCACATCTTGGTTATCTGTTAAAAATATAGTGAAAAATCATGGACTGAAATTTTGAAACTCTTACAGTACAACTTTGCTATTTCAAAATCATATTTCTTCAAAATCATATACATGAGTTCATCTCCATCAAGATCTATGCCCATGTCAGGTTGGAGGTCATTGAAATAACTAGTATTTAAGTTACCCAGTTTAAAAAAATAAATAATTCAGTAAACAAAAAAGGAAAGAAAAATAACTGTAAGGTCCTGATCCAGCAGTGCATTTAAGCACGTGCTTAACTTTAAGTGTCTCAGGAGTCCAATTGAAGTAAGTGCTTTGTTAAATTGGGCCTACGAGTGGACATTGTATCCATCACACGGTGATAACCACAAACTGGAAGAAGAGATTTTACTAAACTTAATTTAAAAAAAAAAAAATCTCCTTTGAACTGAAAGTGACTGTGGGGAATGAGTCCAAAGTGATTTATTTTTAGGTTTCAGCACCTGAATGCATTCCTTAGCCTTAAAAATGGTGTAGTGGTTATATATTAGAAAGGATATTCCCATGCAAATAATAGCTTTAAAAAAACCTATTGAAACCTTGCTCATTATCCTATCAATATAATTTTCCACACATAATTAGGTACTGAATAAAACAGATCACTATGCATATACTCTAAAAGTATTCTTCCCCCAACAACAAAACCATTTTAAAATTCTGGGAATATATCAGAGCCATGTAATCAAAATAACCCTTGCTATTAAAAAAAAATGGATCCTTAATTATTCTGTAAATCTGGCTCTTGGCTTTCAAAAAAGAAGTTACCAAACAAGATAAAGGATGAAATCCTGGCTCCAATGAAGTCAATGAAAGCATTGCTATTGAGTTAAATGGAGTAAGATTTCATCCAAGTGATACATAGTGATATACTATACACAATAATTGTACAAGATGCATACTTCATGGGAAGCATTTTATCTGTACAGCTGCCCTCCTAAACACCACTGCTTTCTGTGTTTACCTGTCTCTCTGATTCTAGCTTTATGCTTTCTTTATGAAGTTTCTCTTTACTAAATACTTCACAACTCAGCTGAGGTACCTTATCATGCTGTTCCATGTGGCCACAAAGAGTAGGCAGCTCCCTTCAAAAGCCTGCCTCCTTTCATGTCCTGATTTTTGACTATGAGCTGAAGAGCCCCATGTCTTGCCATGGTATTACTGGCGAGAAGTTAGGGAACAATTTAAGTTCTTGTTTATGCCTTCCTGCCTTATCCCATTGTAGGATTTGCATACACCATTAGAAGACATATTCTTTCAGAATCTTTTTAAGGAAAAATTGAAATGTTATCGTTGAAACATTTTGATTTCCAGTGAGAAATTCTGAAAAAGAATAATAATTTTTTTCTTTCCACTTTGAAATGACACGTCAAATGAAACCAAACCTTCATTTCCTTTTGACTTAAAATCATTTTGTTTTGGTGTCTTTAACCTAAGCATTTTATATACTTTTTTATTTTCAAGATACCTCTCCTATTCACCATTTTTAAATTTTTCTAACTTTTTTCTGATGTAAAAGGGGAGGAGGTAAAAAGTGTGAAAAACTCGGGGGGGGGAGAGGGGAGGGAATCTATTTTCAAACCTGTGCTGAAATGTGAAACATGTCCCTCATTTTCCCTCCCTCTCACTCCATTTCTCAGAGTTTGTTACTGTTGTCTAACTGGTAAAAGTGTTAAAAAAGTCAAAGTGTTAGGAAGTGGGGCACTTCCACAATTTCTAAATGAAATTATTGGCATTTTTTATCAAAATACTTTGTAGAGAAAAGAATTGGAAAATAAAAACAGCTAGTCAAAATGAACTTATTCCAGAGAAATTTAGATTTCAACTAAATTTATTTTCAGTGAAAAAAAAATCACCGGGAAATTATTGACCGGGTCTAATACTGCAGCTGTAGTGGAAGAATTTTATTAGTTTATGGACATTTATACAGTATTGCTTACGTCAAATATTCAAAAATCATGCCACCCAAATGATGAGATTTTAAAAAAATAATACTTCGGGGCTTTTATTTGCTGTCATGTTTTTGAGTATTTCAGATACACTCTGGTCACATTTTCAATCTTTTCTCTGCAAACATGAGGGCTAGAAACTTACTGTAGTTTTTTAAAATGACAGGTAAGATTTTCTAATAATTCCATGACTCCAGCAAATGAAAGGCACTATATAAAAGCTAAATCATTTGAGTATTACGGAGGCATATCACCTGCAAAACTAGGTGAGAACTACAAATGTCTAAATGACCATACCTCCTAAAAACAAACAGTTCTGTTTTGGTATAAAAAACCAGGAAATTAAATATCAACAAGCTTCATTAACAGAGTTAAGGTTGCCTGGTGGTAGCTCATGCCCTTCTTTAGTGTTGAGTTCAGATAAACTCAAACTTCTGAAAACAAAGAAATACAGAGTTAAGCTAAACGTCCATACAACCTTAATGTTGTCCTCTTTCAGTGATGTTACATCTGTAACACATACATTCCCACTCTGCCTTTTTCCTGTAATGGACAGGTGCTATCTGCACTTGACCTATGCTCAAAAACTGAGCCTACTCCCCCAACAGAATACCACACTTGTAAAATCAACAGTCATACTCTTTTATAGCACTTGCAAACAGGATACTGCCTAAAAGTATACTCCCCCCTACTCTTCATTAAGTCCAGACTGCTCTCAGACCTCACCTCATTACTGACAATACTCATGGCAAGAAGACCCAAGTCCCCTGCTACTGACCCAACCTATACAATCCTGTATTGAAATGATGCAGACTGGAACCTCAAGGTACAGAAGTACCTCCTTCTTTTGATAATAGACATGGGGGGGAGGGTGGCTCAGACCCAGATCTTCTCAAATTACAATCACAGCTCTATTATACCCCTCAAACTAATCCCCAGATCTCCTATCACAATCATAGCTCTTTCAAGAGGCTCCAACTTATCCCTCCACTATTCAGTACAACTATACCTAACACAGTGAATGCAGCTGGAGTGCATGGAGATTATTCCCGGTGGCTATGACCCTCTCCAGAGGGGAGAGTTAAGGTGTGGGTGTTTACCTTAACTCTGTGTTTCCTGATTTTCAGAAGTTAGAGTTTTGCTGCACTCGATGTTCTGGAAGGGCACAAGCTATTACAGGGCAACATTAACTCTGTGCCATGGTCTACACTTACCTTCTGGATTTGGAGGCAGTCGACGGGAGATACGCAAGCGACGTAAATCACTTGCGTATCTCCTGTCGATTTTGCTGTGTCTGCTCCGCACGCCATCCACACTGCACTGCGCCGAAGGGAACAGCGCTATGCCACTTACCGGGGTGTTGTCCTACGTTGATTGCTGGATTGACGGAGAGGGTCTACATAGACTGCTCAGTCAACAGTCTTGAGATGACTAGAGATAATACTTCTGCTGATGTTCTGGAAATGGTCCCAAATAAAGATCTGACATAATTTGTGTTCTTTAAGCTAGTTTATGGCTCATGTGCAAAGAACCAGAACTGCATATAAATGTATGTGAAACACAGAAGAAAACTTTTAAACCAAATTATTTAGAATACCAGCAACTGGTTTTCTGCTTATTTATTTGTCTGTGTCAACTGCTGAAATATTTTACTATCAAGCTGGAAATTTGCAAGGGTAACTGTTTCTTAAAATTTGTAAGATAAATGTGAACAATTAATGATTCATTACTGTTCTTGTGATAGCCAATGTCCTTTGAAGTCAATGGGTCTGAAAAATATGCTTAAATTTAAGCAAAATATTAAACCCTGCCCTGAGTCAGAGTCTTTCTTTTTTAATGACTAATCAAAATAAATATATTATACATGATGCATATGTATCCAGAATATTATATTTTGTTCAGATTCTTTATGCTGTGCTCATCACCATGGTATCTGAGTGCATGTGAAGTATAGCTTGCTAAAGTAGTTCCTTTTCTTTGCATGTGGTGACTAGCAATCTAGTCATAGAAGTTTTGCATTTAATAAAATGAGTTTATACAATATAGTTTGTCTTTTGTGTACACAGAATAAACTAAAACCATGTAGTTTTTGCATTTATTTGCATTATACTAAGTAAGAAGATGGCTTCCCTTATAATAAACATTAATGTGATACTTGTTCTTGTTGTTTTACGTATTTGAAGATATGTTTTGATACATAGCAAGCATCTGGATTATAAACTTCACATACTGAATAGGGCTAAGCAAGATTTTGGTTCTGGTATGAAGTAAGATTTGCCTGACTGATTAGAATGCAGGGTTTTTAAAAAAAATTCCTCTTTCTGAGTGCTGTGGAACTTGGGATACTTCATTATTATTAGCAATGCTTGGGAATTTTTTGACAAGTGTTTTTTTCATTGGAAAATGCCACTTTATGAAAACAGAAACTATTCATGGGGAAAGAATGGTTTTGATTAATTTCATATTTTGAAAAAAGTTTTACAATGTTGGACATATTCTGTTTTCACGTTTTTTCTAAAATAAAAATTTCAGTTTTTTTCAAGCTGTTTTGCTTTTTCTTTTAAAATTTAATTTGTAGTAACATTACCCATTGCAAACAAAAAATAAGGTCAAATTCAAAATGAAGGGTTTTGAAATTATCAGTATGAAATATTTCCATTGACCCAATCTAAATTTTTAGGGGGATTTTTGGTTTGCCAAAATATTTGAGATTGACTTTTTGTCTTAATTTGGAATGGGAATTTTTTGAAATCTGAAAATTTTTTACAAAGGTTGGAAAAACCATTTCCTGCCCAGCTCTGTTCATTATCCATGATGTACATAAATATTATGAGAACTCTATGGCTCAGCATTTGGTCTTATGAAAGAAATTGGATTGGCTACTTCTGGCAATGCTAATATAATTACTACAGATTTAATTCATGGTATGAGGAGGGCAAGATCCCATGGTAGTTAATCTTGTTTTATCTTTGTTAATTGTAATTATGCTTTTTGGAAACCTTATGTTTTGGGACATTAAAACTGACAGTGAAATCTTGACAAAATGTTGGTTGCTTAGCTACAGTACATGGAACAAAGTACTAGTGGGAAAGAATTTTAAAAGCACTTCCTTTTGAAGGAATCTTTCTGTGTTTGGAAATTGCATAGAAGGAGTTGCACATATCATGAGACTAGTATTGCTGGGTTACTCCATGGCTGCTAATGATCTGTCTGTACCAGCTAAAACTGCACCCAAAATACATTGCCACACACTGCTTTGTTGAAATATACATATGCTTTTATCATCAGAGTTAACGGGGAAATTTTAATGCGTATGTATCAATTGTTCATGGATAATTTATATGAAGACAGGAATTAAAACAAAACTAATTAGACATGGAGGAGGGTCTGATTTTGATCTCACACCAATGTGAATTATAAGTAATTCCCCTGAAGACAATGGAATCACACTTGTATAAACATGTAAAACCAGTATGAGATCAGGATCAGGCCTACAGTGCTAGCCATTAAAATCTTGCCAGTTTTGACTACTTGACATTACCACAGTACTTTCTGTACTTAGTTTTCCTAGACCTACAACAGGGAATAATGCAAGTGCCATGGTAAAGTCATTAGAATCATAGAAAAGTAGTGCTGGAAGGAATCAAGAGGTCATCCACTGTACTCCTTTTTGCTGTGGCAGGACCAAGTACCTAGACCATCCATCGTAGGTGTTTGTCTAACCAGTTCTTAAAAACCTCTAGTGATGGGGATTCCCTGGAAGTGTATTCCTGTGCTTAACCATACTTATAGTTAGAAAGTTTGCCCTAGTATCTATCTTAAATCTGACCTGCTGCAGATTAAGCCCATTACTTCTTGTCCCACCTTCATCATTCTTCATTCTAGTTTCTTCATTCTAGTTTCTTCATTCTAGTTTGCCCTAGTATCTATCTTAAATCTATCTTAATTCTAGTTTCTTCATTCTAGTTTGCCCTAGTATCTATCTTAAATCTGACCTGCTGCAGATTAAGCCCATTACTTCTTGTCCCACCTTCATCATTCTTCATTCTTCATCATTCACAACATATTTGAAGACTATCAGGTCCTCTCTCAGAGCAGTTTCAGGACTAAACATGCTCAGTTTTTATAACCTTTCCTCAGAAGTCAAGTTTCCTAAACCTGTTTATCAGTTTTCTTGCTCTCCTTTGGACACCCTTCAATTTGTCCACATCTTTCCTATAGAGTGGTGCCCAGAATTAGACACAGTACTTCAGCTGAGGCCTTACCAGTGCCAAATAGAGTGGGACAGTTATCTCCCATGTCTTACATATGACACTCCTGTTAATACATCCTAGAATGATATTAGCCTTTTTTGCAACTGCATCTTATTTATGATCTGCTGATGTCAAGGACATGACTGGGATGTTGGCCTACTGGTCAGAGCCCTGGGGTAGCCAGTCCTGGAAGCTGAGAGGAGCTGAGCAGGAGTCAAGGATCAGGACCCTGGGACACACAGGGCGAAGCCAAGAGCAGAGCCAAGGGTCATAGCCAGGAATCAGAAATTGAATGCCAAAGCCAATGGGCAAGCCAGGGATGTAGTCAGAAGTCAGAGCCAGAGTGATCGAGGGCAGGGGCTGAAGCAGGAATAAAAGCAGGTGAGGCAGGAGCCAGAGGAGGTGCAGGAAGCAGGACCAAGCACAGCTGCTTGATTGTGGTGCAGCTGGCTCCCTGACAGCTATAACACCCAGATTATTTTCAGCAGTACTGTTGCATAGCTAGTTGCTCTCCATTTTGTAGTTGCGCATTAGATTTTTCTTTTCTACGTATAGTACTTTGCACTTGTCTTTATTGAATTCCATTGTGTTGATTTCAGATCAATTCTCTAATTTGTCAAAGTAATTTTGAATTCTAATCCAAAGGATTTGCAATCCCCCGCCCACAGTTTGGTGTTATCTGCAGATTTTATAAGCATACTTTCCATTCCATTGTCCAAGTCATTAATGAAAATATTAAATAGTGCCCTATCAGGACTGACCCCTGTGGGACCCCATTAGATCTATCCTCCCAGTTTGACAGCAAATTGTGGATAACTGCTCTGTGGGTACAGTCTTTCAACCAGTTATGCACTCACTTTATAGTGATTTCATCTAAATCCATATTTTCCTACTTTGCTTTCCTGGTTTCCCTAACGTGCTGCCAAGAGTAGTGTCAATAAATTGATGCATGGTTTTGAAGGAGTCTTGCTGCCAGGGGAACAAGAGCCATCAGAGGACCATGAAGAGTACTACATTGAATGTGCTGCCTTTGCCTCATGGGTATCATGGGTGTTGGGCTTTCCTTCTCCATAGAGCTACAGAGTTGACAGGCCCAACTTCTCCTATTCATGATTCCCAATCATCTCCCAATTATTTAAAAACTCCATGAGGTTCTGGCCTACAGATTTCTTGCTGGGAGTGATTTTTCATTCCACATTAGGCAATAAGTATTGAATTAATGCAAGGAGTATGATTTGGTGCTTAAAGCCTCGCCATTCATTTAGCATAAAGTATATGGAAATATTTGATTAATCAAGCTCTGAGTTTCCTGTTTCTATCGTCAATGATTTGTTCAAGCTAAATATCAATTTCAAATGTTAGTTATAATGATAATCTCTTTATTGTTGTAATATTATTATCCAACTCCAATTTAAACTAAACTGAAACAGAAATACTTTCAATCAGGCCAATTTAATAAATATCAAAGTCCTTGTTGTTTGACATTATTTAGACATATAAATATAGCTCAAAGCTGTAGTTGATGGCAATACATTTGCTCTGTATGCCCAGTACATACTATATGGGTTAATTTCCTTCATCAGGCCAATAAATTGTATAAAAGCAAATAAATATGATGTTCTGTTTGTTAAGCCACTAGGCAGAAGATATAAAGCCAAATAATGGACCTATAAACTAGTGGAATGCTGGGGAACAGAGAGATGAGGACAGCCTCATCCTGTATGAACCAAGTAGAATGAAGGAGAGGAGTTATGCTTCGGTAACTCACCACTGTGCTGCATCAGATTTTGAACAGATTATGTCACCATCTATAAGCATGGAAATGCTAGTTCTTTACTGATGACTCACACACTTAGCTGAACAGCTAACCAAAACCTACAAAATCCATGGGATATGAAAGTCTTCTTATAGCTACATCTGAGAATTTTATTTTGTTAAAAGATTATCTATATCTCTGAACCTAGTACTTAATGGTAGTCTATTCAACATATGATCACTTGTGACATCAGCTATACTGTTGTAATGCTACTTTAATGAAGAGAAAAAAATGACACAGGGTATACAGTAGGTTTTATATGGTATTACTGAGAGTTTCAGGCAGTTTGCCAGTTGTTTTGCACCATATAGAGAAATTAATATTGTGACCATATTGTAGGTGCTGTAAAGAAACTATTGAAGATACAGTCCCTGAATGAAGAACTTATAGTCAAGATATATATCCTGCACAAGATATGAGTGTAACAAACAAACAAACAAAATGAGGCGAAGGGAGAGAAAGATCAGCGTTACAATAATACATGATTATTCAGTAAAGTATGCATGTAGTTTGACTGTTTCATTATTAGATATAGGTCTTCATTTACCCAGTTGATCAGGCCAGGGGGATAAAAAAGGTGAGTGCAGCTGTGATGATTTGTAGACCCTGTCCTAACAATTTATGAATTCTGTGTGTGATTATGAATTGGTATGTATCTTTTCCAAGCTGCACACTCCATTTCAGTGGTGCAGCCTTTTGTCTTGTCTGTTGTGTTTTTACCTCCAAACTGAACTGAAATATAAGGCTGACCACAGGGTTCATGAGACTAGGATGGCCCTCTATTCAGATAAAAACATCCCAAACAATAGGCTAGGTCCCATCCATGAGAACTTGCCAGCAGGGAGGTAGCTGGTAACAAAATCACCTGGTAGGGGTTTGGAATCACCTGAGGAAGCAGATCTGGAAGTCATCTGACAGAGAGACTGGAAGATTATAAAAAGGTAGGAGCTGATCTATTTGGGGTCATGGGCCAGTTTCACCAGCGCAGGCTGAGGGAAACTGCTGCAAGAGGCAGGTTGGAACCCTGCCTACATGAACTCAGATGGACTCCCAAAGTAAGGGTGATCTGGAGGTAGGGACATTGTATTAAGGAGATTTGTTTTCTATATGATCTATACTCTCTGTGTATTTCTCAAGTAAAGATAAATAATTTTAGAATCCTGTGCAAAACAGCTGGGTGTTTCATGTGTTACATCTATCATATGCCCCTTGAAGAGGCGAACTGTGGGTCCAGAACCCTCACATGCTTGGATTTCTTGGGGACAGTGTGATTGAGCTATTGTAAGGGAAGGATTATGAGGGTTTAGCACTGGTTCCAAGGGCTGGGCAGTGGGCTGGATGGTCACAACTGTCAAGACAGGGTGCTAAACAGAGGTTATGCACCCAAGAAAGTGCCTAGGGAGCTCATGATGGGGGCAGGGCCAGGACTCCATTAAGACTCTGGAGGTATAAAACACCCAGGAATCCAGAATCTGGTGCCCCTCAGAACAATGTGAGTGGACAAAAGGTGATGCTCAACTGGACCGATGACAGTGATAGCCAGTATTTTTCAGGGATTTGAATGAGGGGAGTACGGTACATTGGCAATCAGGTGTTGGGAGGTTGATCAATGAAGAGAAGACAGCAAGGAAGAAAACATGAAGACAAGAGTGGGAGTAAGGAAGCGTTGAGACTAATGTCATTGGCAAAGCAGAGTGGTAAAGGAATGTGCTAAGAGAGAAGTTTGAATGTGTATACTGTAGCTATAGATGTGATCCAAATACTATTAACATCAGTGGAAAGACTCCAGTTGACTTTAATTTTTGTATTCGGCTCTAGATACCAAAGACCCTTACTCACACAAGTAATCTTTGCTCACATCTATAGTCCCATTAAACGTGCATGAACAAGGAATGTTCACATCAGCAAGTGTTACAGGAGCAGGCCCCATGTTGGATGTTTTCTACATTTGGAGTTGTCATTTCATTTTCTTTGAAATCCAAAATAGATAGATAGATAAACAGAGAGAGCAATGCCATTTCAATATCCTCTGTACAGATTAGAACATTTAAAAATAATTCATTCTTGTTTATAATTCTCTCAGATTAAACTCTTTTTATCTACTGATGTTTATATACTTTTTAATCTGCACACAGAAACCTTGTTTGCCGAAACCATTTTCACATGTAGACCTATGAGGGGGCATTACGCATCAAGAGGGGAAAAGTGGTGCTGAACAAAGTTGATAATGCAGGTACAGTTATTTCCATTTAAAATTTGACAGTTGTCCATCAGACATAGAATTTCATCATTTACTCTGTCAAGGAGCCTATTTAACTTGTCCCATGCTGTCAAGAAATAGATTCTTCACAGCCTGCACTTAATGATGGCATTGATCAAAATGTTAATTTATGTTGATTTATCAAGACATGATGATTATGGTGATAAGGTTTCATGATTGGAACTTCCAGAGTAAATGTATTGAAATGATAAATGCATATTTCCCAGGCCAAAGAAATGGATTTTGTATTGCAGTTAATGTTTCATACAGCCCAACTTCATTAAGCACAACTCAACTAATGACATCGTGAATTTGTTTCATTTTATCAAATTGCATTAATTAGGGAAATGCATCAAAAGTTGATTGTGAAGAAATGTACTTTTCCCTGGAAAATTTAAAAAAGAAAAAAAAAGTAATTGGATTAAATTGTCTTCCCTTCCATTAACTTGGAATGTGAAGATTCTTTCTCAACTTTATGGCATGAACTACTTCATGTTTAACATGATTCTCATTAACCAATTTAATTGTAGGAGTTTTAAGTGGTAATGCTCGCTGCCTGGACCAGTGCCAGCTGTTCTTTTTTTCCAGTCATTAAATGCCACCTCTCCAGGGACATCAGCATTTGATAAAGGCCTGTGTTACCATTTTTCTTTATAATGTTTAGAAAAGCAATCAACAAGGTCTTTCCTGTGAGTCCTTCAATTATTTACGCATGATCCATTGTATTAAACCAAAATGTGTACAATATTATTGTCCTACGAGTTCTGTTTCTGGTAATGGGGCTCTGCAGGACGCATATGATTCATAGAGATGTCTGTGATGTGTTAAAACATTGTTGTGGTACATTTAATTATAGGAACAGATTCTACAAACAGTTGAAAAATCACACAATTTGCATGTAATTATGTGGATTGAAAAGGAATGATGGCTTTCATTAGGGAGAAAGTATAGGACTTCGTAGTTTTAATCTTCCTTGTCCAGGGATCTTAGTCATGAATTCAAGTTCACATTAGAAACCAGCTTGATAAATACTGGAAAACAGCTGTTACTGTGTTTTTCTGTGTTCAGGAAAGAGAAATGTTGAGCAGACTGATATCCAAGAAGATCGCATTTCCTAAAGAGAGGATACTTCTAGGGAGATGATCCAGGCAGAGGTTGTCATATTTAAAATATAAGTAACCAAAGGAATATTAGATAATATTCTGTACTACATAGTGATAATTGCTTCATGAAAATAAATTAACAAAAGCTGCCACTGGGGCCAAGTTGTTCAGGAAATGTGTATTTATAATTTACCTCTGTAACTGTGTTAGAAAGTGCAAGCTATTCTGCTGTGACTGTCTTACAAATAAGGCATTTTTGTTCAAAAGACACATAGACACATAGTTGTTCCTTCTGCCTGGAGACTACCAGCAGGCATAAGAACATGAGAATGGCCATACTGAGTCAGATCAATGTTCCATCTAGCCCCGTTTCCTATCTACTGATGTTGGACAGTGCCAGATGCTTCAGAGAGAATGAACAGAACAGGGCAATTTTGAGTGATCCATCTCCAGCCATCCAGTCCCAACTTCTGGCAGTTGAAGGTTTAGGGACTGATGAAGCATGGGGCAGTGTCCATGGCCATCTTGGATAATAACCATTGACAGATCTATCCTCCATGAACTTACCTAATTCTTTTTTGACCCAGCTATGCTTTTGGCCTTCACAACATCCCATGGCAGTGACTTCCACAGGTTGACTATGCATTGTGTGAAGAAGTACTTCCTTATGTTTGTTTTAAACCTGCCTATTTATTTTTGAACAAACAAATTGTAGGGCCAAATGACAGTAAACTTTTTCCTCAACTGACTCATGTCTGTAGCAAGGCTGTGACCAACTTCTTCTCCTTCTGGAGAATCACATAGACCATGAGCTAAGCCTTTGTTGAAGGGCTTGTCCACACAGGAAAATTTTACATGTTATACCATTATAGTTAGACTGGTATTAATTAAACCAGTATAGTTATACTGGTATAACTCCCTGTGTTGATCCATTCATTCCAGAATAAGAGAGCATTTCTTTTACTTTAGCTAAAACCCCTTCCCAAGTGGCATAAGCTAAATGGAAAAAAGGATTGTCCAAAAGTAATAGTTAAAACAGTATAACTATATTGGTTTAAATTCACAGCTTATTATATCCAATATAACTTTCCCATGTAAACAAGCCATAAGAAGCAGAACCCTTCTTTTCTTGTAGGGCTGCAGCCATAGATAACTGATACCTAAATAAGACATTCGCAAAGGATACATTTTCCCTTTGCCTTCAGTCCTTCTTCTAAGAAAGGAGCTAATAAGGCAGCTTTTTCCCTTTCTCCTTTCAAGATAATTGAGTTCAACTGATACACTTGATTTTACATTTTCTATATTAAATATCTGGAGGTTGAGGTTGATCATTTTCAGTAGAGATATTTGATTCTGGAATTGGCTTCTCTATTGGTCCAACAGAACTAAATTTATTGGCCTTCTGGGCACATCACAAAGCCAGTGTGTTTTACTAGGCCTTTGCATGAAAGAATGGAAGCAGGGACCCTAAGTGTTAGATTTATATTTTTCTAAGGATTATTTATTATTATAATTGATATTTATATGTTCAGGCTTTTAATAAAATATACATGTGCTCAAATACACTTGAATACTTGTAAAGGGTACATTATCATAGATTTTAAGGTAAAAATGGACCATTGTGATCAGTTAGTCTAACTTTCAGCATAAACCAGGCCATATAATATCACCTAGTAATTCCTGTATCAAACCCAATAACTTTTGACTGAACTATAAGAGATATTTTTGAGAGACATCCAATTTATCACGCCTCTTGGTGGTCTGTTCCAATAGTTAATTACCCTCACTGTTAAAAAATTACAGCTTATTTCCAGTTTTAATTTTTTTAATTTCTAAAGAATGAAATTAAATAAAGCTATATACAAGTAACAGCAGTTCCGGAGAAGACTAAGCAAATCAATTAATGTTCCTCCATGAATCTACAAAAAAAGAACACCAAGCTTGTCATTATTCAGTGTCTTATCCCTTTTTTCCCTAAATTACTATGTATATTCCATGACAATGAAGGCAGCCTGTGTGCTAAATATATTTTTTCTAATGAGAATGCTTGAATTAGCAAACTTTAGAAAAAAGAAACAAGATATCAGGGGACGAAACAGTTGGCTAATAAAATGGTAAAAGGGAATCTGTTCAGAAAGATAATAGTAAACCGAATGCAGGTATTAAAAACATGCAAGATTGGAATTATAGAATAATAGTTGTGCCTTTATGAGCTAAATTGTCTAGTGGTGTAAATAACCAGCTCCATTGAAGTCAAAGGAGCTAAAGTGACGAACACTAACAGAGAATCTGATCCCACAGTTTTATATATACATATACAGTTATATATACACATACAGTTTACATATATCTGGTCAAGGACCTGAAGTATAAGCCTCAGAAATCTTGTAAAAAAAATTTTCATGCATTTTTGGCTTAGGTATGTAGGTTCAGGTTGGTTCTATTAATCTTAACTTATAACCAAAGCCAGGGTCTTCTCAGATAAAAACCTGAAAGTTCAAACTCCCAGCCTTCGGACATTTACCCACTATCTGTCATCTCACAGCTAAATCTAAAGTGTTGTGGAAGAAGTGCCTAAAGTCAGAGATCCCTGCAATGGATTATTGCTATGTTTTAGGGCCCATTACTCTGTGTTGCTAAGGGCCCTCAACTCCCACTGTTGTCACAGAGTAATTTTTTCTATGGTATGGAGTTGTGAATATGCTGAACATCTTTCCCATGTGCATACAACATGACCAGAGCATTCCCTCATCTGGGAGATGAGGGTGCTTAGCACTTGCAGGATCAGATTCATCACGAACGTTTAAAGTAGTCTACTCTAGATCTAGTGAACAAAGATCATGATGTAGAAAAGGCAGAAGGATTCAATAAATATTTCTATGCTGTATGTGGAAAGAAGCTGTATGATGTATTCATACCATGCAGTGATAATGAAATACTTTATATCCTATTAATAACAGGGAAGGATATTTAACAACATCTAGTAAAGTTAAACAGTTTTAAATCAGCAGGACCAGATAACTTGCATTCAAAAGTATTAAAAGAATCAGCTGAGAAGCATTCTCAACTACTAATGATAACTTAACAAATCTGGTTGCAATGGGGACATTTCAAAGGATTGAAAACCAAATCTTGCTGTGCTAATATTTAACAGGATAACCAGGGAAACTAGGTCAGTTGACCTAACATTGATCCTGGAAAAAGTCATGGAAAAGGTGATATGAGACATAATCAATAACAAAAAGAAATGTTTGTGGCATAATTAATGTCAGCTAATAGAGTTTTATGAAAAATAAGTCTTGTCAAGCAAACTTGATACACTTTTTGATGAAATTACAGGTTTGTGTTGATATAATATTGTTAGATTTCTGACACCAAGCCATTTGACCTAGTCCCACATGCTATTCTGATCTTTAAAAAAAATAGCAGTAGACAAAATCAATGTAGCTGATATTACGTGTAAAACTGATGAACTGATCATTATAAATGGAAAACCATCCTCCAGTGGGTATATATGTAGTGGGGTCCCTCAAACATTTGTGCTTTGCCCATTGCTGTTCCATATGAGTTTTCCCATCTGTGAAATAGGGATAATGATACTGACCGCATATGTAAAATGCTTTGATGAAAAGTGCTATATAAAACATAGGTATTACTATCATTATCAATGACCTAGAAGAAAATATGAAATCACTTCTGGTAATATTTGTAGATATAACAAATTGAGGAAGTGGTAATTAATGTTGAGGACAGGTCAGTTATAAAGACTGATATGGATTGCTTGGTAGGGCTGATTTGAACAAAATGCATTTCAAGTCAACGCAGCAAATGTCTGGTCATATAACGGAACAAAGAATGTAGGTCACATTCATAGATTCTATCTGGGAAAGCAGTGATTCTGAAAAGGACTAATGGCTTGTCTGCACAAACATTTAATTTGTGGCAAGCTGTGGAGTGAATCTACTCTGCACTAGCCTGCTACAAACTTATTGTGTATACCCTGATGATGAGCCTTAATAGTTTGTTTGAAAAGGGAGTGATCAAAGTGCATTAACTAATGTTAATAAGGCTCAGCAGGATCCACATGGACACTTAGTCCATGGCAGGCTAGTGTGGGGGTAGAATCCCACCCCAACTTGACATGAACTAAATGTTCATGGAGACAACCCTTAAGCACATTGTAGATAACCAACTGAATATGTGCTGCCGGTTGCATGTTGTAGATAAGAGGATGAACACCTTGTGTGTATAAACATGGGAATATCAAGTAGGAGAATGTAGGTGGTATTAACTCTGTATAAGGCATTAGTGAGATCATTACTATGTCCAAATATGATATCCCCACTTCGAAAAATATTGGGGGAGAAGGATTCAGAAAAGAAGTACAAGAATGATTAGAGATCTGGAAAACATGCCATATAGTGAAAGACTAGAGAGGCTCAATCTATTTAAACTAATCCAAGAAAAGATTAAAAGGTGACTCAATCACAGTCTACATGGACAAGAAATGTCTGAAAATCAATTAGCGGAAAAAGGAATAATAAATCCAATGATTGGAAGCTGAAGCTGCACAAAATCAGACAAGTGATGTGGTATAACTTTGTAACAGGTTAATTAACCACTGGAACAATTTACCTAAGGTTCTGGTTGGCTCTCTGTCGAATAAAGTCTTCAGATCAAGGCTGGATTTCTTTCTGAAATATATGCTTTAGCTCAAACAGAAATTATGGGCTTGATGCACGAATTACTAGATGAAGTTCTATGGCCTGAGTTACACAGGTGGTCGCACTAGATAATCATAATGATCCCTTCTGTCCCTAAAATCTATGCATCTATGAAAATGGCTCCAATACAGAGCCTCATTGGTAGTCAGTGGTATGATTAATTTAAAGAAAGGTGGAGAGTTTTCAGTTCTCTTTATTGGATGGCCGGAACATTTCCTGCACAAAAACTGTAACAAAATTAAATAATTTCAAAGTATTTGAAAACAAGTCCAAAAGAGGTATTTACATGTTCTATGACTGGAAGGAAAAAAAAAGTTGATTTTAGCCATTCATTTACAGACATTTACATTCAGGATGCCTCCTTCTCAAAGTCCAACCCAAAGCAATTTGAAACATTTGAGATGGCTACCCCTGATAAGTGAATCTTACAATGGAAACACCAATGACATATTCACAAAAAAAGTATACTGAGTCTTATTATAAATCTGTCAGATGGCGTAGCGGTGTGCTAATATTGTATGTTGCTAGCAAGACAATCCATCTCGGTCAGCTGGGAAGAAATCATATGTTGATGTGAAAAAGAAGTAACTAGGAATTGTTTTTCTAAATTATGCTGGTAATTAAATTAAAAAGTATAGAAAGCAAAGACACTGTCAATTGTTTCTGATGGGAAAATGTATGCAAATGTGATAACACAAGTTTACTGTGTTTTTCAGGGCAATTCATATAATATGGCGATAACCCTTAAAGCCTGGCCAATTTTGCTGTTGATAAATAGATAATGTGACCTCATTAAATGCCTGATCCAGTGCCCATTGAAGCCAATTGAAACCAAAACAGATTGCAGTGACAATAGAAATTGGCAGACAATAAAAAAGAAAAATATTCTTAATACAATCTAAAGATGGCAACTATATGTGCTGTCCTCAGTGGTTTCAATATGGCCCTGTACTACCTGGATTTATTTCTCTTTATGAAAAATCTTCAGTAGCCACTAGGCGACACAGTATGCATTTAAGGTACTGTCTGTGATCAGAGTGAATTATAAGTCTGCACAGCACAATATAAACCTAAGATGACAATGGCCAGATAAAACAGAGCTTTTACAGAAAAAAATAATGGAAAGACTTTATATTTCTGGATCTTGATTTAATAGTGTATTTGGATGCCATTTGTGTCATACCATGCCAGTAATAACCAGTAAATGCCGGGTTCTGTTTATTATTGTTTTCTATATATAAATGCATTTGCATATTAGCAATGATAGTGCTATGTAGTGCATGTCTAAGGAATTACTGTACTTTTTTCAGTTCATCATATCAGTCCAAGAATGCATATACCCCATGGCTCTGATCTTGTCCAGCCAACCTCCTTGTCTGCTTTCAGCCACCCTCTCTCAGTAATGAGACTGCATTTCCATGAGAGATAAATCTCTCAGATTTGACAGTCATCCCTCATCCTTTCTCCACATCCTGCTTGACCTTAGTGTAATTTTTGACCCTGTTGAACAATCTGCACTGTTTGAGTGGCTCAAGAAAGAAGCTAGCATTTCCAGCTTTTTCCTCTCCTGATTTGAAGTTACATATTTCTATATTGATGGAGGCTTTACATCTTTTTCCTCTTGTCCACCATTACAGTGTGTATCAAAAAAAAAAAAAAAAAAGGAAGAAGAAGCAAATACAGTAAAGTACTGTGTTACACATAAGCTACTAAAAATAAAGGAAAAGCAGTTTTTTTCTTTCTGCCTAGTAAAGTTTCAGAGCTGTATTAGGTAAATGTGCACTTGTAAACTTTTGAAAGAACAACCATAACGTTTTCTTCAGAGTTATGAACATTTCAGAATTATGCATCACCTCCATTCCCAAGGTGTTCGTAATTCTAAGGTTCTATTGTATATTCAATTTGTGATCCCTATTCAATTTGTATCATAACTGCTTGTGATTGAATGGTTATAAACAGAAATCCCCATCCACAGTAGAAAGCCTTAGGCTCCACTCTGACTTACATTCATCTAAGGCCTGAAACAATGGAACCATTTCCTCCACATCTCCCATTTTTTATGGTATGCCTACTTATTACCATTTGTTCTTATTTTTGACTCTGCTTCTGCTGAGGTCCTTATTCATGCCTAAGGCATTCAGGGAAAATCCTCAGCTCATGCTTAAGTGTTTTCCTGAATCAGGGTCTAAATCACTTTGTAGTTTAATTGTTCTAACTTTCCCTTTGGAATAAAAAGAATAAACAAATGTGCATTTAATTATTGTCAGAAAGAGAAACCATAAAGCAAAATATAAAACAAAATGTGGGACACACAATACAGAGTGAATGTAAAGGGTAGCATATATATGTTTGTATGACAGACAGGCTTTCTTATTTCCTGTACTCTAGCTTGATAATACAGAATACTTCAGTTTTACTGGTCTCTCTCAGCCAAAGAATATTATACCACCAACCTATCGTGAATCTTGTGAATGGAAGTTCTCTTTTGTTTGTTTCCCTTCTCTGAGCTATCTTCATCTGTCTTTAGACTGTGATCTGTATTGGTTAGTGATCATACCTTCTTAAAAATGTCTGAAAATTGACTAGCATATCTTGGACATGACCACAAACAAATAATAAGACATTGAAAGGCAATTAAAGATTCTTTCATCCCTATTCTTCATAAGTAAACTAACCTCTGTGCAGTGGCCCAACGGAAGACCTACACACCCTAGAACTCTCAAAATAGGGCATAAGTGGTATCTAGGCCTTAATCAGCACTCTGCACAGGCAATAACTTTGCTTTTTATGAGAAGCATCTGTGGAGAAGGGAAAAAAATAGAGTAACTTTAAAGGTTAAGGAAGAAGTTACAAGTTTTTTTGGAAAGAAACAAAGGAATGTGAAAAGTATCTAAAAGATAAAGGTAGACTCAAGGAAGGAGACAGTCACTGAATCATACAGTTTATGATAGATAACAGAATTAACTATTAGCCAGACCTACTCATAAACAAATAGGGAAATATAGCTTAGATGAACCTACTATAAGGTAGGGGCACAAATGATTGGAAAACCATACTCAGAGTAGTTATAATGGTTCACACTCAAACTAGAAGGGTATATCAAGTGGGTTCCCTCAGGGATCTGGCCTGGGTCCAGTTCTATCTATATCTACATAAGTGAATTGGGATAATGGCATAAAGAGTACATTGATAAAGATTGAAGATGATTCTAAGGCCTGGCTTACACTGCCGCGCTGGATTAATGTGAGATACACTAGATACCTAATGTAACTAACATATCTCACATTGATGCACTTACGTCCAAGCAGGCCAGCATCTTCACTACAATACGTTGATGGGAGAGTATCTTTTGACAATGCTGCCTTTCGCCTTTCGGGGAAGGGAACTAATTGATTCGACAAGAGTCTACACAGACCTCCTCAATTGATGCTGCTGCATCAATGCCTGCTGCCGCAGCAGTGTAGACATGCCTTAAGTCAGGAGGGCTTGCAAGTGCTTTGGAGGACAGGATTAGAATTCAAAATGATCTTGACAAGCTGGAGAAATGGTCGGAAATAAATAGGATGAAATTCAGTAAGGACAAATGTAAAGTCCTGCACTTGGGAAGGAATAATCAATTGACCAAATACAAAATGAGAAATGACTGCCAAGGAGAGAGTACTGAAGAAAATGATCTGAGGGTTATAGTGTATCACAAACTAAATATGAGTCAACAATGTAATACTGTTGCAGTACTGTTTTGTTTCTCTTCCTTATTCAACAAAGGTAAGACCAAATTACTGTTCCAACCAGACAACAGACAAATTGGTAACATTAGACCAGATGTTGTCATCAATGGTGAAGCTCTCGAGAGTGTTAACTCCTTCACTTACCTGGGTAGCACAGTGACAAATGATAACTCTGCAGATACTAAGATAACTTCACATCTTCAAACTGCATTCAGGGTTTTTGGCAGCATCAAAAAGCAACTTTGGTCTCAGCATGCAATCAGACTGGCTACTATGGTCAAGGTCTACAGAGCAATGGTGGTACCTTCTATGATCTACTCTGTGGAGACACTGACACTGTATAGAAGACATCTGAAAAAGTTGACAAGCCTTCAACTGAGACACTTGCGGCAAATTATGAACATCAAGTGGCAACACTGAATTCCTAACACTGAAGTACTAGCAAGAGCAGAAATGCCTAGCATAGAAGCAATAGTTATTTCCTCACAGCTGAGGTGGTCAGGACATGTTATCCATATGCCAGAGCACCAGCCTCCAAAAATCTGCTTTTATGGTGAACTCAAGGAAGGTAATCAAGTTAGGGGTGGTCAGAAGCTATGCTACAAAGATGTCCTTAAGAGACATCTCAAGACAGTGGAAATTGATGTGGACACATGGGAGACATTGGCAGAAAACCATGTATAGTGGAGAAATGCTGTATTTCAGGCCATTGAAAAGGTAGAAGAAAAACGATTAGCAACTTATCACCATAAATGAGCTAAGACACAACATGGCTTGAAACTGACAGAGAAATATCTCTGGCCCTCGATGTGGCTAATGTTTCCATTCAAGAGGTGGGCGTGTATCGCATCAGCATGAGGGAAGCTGTTAATTTCTCCCTACAGTCATCATTCTTTGTGATGGACAGCTGAAGACTGTTGCAAAAAATGTTAATATCATTTTGGGATATATTAACAAGAGTATTCTAAGCAAGACACGACAAGTATTTCTTTCATTCTACTCAGCACTGCTAAAATCTCACCTGGAGTACTGTGCCCAGTTCTGGGTGCCACACTTTGGGAAAGATGGTGGACAAATTGGATAAAGTTCAGAGAAGAACAAGAAAAATGAGTAAAGGTCTAGAAAACATCACCTATGAGGAAAGATTGGAAAAAATGGGTTTGTTTAGTCTGGAGAAGAGAAGACTGAGGTGGGATGAAAAAAAACAGCCTTCAAGTATGTAAAAGGATTTTATAAAAAGGACAGTTTAATTTAATTTAGTTTAATTGATTTTAATTTTTAGCAACAACAGTGATTTCATTGCTGACAGATGTGGCAGGCAAATATACTGTATTCATATTTGAAATTGTCAGTAGTTGATGATTAGGTGTAGATAACAGGTTTCTTAAAATGAAGAAAATTTGTAAGTATGTCTGGATATTTTTTCAGACTTAGAACTTTATGGGCAAACTTGCCTTTCAAGTAGTTACTCTTTTTGTGATGAATGTATTAATTTTCATAAAGAAACTTATATAGAAAAATACAAAAAGGTAAATGACTTACAGCTTCTATATATTTCCAAATATTGCACACATCACAGGCTCTCAAACTAATTTGGTTTGGATCACAAACTAAATATGAGTCAACAATGTAATGCTGTTGCAAAAACACAAACATCATTCTGAGTTTATTAACAGAAGTATTGTAAGCAAAACATAAGAAGTATATTTTCCACTGTACTCAGCGCTGATAAGGCCTCACCTGGAATATTGTGTCTAGTTCTATGCACCACACTTTGGGAAAGATGTGGACAATTGGAGAAAGTCCAGAGAAGATACAGGATTCTGAGATAGAGGGACCATTGGTCTGATCCAGTATGGCCATTCTTATTTAAGAAAATCAAAAATGATTAAAAGGTCTAGAAAATGTGACTGTAGGCAGGTGGCATGGTTCAGCTGGGGGCGTCGCGACCCTTCATTGTGCCCAGGCTCCAAGGAAGGCCACAGTGCCTTGGTCTAGGATAATAAGCTCACGGCTTATGAGTCTTTAGCCCTTGCCCCCGGCGGGGCGGGCTTCCTTGCAGTCTATAGCCCCCTGGTCCTTACATAGAACAAGGCTGGTAAGGAGTCCATGACCTCCGCCTTCCAACAGGCGAGGTGGGCAAGCAGTCTATTGCCCATGGCCTTCAGGCAGGGTGGGGCAGGCAAAGTAGTCTTGAGCCCAGACACTCAAGTGGGGCAGGAGAGCAATGCGGTCTATAGGAAAGACTGGGGGGGAAATGAGTTTGTTTACTCTGGAGAAGAGAAGACTGGGGGGGGACACAAGAAAACGGTTTTCAAGTATATAAAAGGATTTTATAAAGAGGATGGTGATAAATTTTTCTCCTTATCCACAGAAGACAGGACAAGAAGTAATGGGTTTAAATTGTAGCAAGGGAGATTTAATTTAGACATTAAAAAAAGCTTCCTAAGAATAAGGGTAGTCAAGCACTGGAACAAATTACTTAGGGAGATTGTGGAATCTCCCTCATTGGAGGTTTTTAAGCACAGGTTAGACAAACACCTGTCAGGGATGGTCTAGGTAATACTTAGTCCTGTGTTAATGCAGGGGACTGGACTAGATGACGTACCAAACTCCCTTCCAGTCCTACATTTCTATGATACTATAATGTCCAACCGAATTATGCAAATACACAATTTAACAATTTGTTAAACTGCAAGACTAGACAATAGAAAACCAGACAATACTAAATAGACATAGAATGTTATGGTGGAGGAAACAGTTATAAACCTGGAGAAGACACGTGAATAAGGAGAGAAAAGGAGGGGATCATAACTCTTGGCCATTTTGCGACGTTTTTGTTCCAAAAATTATTTGCTCTCTGCTGAATATTTTAAAATAACTAGAAGAGGAATACAAGAATGAAGTGACCAAAGACAGCTTAGTGTCCCAGAAGTGGTAAGGGAACTCCAGCTTACCCTGCACTTTGGATTTCAAGCTTCAGGCTCTGAACTCAAGATAGCAGGTTTGCTCATCAGACTCCTCAGTGACTATTTCCTCCCTCTCTAGTAGCACAAAATATCTGTCTCTCACTCTCTGGGACAGAGCAAGAGCATAGCCACAAATGGCCTGAAAAACTTCCTTTTCCTCCTGAAAACAATGAGAAAGCAAAGCAAGCTGCAGCAAACAAATACCACCTCTGGATCTCTTTTCTTTCTCAGAGCAGAAATAAAAGTAAAACCTTTAAGCAGGCAGTAAATTGATACTGCCTCACAACAAACATACGTATATGCTAAAATTAATAGTCTCGTGTCTTGAGGTGCAGCCAATCTGCTGTCCAGACACTGAATTGTTCCATCTGCCTTACAGTTAGCTAAAACTCTCTCTTATCTGTGCCAGGCTGGCTCCTGGAAGGCTAATAAGCTCCAGCAGTTTATCTCTCACATCTTCATACACAACTATGGCCTGAAGCTTGCATCAGTCTGCCCTTTTCTGGGACTCTGGCAGGTTGTAAACACCACCAAATGGGACATGAGAGTAAGAGAAAGGAAAACAATAACATTTGAAATTCATGTATCATTTATTTTTTTCTGAGAGACTTTAGTGCTTGGTGGGCTGATGGCATCTGTTCTCAAAAATGGTTGCATAACATTGTAAGGTCTAAGGCCTTGTTTTTTGGCTAAACAGCTGCAGACACATCAGAAGAGACAACAGCCATGAGCTTTGTAGCAGGTAGTCACATCCAACATTCCAGATAAGTTACATCAAACAATGTAATATCAGGTTGTTAAGAAGGCATTCCTGTCCTTAATAGTACCTACCACCACCAGATAAAGAAACAGATCTTAAAACATTTAAAGGAAACTTTGTCTGATAGCATTCTGTCTGGCAAGAAATCACTTGTCAGTAGTTGAGGTTGTAAAATCTACACCTTCCTAATGTTTTGGTCTTTGTGGTTCCCAACTCTCCGTTGCTTATCTGAATGATTTCTGTCTTTTTTTTTTTATTGTTTCTGTCTGTTGCAAAATGAATTCTGCAATATTTAAATCAACTAAGGTGGTAGAGTATAATTGGCTAAAGGATTATTTCACAATATTTTAGGATTGATCAAAGAATTATTTGTAACATTTTAGCAAAATAATTGGATGATGTACACCTAAGAAGGACTCAAGTTTCACTATAAAAACTGAGGTCCAAGAGGGAGACCAGCTGGGAAGAAAGAGGAAAGGAAGAATAATAATAAGAAAAGACCTGAAAGAAGATGAAGAGTTCACCTCCAAGACACAGCCCAAGATCTGAGCTGCTAGAATCCTCTGCACGACCATAATGTGCAGCAACCTGAACCCAGACTAAGCTGACCTGCCTGGCTAATGGGGCAAGTTCACCAGCCTTATCAGGATTGGTGAGCACAGAATTGTATGCTTAGTGTGTGTATTATATTTGGTAATTGTTAATAAATAGAGGCTAAGGATATTACTGTGTAAGGCTCTTTCCCTAAAAATCTACAGAAGTATACACCCGGAGCCCTATGAATTGGGAAAGGATGTGGGTACTTAAATTAACCAGGTTCCACTGGAGCCCTATGGTGGGAAAAGGTGGGGTGCCATATAGTGTGCGGATAGCAATACTATCCCTATTCTCTCTTTGTACAGAGCAGGGATTTTTCATTTCACATATGGAGACTGATCTTTCTCCCTCTGAAATAGAGTTTTGCCTTTTGCTTAACTGAGCTATAGTATAAATCCAAATTGTCATATTCTTAATTCAAAGGATAGAAAAGATGCATTTTATTATCCAAGATGAGAACACTAAGCATAGGATTTAATGCCCTACAATCAGCTTTAACTAGTGTAATGAACATAAACATTGTGAATCCTATCCACTGGCAATGCAGCAGAAGATGACATGATTCCTACCAATCTGCATTTCCATCATATGGATAATAGATATTGTTCTATTACTTTAATTATTTCAAGGGAAGATGTTTGCAGGTGTGGTTTAATGTTGGATTATATATTTAGATCAGTCTTGCGAAACTGTCATAAAAATATACCAACATGGGCATAAAATCTATTAACCCACTCTTTACCAATGATGGGAATGACAAAACTAATCACCTGTCAAACATAATTTACTAAGTGAGTATTGAGTGGAATTTGGAAAGGCTGATTTAGACAAACATGTTCAATTTAAAGTCAAGGTGAGCTCCAGCTACAGAATTTCAGAAACAGATTTCAAACACCTTTCTGTTCTAGACTGTTTGGATAGTGAACTTTGGTTTTGGAATTTACTTTAAAATTAGTCACCATGACATGCAAAGAACTGGAAAAACCAAGTATTAAATTAATCTTAGCTGTAAAATAGTTTGGACCCAACTCATCATGAGATTCAATATTCCTGATGGACATTAAGCTGTAGTTTAGAGTCTAGGATTCTTATGGACTTGTGTTGCTATTGTCTTGATTGTTTATGTCACTATTTGTGCTAAATGTTCCTCTTGGTTACACTGGGACAACCCCATCTACATCAGTGATGCACCTCAGAGTAGAATTTGGCTTTGTATTTTTGTGTATTTATTCACAAAAGAAGTTTTTAGACATGATTTTTTTTTGGTCCAAAACAACGCCTGTGGCTGTTATATGAAGAAAGCTGTCATATATCCTGAAGCAAATATCAAAAGATAGACACTTTTAGTTATGTCAAACTTCCGCCAAGAGGCACAGTGGTTAGCGATAGAAGTGACCTCTCAGCTCATTCAGCCCATCCTCCTGACAGTGCAGAATAAAATCATAGAAATTAGAGATGTCACTTTGAGAAAGGATTTCATTGCACTAGACAACATAAGCTGAGAAGTGGTGGAGTGATCAAAGATACTATATGAAGCAGAAAACAATCAATACAAAAATTGATATTAAAATACATTTCATTTGTTCTTTTTTCAGAAAGAAATTCACATCAATACAACAAAACCCACTTAAGAGAATGCCTGTTAAGAATAAATATTTTATTTACCAAAACAAACATTTGCAGTTATGCGGTTTATCAAAAGTCTCCTTTGTTCAATATCTTTGTATTAATTTTACATATAATGAAATATTAGTGAAAGACAGAGGAAACAAGGCAAGATATTTCTCTTTGAATGAAAATGAAAATTATAACCCTAATTACACAAATATCCCAAAATTCTCCTCAGAGATAAAACAGTTCTAGATTGGGCCTATTCAGCTTCAAAACAGAGAGCCTGTTTTAATCAGTTTCTTTGAATTTTAAATGTTTTGTGCACTGCTTTAGTAATAGTACCTCTTCAGTCCAAAAATATTGCCTCCCTAAGGCCTGGTCTACAGTGCTGCCGGCAGTCTACAGGATATATGCAAGCTACATGATGTAGCTTGAGTATCTCCTGTCAACGTACTTATGTTGCTGTAGTGCGGCATCTTCATGGCACTGCATCAACAGGAGATACCCTCCGTCGACACAACCTTAATCCTTTCAGGGAGGTGGATTACTGGTGTTGATCAGAGAGACCATCTGAGATTGACTGAGCAGGTTTCCACTACCCGCTCAATTGATCCTGCTGAACTGATTGCCACAGAGCTGACAGTGAAGATATACTCGGAGTCTCCCAGTGTCAACTTTTTAAAGACATTTCAGTGGCATATCTTAGAGACCAGAAGCTGAAGGACTACTGTAGCCCAGCATTTGCTCCGGGCCGGTTGCTGCGGCCCTTCCTTGGGCCCAGCCTCAGCGGAAGGCCACTGCACCTTCCAGAAAAAGCGGGGGAATTAACTAAACCAATAGTCCACTGCTCCGGCCCATGGCAGGGCGGGAAAGCGAGCCGTCTATTGCCCCAGTCCATGGCAGGGCGGGCAAGCGAGCCGTCTATTGCCCTGGCCCGTGGCAGGGCGGGCAAGCGAGCCCCGGCAGGGTGGGCAGGCAACAGGGGCTTACTCCGACAACTTGGGGTGAATACGGATTCCCCAGGTTTCCAGGGAAGAAGGATGGGGAGGGGGACGCAGGCCCACCCGACTCCACTGCGTCCCAGCCCAGGGCCCTAACAGTGGCATAGGCGTTGTCACTGTGCCGGCAGGGTTCCACCGCAACACGCTGACTGTAGTGGGCCCCAGACCGCAGCCACAACTATGGCTGGGCCACTTCCTCCCCCCAGTCCCAGATACCTCCTTCCTCGGGGTCTTCGGGGTCAGCTGGGTACACCGCCCACAGCAGACTTAGCAGGCCCTCTTCGTTGACGGGTGGCAGGGCAGAGAGCTCCTCGGCGAGGGGCAGCTCCTCCAGGTCACAGGATCCGCGGGGTGCTTCGGCCTCAGGCAGCTCGTCCAAGTAAGCCCTGCCTCCAGGGGTTCTGCGGCCGGCAGCTCGTCCAGGTCAAGGCCGGCTTCAGGGGGTGTCTCCCACCTCAGAGTGTCCAGGGGCTTGGCCCACTCCCTGGGGTCAGGAGGCCCTACCCAGTCCTCGGGCCCTGAGTGGTGGGGCCTCTCCCGGCGCTCTGGTTCAGGGAAGGCGCTGCAGCCGGCGGAAAGGCACATCTTCACCCGCTGGCAGCTGGTCCCTCACTGAGTGGTGGGCCCTGCCTTTTATCCTCTCCTCCCTGGCAGAAGCCCCACCCCTCTCGGGGGGAATTGGCCAGCCGGTTGGACCTATCTCAGTCTGACCCCTGGGTTGCTGGGCAGACTGGGCTACTACCCCTTTGCTGGCCTGTGCTCGGGGCTGCAGCCCTTCCTTGGGCCCAGCCTCAGCAGAAGGCCACTGCACCTTCCTACCACTACACATTCACATCAAGGAGATCAACTACAATGGCTGATCTTAATTCAGTACCTGGCTGAAAGTTGACACTAGGCTGTGAAATAGTGACACAGCCAAAGAAAAGCAGGCAAGTGCCAGAACTATAGAATCATAGAACCGTAGGATTGGAAGGGACCTGGCAAGGTCCCCTGCACATATGATAGGACCAAGCATTATGTAGACCATCCCTGACACGTGTTTGTCTAACCTGCTTTTAAAAATCTCCAATGATGGAAATTCCACAAACTCCCTAGGCAATTTATTCCAGTGCTTAACTATTCTTACAGTTAGGAAGTTTTTCCTAATGTCTAGCCTAACCTGCCCTTGCTGCAATGTAAGTTCATTGTTTCTTGTCCTATCCTCAGAGATTAAGGAGAACAAATTTTTCTCCCTCTTCGTTGTAACAACCTTTTATGTACTTGAAAACAATTATCGTGTCTCCCCCTCCGCCTCCGGTCTTCTCTCTATCAGACTAAATAAACCCACTTTTTTCAATCTTCCCTAATAGGGCACGTTTTCTAGACCTTTAATCATTTTTGTTGCTCTTCTCTGGAGTTTCTCCAATTTCTGCATATCTTTCTTGAAATGTGGTGCTCAGATTTGGACACAATACTCCAGTTGAGGCCTAATTGGTGTCTTCCACATACTTTGTACTCTTTATGTCGTTATCTAAATAATTGAGGAAGATGTTGTACAGAATCAGATCCAGAACTATAGGAAATATTGTGAAGGTGAAGCCCTGGCCAAGCATGTGACAGCAGATTCAGACTGTGAAGGACAAAAACCAAATAGCTAGTATTCACAAAAAAAAAAAAAAAAACCCAAAGGGGCTGATTTTTAAACCTGGCCACTATAATAGTGGACATTTTGTTCCACTCACAATGAATTGCCAGGAAAACCGTGAGAGCAACATTTTGAGTCCAATTCACTGAAAGTACAAAAGTATATTCACAAAAAATGGGGAATTTTTTGGAAATCAGATCCTCGCCCAACAACTACCGCAGAAACCATGTTGCTAACTCCATTCCTTCATTGTATCAACTGTTACCAATTCACTAATATCAACTAAAAGAAAGTATCTGATACGGAAAAAGGCTGCTTAGCAAATCACAATAAATTATACCACTTGTCTCAAAACCCATAGCACTTATGCAGTAAAGTAAGTCAGTTAAATTTTTTAAGTATCTAAAAATCACCATTTCATTATTATTAGAGTGATGGTTGATAAAATGAATCAATAGTTTAGGTACTTCCATTAAAGTTATTGCTTCTTCTGAATTATTTCTAAGGCTTGGTATACACTGCTGCTGGCAGTCGAAGGGAGATATACAAGATACATAATGTATCTTGTGTATCTCCCGTTGACTTATTTATGTTGCTGTACCACAGTGTCTTCATGGTGCTGCGTTGATGGGAGACACCCTCTGGTCAACGCAGCCTTATTCCTTTTGGGGGGGGTGGATTAATGCTGTCGACTAGAGAGCACTTTGGTGATCAATTGAGTGGGTCTCCACAGCCCGCGCAATCAATCCCACTGCATCAATCCCTTCGGCCCTGGCAGTGTAGACATATCCTAAGAATTAAATACTTCAAGCAAAGTTTCTGTCATATGACAATGAGAAAGAAATCACAGAAAGATTTAAACTTTCTTTAAACGTTGAACAGCAATTTTTTAGAATAAGGAAAATTTGTTATAACAGAAGTTACCAAATAATGCTGTTACACATTGTCTTAAAAGTTTTTATTTTTAGTGGGAAACCAAGTTTTTAATCTTTGAAGAAATGTTTTTGTTAGTTTTGCTGGTGCAGTTCCTTTTGGAGAGCTGTGGGAAACAGGAGGGTATTTTGCTTTCTGCCTTAGCTGTCTAATTAGAGTAAATTCTTGAGGTGGAATTGCCCCTGGGAATCAGGTATTTGTGTTGGACTGAGAAGATATTGCCTCCATGCCATTTGTAATTATCTCTGTTCCAGTACTGCTATATATGTGTAAATAAAACAAGTTAAAGTGACAGTATAATACCGTGTCACAAGTTTCTCTACCAATGAGAAGCTCAGGGTAATACAAGTCTGTGTCCCTGTGCTTTACTGTAGAATTTCTGCCTAGAACACTGCCCTGTCCCTCACCTGTCTGCTTTGTGTTACAGATTTAAGGAAACAGTAAACATCCATATATATATGTATAGTTTCTGCTTTAGCAAAAAGCAGATTGTTGCTATAGACTCTGCATACCTTCGTAGTTTTAATGCACATGGATGGACTTTTCTTGAGCTTCACTTTTTGTTTAAATTCAATGTGTGACTGGGTCAAAACAACTATATTTTACTTCAGTGTTGCTCAAAAACGAGTGTAATTTCCATGTGCCAATCAAACCGATAAATCCCTCATCGAAACTCCACTCACGCACTCTCATCGGGAAGTGGAAGAGTATTCCTGACATCTCCTGACAGGAGGTGCTTGAAAAAGAAAATATAGTTTGAAACCTCCCCATCCTCCTAGCCCAGGACTTCCCACATTCTTTTTACTTTTATTAAGTCAGTTTTTAATCCCCTCTCATCTCTAGCATCTTCAGGGCCATTCAGATGGCCCCTTGTTTCCTCTCAACTCTTCAGGGCTCAGTCAGAAGTCTTTTTCATCATGCAGTTTGGTTGATGTCCAGTGATTGAAGTAGCAATCCACTCATTGAACAGTACAATTGTAAGTAAATATTGAACTGATGCCTTATTCACTCTGCACTGTCCAAACCTGAGCATGAGACAGTGGACATGACAGTATCAATAATTTTCTATACCATAATGCATAGAATCATAGAATATTAGAGTTGGAAGGGACCTCAGGAAGTCATCTAGTCCAACCCCCTGCTCAAAGCAGGACTAACCTCAACTAAATCATCCCAGCCAGGGCTTTGTCAAGCTGAAGCTTAAAAACCTCTAAAGATGGAGATTCCACCACCTCTCTAGGTAACCCAATTCAGTGCTTCACCACCCTCCTAGTGAAAAACTTTTCCCTAAAGTCCAACCTACACCTCCCCCACTGCAACTTCAGACAGTTGCTCCTTGTTCTGTCATCTGCCACCACTTAGAACAGCTTAGCCAAATTCTTTCTGGAACCCCTTTTCAGGTAGTTAAAGGCTGCTATCAAATCCCCTCTCATTCTTCTCTTCTGAAGACTAAATAAGCCTAGTTCCCTCAGCCTCTCCTCATAAGTCTTGTGCTCCAGCCCCCAATCATTTTTGTTGCCCTCCGCTGCACTCTCTCGAACTTATCCACATCTTTTTTGTAATGGGGAGACCAAACCTGGACACAAACGTGGCCTCCAAACGTGGCCTCACCAATGCCGAATAGAGGGAAATAATCACTTCCCGTAATCTGCTGGCAATGCTCCTACTAATGCAGCCCAATATGCTATTAGCCTTCTTGGAAACCAGGGCACACTGCTGACTCATATCCAGCTTCTTATCCACTGTAACGCCCAGATCCTTTTCTGCAGAACTGCTGCCTAGCTCGTCGGTCCCCAGTCTGTAGCTGTGCATGGGATTCTTCTGTCCTAAGTGGAGGACTCTGCACTTGTCCTTGTTGAACCTCATCAGATTTCTTTTGGCTCAATCCTCCAATTTGTTTAGGTCTGTCTGTATCCTATCACTCTCTTCCAGCGTATCTACTGTTCCCCCTAGCTTAGTGTCATCTGCAAACTTGCTGAGGGTGCAATCTACCCCATCCTTCAGATCATTAATGAAGATGTTGAACAAAACCGGCCCCAGAACCGACCTCTGGGGCACTCTTCTTGTGACTAGCTGCCAGCTAGACATGGAGCTATTGATCACTACTCATTGAGGCCTATGCTCTAGCCAGTTCTCTATCCATTTTTAAATCAATGGACCATACTTCTTTAACTTGCTGATAAGACTACTGTTGGAGACTGTATCAAAAACTTTGCTAAATTCAAGGTATATCACGTCCACCGCTTTCCCCACATCCACAGAGCCAGACAGCTGTTCATAGAAAGCAATCAGGTTGGTCAGGCATAAGGGAGTAGAATAAAGATCATATTTACAACCTTACCTTTGGCATTTCTGACTTTTGAGTGCTTTACATTGTAACCTTAATATTCCTTTAATGTAGTTTCTTGTCTTGAATCACATTTGGTATGGAATATAGCCACAATCATACTGTGACTGGTTCAGAACCAGAGTTGTCAACTATATTGTTGGGGTACCTATCATACCCATAACATTGTCACTGGTCAGCTCTTCTACCTTTCTCATGTAATGTTTTAGAAATACTTATTGACTCATAGTATACTGCTTTGTTAATTCTATGATTTTGATATGTGTTCATATAGATTCATACCAAAAAAGTTCTTGAGTACAATGTTTTAGGATTATTATTTATAAATTAGTTACTTTCAATGGTTACTCAAGTTCTTTTACTTTATCTAGTCTTTTCAGGTTTTCTAGGCTATCTGCCAACCAGACGTACTAGGAATAGAATTTTCCTCTAACAACAGTATAAATCAACAATAACTCCAGACATCAGTGGAATAACCCCATGGTAAAACTACTCTGATATCCCTAGAGGGCTCTTAGGAGAAAGGAATAGAATACAATCTTCAATAGCCTTGGCAATCTGAGCCTTCTTATGTTAGATAAGTCCTTGATATACTTGTCCTTTCAGGCTGTCATTGCGTAGTGCATCTTTTCTATCTGCTGTTGTACCCTTTGAATCTTATTTGACTTCATTTTGCCATCACATAAATCTCTATCAATCGTGTGATGACATTTTAAAACCTTTTTAAATGTTTCCTTGAATTGATTTCACTGTTGCAAGACTTCACACCTGACCTCTTTTTGGTTCTTGTAGAACTCAATCTTGAATCAGCTGAATTTTTTTTCCTCTCAGAATTGGTTACTCAGGACAGCTAAACTTATGTACATTTCTTCATGTGGAACTGTTACTGAAGCTGCTATCAATCTAGCATATGCCCATAACTGCCAATGGAAATACAGAATTCCCAAGTGGAGTTGATTCATCACTACAAGAAACAGCAGCGAAGCTGTTAGTTGGAGAATCTCTTCTCAGCTTTGTCAACAGAGAAGTCTGACTAATCTTCCTTGTCTTCTGTGTCTGCTTTATATTATTTGTCTAACAAAAGATTTGGATGCATTCACACATGCATGCACACACACAAAGAATGCACAGTAAAGAGTCTTGAGCAACATGTATTAATAAGGGCAGCAGAAACAGGTGGGTGGAAAAAACACATAGGGTATGTCTACACTGACAGTGGCAAATTTGCCGCTATCAGATCAATTTTTCCAGTTTGATTGAGCAGCAGTGAAGACAAACTCAATCGATCTGGAAGTTGATCTAATAAAACCGCCTCCCCAAAAAGCATAGTGCTGCATCAACAGGTACTCATTTCCCGTCAGCGCAGTGTAGTAGAGACAGCATGCTAAACAGAAGTTTCAAAGTTGATGGGAGTTACACAAGCTACTCTCTGTAGCTTGCGTCGCTCCCGGTGACTGCCACCAAATTTTGCCGGCAGTGTAGACCAGGCCATAGACTAATGTTAGAGGAAAGGGTGACAAATGAATTTTACTCCTTTGGCAGACAATTCTATTGTGCCAGAGGAGTGGTGGTGTTGACCGTGATCCTCATCCCAGACTTCCAGGTAATTTTTTTTATATATCCTCAGCCATTAAGCATCTTGGAGATAAAGACTGGGATCATGAACTCAACACAGTGTTCTATGCCGTGAAGGACAAAGTCTTCACCATCCTAGCTTACCTGCTTTGGAGCTGGAATATTGCTTTGTTAAATACTAGTATAATTTAAAAAGCTTGTGGAATTGGTTCAACTTTGTTACACAGAAAACAGTTCCTTTCGAAGGATTTAAGTAGTATCTGAGAAAATGTCAGACAAGCATGATGTTTATCTGTAAATGATGTAATAAAGCTGCATAATAACAAAACTTAATACAACAGCCCACAGCTGAATTTTATGCCATGAGAACATGTAATTAAATTGTAAATGCTGATTTTGTTAATGCTTATAAGTGGGTTATTAGAAATAAATTTCACTTAAATGCCTTCAGAATGCAAAACACGTAATCAGAAACAACTGGTACATCAGTCTAAACTAGTGTATTCTGCAGGCAGTAGAAAGAGGAGTGGGAATCCCACAGAATTTAAATACTTTGCAAATGTAAATGAAATAAAGGGTAAGCTGAAAATACATTTTTCCTGTTGTTCATTCCATGCTAGATCTAATGTGATTTAAAACCTGGCCTTTAACACTATTCATTTCTGGATGATCTTGTCTCCCAATGAACTCCATTTACTGCCATGGAGGCAGAAACAGGTCGTAAGAGTGCCGTGAGCGTATATTAAAGTTTGGAAGGGAAAAAAGGTTTAATAAAAATAGTGAAATTCAGGGGTGTTATAGGCAGGGACCCAAATAATAAATGACCACTGACAATGAGTTCAGTACAAAATTCAGCCAGAAATCCATGAACTTTGTATTAAAATAATTAGCTTCCTACCAGGGGAAGAAAAACAAACAAATATGCTTTTCAGTAGTCTCTAGTTATAGACAGAAGTTACATATACATTTTAGTCTATTTCTATTATTTACATCCCATTCCTGAACTGATTTGCTGAAAAACTCCATATATTCAACATTTGATATGAGGGATTGTTCTGGGAAAATGGTGGCAGATCCCTGTTTGGTTCATTTTAGAGGTAGGAATCCCATTCATTAGAATAGTTTTTCAAATGAATGGCTTGCAACATCCTAGTGAATGGTGTACTAGTGGCTGATGTAAATCACTCATTCTTTGCCTGTTCTGGTTTCACATCCTCTCAGGGATGGCTTCAGTCCCTCTATTTTCAGTTCCCTAAATATAGTAATCCTGTTAATAACAGAAAGAACATGTGTGAATTGCAGGTAATGGAAGATTCAACACATAGTACTATTTAGCCACTAACTAGGACAGAAAATGCAAGTGTGGATTTGAATCCACACTGGGGGAGAATTACTTTAGAAGTTACACAGTATAAGCAATCCTAAAGCAACAGATTGGTAGCCTATAATTAGTGAAAAGCTCATGAACATTAACCTTACCAGAGAAAAGCTTTCTTTCTGAAGCTACATTCTGAAGAAGAAGTCAGACAAAGACTTTTCATGTCCTCATTAAATGGAGTCCTTGAGGTGCTATTTGTTGTGTTCACAATCAAGATTAAACTATGATTTATTATTCACCCACAGAAGCAAGTTTTTAAACCAAAACTGTGAAATTAAATTAAAAAAATCAAAATTGCATCAATTTTCCTACAAACTTAGGTCTGATCCTGCATCCTTTTCTTCAGAAAATTCCCCTTGATTTCAGAGAAGACACACCTGAGGAGGTATGGTGTTTTGCACAACATTACAGATTGTGCCCATAAGAAGGGATGCCCAGATGCACTCAAGTGCAAAATTAAGCCATTGTGTCCACATGTATTGTGGAAGGTATAATTGCTGAAATTGTTACTAAGATTGCAATGCCTTAATAATAAATAGTAATACCTTACACTTCTATAGCATCTTTTATTTGAAGGTTTTAAACCAGTTCACCAGCTTTAATTAAACTTTATAGCACTCTTAACAAGGAATGTAGATATAATTATAAACTTTTACATTATAAAATAAATAGTAACATACAGTAATGATGCTTTGGGATTATATCTCCTTCATACTTTTTCCCATGCTGCTCCTCACGATTGGAAAAAGCTCTCCATAAATACCTGCAAAGCCACATCTTGTCCTTCTTCAAATCCCTCCTTAAAACTCCTCTGTTGTGATGTCTTAAAACAACAGACAATGATTAGACCATTGTTTTTCATATGATTAGTATTGTCTCATTGTTACCTTGTATTCCCTCTCTTTGTTCATTCTAGGCATGTTGTCCCTTGCCTTATACTTAAATTGCAACCTCCCTGGGACAGGGCATGCCTTTCTGTTATGTGTTTGTACAGCAACTAGTGTAGAGAGATTCTGGTCAATGATTGCGTACCTAGGCACTACCATAGTACAACAATAATATTATTACATTGCATCTACAATTCCAAATCTCTATTAAAATGTGAAGGCTGAGGTGCAAAATTGTCTGAAGTAAAAGTATTCAGAATTATTTCACTCCATAATGCAGTTATTGCTAGGGTCTCAGAATAGTGTTTATGGAAAGAAAAGAGAGGCTAGAAGGGAAGTGAGACACTACAAATCCTCCATGTGGTGTAGACTACTGACAAGAGAGGGCTGTAGTGGAAAACACACCCTCCACTAGCACTCTGTGGCCAGGTGGAAGGATTTTATTCCTCCTGCTTACACAGAGAACCTCTGGGCAAAGCCCATTTACTTGAATGTTGTGCTGGAAGAGAAGAAAGGAATACAGAATGTATATACTCATCTTAATTGTTTAAAGGGTTAAGATTGAAATAGAATAATAAGGAAATTCAGCATTCACCCTAATCCCTTCCATACACAAAATGAAGTCACTTCAAACTCCCCAGCTGTCCATAGCTGCCAAGCGTGACCACATCATGAATGGAGTCGAAAATCTCACTTCTGCGGTAGATTAGGAACGACGTTTTTGCATGATGCTGAAGTAGCAGATTAATGTTTGCAATATGTTTTGACAAAGAAATCTAGCCGTTTTAAAAATTGTTTAGGAATACTAAAAAGCAATATGACACATACAGAACTGTAGTTGCCGTATCTTGACCTACAGAATATTGGAGTAATTTTGAAGTGCTGTTTCCAATAATCTAATGGAAATTTGTTTATTATGACTTTTAACCCATAGAAACTATGCTATCATACACACAGAGGCATATAATTATTTATCTAGAGATATGAAAGTACGTATGACTTGAAAAAATACATAAATACAAACTTTTTAAAATATAAAAATAGGAACTATAGAATGCAAATAGCATGCCTCAAGCTTTGACATTAACACAAATCTCTGTTCATGGAGCAATATCCATTTAATAAAATATTCTACTAATAATATATGATACTTTGTGTAGCAAAACTGAAAGTGCTTTGTGTATCATCTCAATTTTGACATTTGTAGAAGATTTTTTATGGATTAATTTTTCTTCCCAATCATGCATATTTACTCACTTCAGGAATTATACACATTTTGCACATTAGAAGACAGTGTGAACTTTTTAAATGTTGACTATATCCGCTTTTTGCCTTGCTTGTTTTTGCAACTCCACCTTTGCCTTCTGCTCCCAGTGTACATAAAGAACAAATAGCTTAGATACAAGGGAAAAGGAGGAACCAAAGTGATCACTCATGTTTTTCAGTCCTCAAAATACATTATGTATCTTGCCCAAGAAAGCAGAATCCCTCGAATGCCATTTGAGATTTAAATTAAAGGGCACCATAATTTTAAAAACACCAGACCAGATTTTGCCAACCTTACGCATGCTGCTAATAGCCAGCTGAAGTCAGGGGGCTATTTACCTGGAGTAAGGATGGTAGAATCCAACTCACTGTGAAAAACTCTTAATCAAACAAGTTTCAAGACATTTAGCAGAGTTTGTCACTTGAATATATAGGTTCCATTAAGATTTCTTTATAAACAAAGTCATTATGTTCGTATTGTACTTGTGCACCAGTTAGATGTAAAGACTTTATTTTGAACAACACACCATAAATAAATTTTAAAAAATCTCTCCTGATTGGATGTATATTAATTCTTTACAAAACATTTTTACATTTCTGAAATGAAGCATTGCATTTATTCAGGAAATATATTTGCTTTAATGTTGTTAAGAGAAACAAAAAGTACCTCCCTGTACATGTGTTTTCAGATTGATTTCTGTAAGAATGTTGATAAATGTTCCTCTGCAGCATAGCCAATCTTAATTGTGTGTGTGTGTGTGTCTCTGAGGGTGAGATCTTTCTTCCTCTTCTTGTTGGCAAGCTGAACAGAAGGATCTATTTTTTGACAGGCTGCCATTCTCAAGAGGGCATAAAATCTGCATTTCCTTTCATCTGTCTGAATTAGTGGATTATCCTGCAGACTGCCTTGGTAACTGAGATACTTTATATCCTGAATCTTTGAGTTCTTAAAATTGATATAAAAACAGGTGTGCTTCTAAGATTCAGCATATATGTGGAGGGGGAGGTTTTAACACGTGGTTGATTTGTATCTCTCAGTCAATTATTTTTTCTCTGGGACCTCATTTCAGCAGCCAGCATTATACTAATATGGAAGTAATGCTTTTTATTTTTACCTCATTTTGTGATAAAAGTACATCAAAAAGCAAAGTTAGAAATCTGCCTCTAGTCCTTGATCCAGTTTCAGAAAAAGGAGAGAAAATAAGGAGGGAATTATATTACTGCAGCAAAAATAGTAAAAGGAACGGTTTATAAGAGGGGTGCTGAGGTAACACTCACTTACACCATGGTTCAATTTTGTCCAAAAAAAAGTATATTCTTCACAATAATATTCTTCTTTACATATTTATGAGTGATTTCTTTCTTTCTGACACTTTATTTTTAAATTCAATCCTAACTAAATTGCTAATCTACAGTATAAATTATAAAAATGATAGAAATGTAGGCCTGAAAGGGATCTTAATAGGTCATTTAGTCCAATCCCCTGCACTGAGGCAGGACTAAGAATTATCTAGACCATCCCTGACAGGTGTTTGTTTAACCTGTGCTTAAAAACCTCCAGTTACAGAAATTCCACAACCTCTCTAGGTAATTTGTTCAGGTGCCTGATTACCCTTATACTTAGGAAGCTTTTCCTAATGTCTAAACTAAATCTCCCTTGCTAGAATTTAAACCCATTCCTTCTTGTCCTGTCTTCAGTGGATAAGACCAATTTATCACCATCTTCTTTGTAAAATCCTTTTGCATATTTGAAGACTGTTTTCTTGTCCCCCTCAGTCTTCTCTTCATCAGACTAAACAAACCCATTTTCCCACTCAATCTTTCCTCATAGGTCACATTTTCTTGATCTTTAATAATTTTTGTTTTTCTTAAATAAGAATGGCCATACTGGGTCAGACCAGTGGTCCATTTAGCTCAGTATCCTGTATCTTCTCTGGACTTTCTCCAATTGTCCACATCTTTCCCAAAGTGTGGTGCATAGAACTAGACACAGTACTCCAGGTGAGGCCTTATCAGCACTGAGTACAGTGGAAAATATACTTATGTTTTGCTTACAATACTTCTATTCATACAACTCAGAATGAGTTTGCTTTTTTGCAACAGCATTGCATTGTTGACTCATATTTAGTTCGTGATCCAAACTGAATTAGTTTGAGAGCCTGTGAGCAATATTTGGAAATATATAGAAGCTGTAAGTCATTTACCTTTCTGCACTTCTCTATATCAGTTTCTTTATGAAAATCAATACATTAATCACAAAAAAGAGTAACTACTTGAAAGGGAAGCTTGTCTAAGTCAGAAAAAATATCTAGACATATTTGCAAATTTTCTTCACTTTAAGAAACCTGTCATCTACATCTAAGCATCAACTACTGACAATTTCAAACATGAATACAGTGTATATGCCTGCCACATCTGTCAGCAATGTAATCACTGCTATTGCTAAATATTAAAATCAATTAAACTAAATCAGTATTCAGGTTTAGAGTTAATTTTTTTAAAGGCCTAAGTGACATAGGCACTTAGGCCCAGATTTTTAAAGGTACTTAGGCATTGCTGTGCTCAGTGTTGCAATGCTTAACACTTACTTTCAAAAGGGATTGAGGATTCCACTGGGATTTTGGCTCCTTCATCCCTTTCTAAAAAAAAATGAGTTAGTTTCCTTAATCCGTTAGGTGTTGCAATGTTGAGTGCATCCATGCCTAAGTACCTTTAAAAATATAGGCTTTAGGACCAGATATTGAGATGCCTAACATGCAGATAAGCACATAGTGGGATTTTCAAAAGCATCTAGGGTTTGAATTCAATGGGAGTAAGACACTTAGGCACTAGAAGCCAGATTTTAAAGGTATTTAGGTGCTGCAACATGCAGATAGGTGCTTAATGGAATTTGAAAATGGGACTTAGGCGCCTAAATTGCTTGTGTGCTTTTGAAACTTTGACCCTTAGTTTAATAATTAACACTCATTCTTGCTGTAGATCAGTGTAGTTATTCTGTCCCTGACTATATATTTTATCAGTATATGCTATTTGTTTCTTTACTGACTTTGGCCATACAATTTCCTTGAAAGGTAAGAATAATGACTTTTGGTTCTGTTAGGGGTCTCTACAATAATGCATATGGCACCTTGGTCTACTGTACACAAACCAAGTAAGAGCAAACAACTAACACTTAGCGCTAATAACAATGTCACCATCTTCCGTATGGCAAAACTGAGAGAGAGGGTAAATAACTGGCAACACCAGAAGAGGAGTAAGTGTCAGAACCAGGATAAGGGCTGATATATTCTTATTTCTCTGTCTTTACTCTCTTTCTCTGGATAAATGTGGGGGATGCCTATTTACTCTCAGAGAGATTTTTTGCTGTGCACCTGCCATCCATGCATTTGATGGAACAATAACTTTGCACTTTTTGACCTAAGCAGTTACCCAACATCTGTGGACTTGCAGATTGTTTCTATTAGGAGGAAACATTGATGATGGGAATCTGGTATTTCTTTGATGCAACCTTGTTTATTTATGCAAAGTTTTATTTTTCTGGACATACTAGGAATCAAATAGGGGGCAGTTCCTTTTCTCACAGATCCAAGCTTCTTTCTTTTACTGAAAGCTCACTTGCTCTTAGCTTTTTTCTCAGGACTCATGCCACAAGTGTTTTTCTGGCTGTTTCTGGGTCTTTCTTGCTGCCTTCTCCGGGTACTTTTGCAATGTTTCCTGCTGCTACTCTTACACACCCACATCTCCCACAAACAATACCCAGGCTCTTTCTTTTTACATTCAGTCCCCAAGGAACACAGTTCATCCACATAGCTCAGGCTCCTGAATGGTCCAGCATGGATTGTATTTTGGGAAGTTGTTGCTATTGTTTCAGCTATCTGTTCCATAAAGGAAAGCTTAATTGGGTTTTTTACATAGATTCTAAATGAAGGGCAGAGGTTGTGGGCACCAGCTTCAATAAGATTTCACCAGCCCATAGTAGAACAATAACCACACTACCAAGAATGTGGCCATTATCTGGAGAAACACATTAGCAAAGCCAGTAGAAAAATCAGTTATGTGTAAGCTGGTCTATCAATTCCAGTCCAGGGAAGTGGTAAATTTTTACATAAATATATTATAGTACCAAAAGCTACCAATTTGATTCTTTTTGGTTCAGGCAGGAGTCTTGGGTAATCCTGAGGATGTCTTGCAGGTTTGGCCCTTTATAGGACAATGTTCTGATGTCACACTCTTCCACTATACTTTTGAATTCTTCACTGTTTCCAAATACACGCTGCATCCATCATTTTCTTATTTTCTTCAGGCTGTTTGGTTTGTAAGCATTCCTGATGCTTCTGTTCAGCATCCATTTTACGTGCCCAATCAGTTGTATTGATTTCCCTCTTGTGTACAATTTTTCTGCCAGCAGTACATCTGTGGAGTGGAGTTTAACTGCTCTTTTTACTAAGAATGTTTCCACTGATCTTTTCAAAGTTGCTGTTGCAAGAGTGTCAGGCTTTCTTCACTGAGAGATTATTTTCTCTTCTCAGTCAGTACGTGTTCATTTTTTTTCTCATGTGTTTGTATTGTGTCTGGCTAATTTGTCACAAATTAAAAGGATATTTAACAAGATTTCCCCAGCGAAAATAGGTTCACTGCAGTGCAAATTAAAAAGAAAATTGAAAGAATAATCATTCAGAAATCACCTACAAAAAATGGGCTAGATCATCTCCTACATGATGGGAAAACTCACACGGTGGACAAGTATCTCACTACATTTCAACTCATGGCCTTTTAAACCTAATCTTTTGTTCAAGGGAATCCCCTGCCCTGTGAAATAGAGTGTTCAAGCCATTAGACTAGCACATATATGTAAGAATCATGCTAATCTCTGACTGGGGTACTCTCCTTTTCCTGCCCATTCCCACCATGGCAGCATAGCATAGGACCTTAGGGAGCCTTCTTCTCCCCACTACTTCGTTTCCCCAGTCTCTCTTCAGGGGGTTTCCACTGATAAGAGGACAATAAGGCCCTAGTCAAATTATTTTACACTGCATAATCCTTGTGAGGTTAATTGTGATGTAACAGAGAACTTCCCTCCTGTGTCCTATCCTTTCTTGTTTTGGAGCGCCTCAATCCCACAGGATTCTTGAGAAGGGTTTTTTTCTATGGAATCAAGGCAGATTAGCTGTTGCTTTCCTTTCAGCACTTCACCGTTCCTGATCTAGCTCCTTTCCAAGAAAAAGTGGAGGGGAGGGGACCCAAAGTTCTTTAAAGTGGTTTGGATGTTGCAGGCTAATGTTCCTGTCTGTGCCTTATTACAGAGGGTGTGGGGCTTTTCAGTTTACACTCTGAAGCATCCTAAATATGTTTCAAATTTAGCTGTGCACACTTTCAAAAACAACTGTTCTCAGAAGATTTATTAAGTCTGCCAAGCTGTCATGCAATAGGTAAGACAGTAATCGCTGTAGCATAGAGCCTTACCATTAGGCTGAAAATGTTTATGATTGAAGGGAAAACATAGATGAATGCTTTAGAAAAAAACCTATCAAGATTGCTAAAATAACAAATCAAATGTTAATTAAGAAATCTGCTATGATGAGTTTTCTGGAGTGGTTTCTAGAAAACTAGTGGATATGAGAACAATCACCAGTCCACTGAGTTTGCTCAGTCATCCTCTCAAACTGGACCTTGTCAGTGGAATTATTGAAGCAGACAGTAAAATCCCACAAATATCTTATCCGATAACAAGCTTCCCAGAAATTCATGAGCAGTCATCACTGTCTTTGTGAGATTTAATAATTCTGCTGGGACTCACTAAAACTGGTTCACAGTATACTGTATTGTTGGTGGATAAATTCCATTAGCAATAGTTGTCACTGAACAACTCTATGGAGTTTGTTACAGTCATTGAATGTTCATAGAACATTATAATTTTATTAATACAATAAACAATACTTGCACATACCCGTGTGTAAAGAAACCTTGGACATCTTGCTCACCACCAAAGAATATTGGCAGCTAATCCTATTCATCAGCATAACATATTGAATGTTACATTTGTACAGTAACTTTATTGCAAGTTATCAGAATGTTACAAATTTCCTTTAATAGCATTCATTTGCAAAAACCTAATGTCCTGTGCTAAGACAATTTTAGATCACTTAGACCCTGATCTAGCGAAGTATTTAAGCATGTGATAAACTGAGAGTATATGACTGGTCAATGGGGTACGTACATGCTTAATATTGAGCACATGCTTAACTGCTTTGCTTGACTGGAGCCCAAGTACTCAGTAATTTGCAGATTTGAGCCCATGAATAGGCCCAGTGATCTGAAAATTAAACACGTGCTCGTGTGTTTTGCTGGATTAAGGCCTTTCTGTCTAACTGGCTATTTTTTACTTGCCATTTTAAAAAAGTCAAATAATTTATAATGGAATTGTCCTACCTACACTTGGCTTGAAAAATTATGTATCACTCCAGCCACATGCAATGAATTCTGTACCAATAAAATATTCTGTGAGTCTCTAAAGAAAGTTAAGGTAAATACTATGGATTATGGGTTTGTTAAAAATAAATCATGCCAACTAATTTAGGGCCTGACTTTGTAATCTTTTCTCATCAATGGGATTCAAAAGTTTGCAGAATCTGGGCCCTTAATTACTTTCTTAATTATTAGCAGATAAAGGAAATGTAATGGTCAGTACATCTTTGACTTATCATAAGGATTTTGTTGCCCAGCTTTCTTTTACAGAAACTAGAGAAAGGAATGTGGCTATGCTCTGTTGTTTTCAGCAAACCACTGCCCAGATAAGATAAATTTCTTTTTTGCCCAAAGTGGTTTTTTCTTAGGTTTCTAATAGCTAAATAGGAAATATTTTGAAAAATATTAATACTGTATAAATAGGAGAAACAAATATTTACACGTTTAAGTGAGCTTTGCCACCCATTGCAAAAGGATATTGCAGGCCATAAGAAGCTAGGTCAAATTTTGAAATGCATCTAAAAGCTGTACAGAAGAATGGTATGCCAAATCCAAGTTTTTATGCACAATTTATTATGTTATATATATAATATAATAACAATTATTATGTTATTTCAGGCACAAGCACAATATTTCCAGTAATTTACACACAAAAATTGAGGCTTTAGATGTGCAATTCTTAGGACTGTAAGTTAGGTATCCACCTTTGAAAAATTGTCTTCCTGTGTCCAGTTGGTAATATTGCAGCCAATGAGAAGTGGCACAGGACTGTTGGAGTTGGACAGCTGAAACTCTGATACCTTGGAAGGGAGAACCTAGCCAGAGGTCTGAGTCAGTAAGAAGGAGCACTGTGAATTATCGGAATAGAGACCATTGCAGCAACAGGACTCATTAGCATGGGATGCTAGAGGGGAAGAAAGCTGCTATGCCAGGGCTGCCCAGGAGGAGGTGCTTATGTGGTGAATGGACCCCATTACAATCTCCTAATTTTGGTGTCTATTACAGTGGTTAGGCAGATCACAAACTGGGATTCCACTCTTTTAATTTTATTTCCTTTCATGTAGGCTTTCATATCACACTCATCATGACAGTATCTGAGCACCTTCCAGTTGTGCATTAAAGGATATAAGAAACATCACATAGTGTTTGTTCTCTTTTCCTCTCCCAAGGTGGGAGAACTGTGTGCAGTGGAAGTATTTTTCTTTGGCAGGGTTTGCTTGGGTTTTTTTAAATGAAATATACTTGTTGCTAAATGTTTATGCTAGAGAAGACAAATCAAAGAAATGCACTTTGTAGTTGGAATTTGCATGGTGAGGTTTGTGATGGGCCTTAGTTCCTGTGGGAGTTCATTACATAGTCTCAGGTTGGCCTCTGATAAATTTATGTCTCCTGCATAAATGAGTTTTACCCTTATTGAAAAAAGTTCCATTGTGCCAAACGAGTGGAGTTGTCAACTATGGTGTTCATCCTGGAGATTTAAGAGGTCTTTTAGATATCCATGGCCCAGGACATGGAGTGCCTTGAAAATATTGACTAAGACCTTGAACTTGCTAAAAAATTCTCTTGGAAGCCAGCATAGAGGGAACAGGACAGGTTTCATATGCTCCTAGTTTCTGTGTTGCTGAGGAGAGATCTGTACCATCTGGAGTTTTCTAAGCACTGAAAGTTTCAGGCCCCAGCATAGTGCATTGTAGTGCAGATGGCTGATGATAAAGTCATGGATAACTGAGGCCAGGTGATCACTTGCCAGCATGCGATGGAGCACCTGTAAACTTCAAACTGATGTGGCCAGTTGTGGATGTGAACCTTCAACCAAAGGAGATTGCACTGTGGTTGCAAACTCTTCAAAATGCTCTCCTCTGGCCGCTAGCAGAACCTCTGTCTTTCTGGGGTTCCACTTTAGCCAACTGTTCTTCATCCATGAGCTGGTCTTACCCAAGCCCTGGGCCATTTTGGTGGTAGTGGTATGGTCATGTGTGGTGAAGGATTAGTAGAGCTGTGTTCCACCTGCATATTAATGCACATTTTCTGCTCATTTGTCTCTATCTGAAAACACTGAAACAAATGCCTCTTTATGCAAACTTGTTTGTTATATTGTTGCCTTGTCTTCTTTTTATCATCACTTTGTTTCATCCACCTACCACGTCTTGTGTTAAACTAAGACTCCAATCCTGCAATTTGCTCTCCATGAATAGACACTATGGACTCTGCATGGGTGCAAGTGTACACTTATGCAGAACAGTTGGCAAGTTTGGACCTAATATAGTAAGGCCTTTGAGAAGTTGGATATCATTTTACTAATGTCTGTACACCATTGAGTAAAACGGGACCCAACCTCACTGGGGCACTCAGATGCTACTAAAATGCAAATAGTAAGTGGTGAAAATCAGGAGTTATTTCACTGACTTCAATCAAGTTACACTGGGAGAAAACAGTAAGTGAGATCATAATTGGACTCCTATGGTCATCAAACAGTCCCAGCCATAAAGTATCATGTAGTGGTGCCATGTGCTGTTACACAGCTGCTGCTTTTCACTTCACATGGGGCTGTGTTTTAGTGGGTGAAGTGATTCCTGTATACAGCTTCCATCCTTCATGATGAGAGGCACAGGGGGAATTTGAGTCACAGAGGGCTTCTAGAAGGTTGCTGCTGGAGTCTTTCCCTTGATTTCTTTTCCTCTCCACCTATCTATGCCTCTCAAAACCAAAGAAGCCCAAATTTCCATGCAGAGAAGTTTTATAAGAATCAAAATAAAAGTGGTGGTTGTTGGGGATGGGGGAAATGATAATATCATATTGCCTCAGCACTCCACATTCTAACAAAATTTAGTCCAAAAGGAATGGAAGACAACCTGTCTCCTATTCTTTTGGCTCCTTTCATCCCATCAGCAGGCAATATCAGAGAGGATGCTGCAGTACACACAGCCCTCAGGCAGTAGTAAAAGTATAGGAGTTCGATTTATCTATAATGAACTTTCAGTGTAATTTCTCTCCTTTCTGGAGCTCATATGAGATATTAGAAACACACCTCTGAGCTCTTCTTTCTACTCAGCTTAAATGCCCACTTGGCCAAGTAATTGCACAGATATTGTCAAAAGCTTAAAGCTCATTCCCATAAACTCCAGCCATTAAACAGATGTGACACTCTTCTCAGGGAGCCCAGAAATGTAAGCCACTGTCTCTGGCCTTAGGAAGAGAGAATTTTGCTGGAGCAACTGTGTGACAGTCTCTCTGCCTCGCCAGCAAACTCCTCACGACTGCCAGTCTAAACCTTTCTTTGCAGGTAATAATCAGCAAACCCTAGTTCCTGAGTTCCCCAGAGGTGCATAGGCACAAATTCAATGGATGCTGAGGGGCTGAGGTTCCCACGGAGAAAAGAAGTGGGTGCTCAGCACCCACCGCATGACCACATCTGCCTGAGTCAGAATGATAACTGTTGGCAGGCAGCCAGCAGCTCTTTCACACAGGCAGCTGCAGATTCTGTTTGGCATGCCCCACCTCCATCAACTGTTGATTGAGTCCATCAGCTGTTAATTGGTTTAATGTATTTTACAGGTGCCTCCCTGTTCCAGCAGGGGCTGAGTCACTGAATCACAACACAGCCCCCTGGGGCTGCTGCTCCAGTCAGAGAAACTGAGGGGGGACCAATGCCCAAATCATGCCCCACCCCCCTTGCCACTGTATAGCAGACAAAAAAAGAGTTTAGGGCCACGGTTAGGTGTGGTTGTCCGAGGTCATCAGCATGCAGGGCCAGCCAGCCCCTGTTGCTGCTCTCTTGGGGACACAGACTGGGCCACCCCCTGCCTCTCTCCAACTGCCTCTCCTCAGACCTGCATGACTGTGCCTCATGGGCAGACAGCGTTTGTGGCTGCAGCCCCTTAACCAGGCTCCCAGCCTGGCTCCGAGTCAGACTCCAAGCAGCAGGTAAGTCCCAGCAGAGGGAACCCAACTAGTAGGCTAGGGCTAGGAGAGTGAGAGCACAGTGGTGGCCAGAAATTTGGGAACCAGTTGGCACCCCCCAGCAGCAGATGTCCAGAGATGGGTAGGGGGAACTAAGCCCTGGCCCCTGGAGACTCCCAGCAAAGGGTGGGAGAAAAAAGAGACTCACTGGCACCTGTGGAAGCCATGGGGGGAGGGGCAGAACTAGACTCAACCCCCTGACCCCAGCAGAAGCTTGGAGGGGGGCAACAAAGCCCTGGCTGCTGGCAGAAGCTAAGTGAATGGGGGAAAAGCCCCATGGGAAAGCCATGCCAGGGGCAGGGGGAGCCGGACCTGGCCACTAGCCCCAGCAGAAGCTGGGTGGAGGGAACTAAGCCCCCATCCTCTGGCAGAAACGGGGAGACAGGGGAAAAGTCCTGTGGGGAAGCCACGTTGGCGTGGAGTCAGACCTGATGACTGGCTCCAAATCCACTGGCAGAACCAAGCAGAGGCATCCAGTAGTGTCCAGTCCCTCTCAATGAACACTTCGAGAAATTAAGTCCACTGTTTCCAAAGAGACAGTATATGCACACACTAGCCTGTTAGCCCAATGAAAGACACACTCTTTACCTTAATATGTGGCACTGAGACGGTTTTATAGTAAAACAGCTCCCAGACTACTGCACTGGGCAGCACAAAATGGGGAGGAGGTGAGCAGCTCTCAGTGGTGAAAGAACAGGTTCAGGACTATTTAAAAAGGCTGGACATGCACAAGTCCATGGGGCCAGATGCATTGCATCCAAGGGTGCTGAGGGATTTGGCTGATGTAATTGCAAAGCCATTGGCCATTATCTTTGAAAAGTGGGAGTAACTGCAGGGAGGTCCCATATGATTGGAAATAGACAAATATAGTGTCCATCTTCATAAAAGAGAAAAAAGAAGATCCAGGAAACTACAGACTATTCCGCCTTACTTTAGTCCCTGGAAAAATCATAGAGCAGGTCCTCAAGGAATCCATTTTGAGGCAGTTGGAAGAGAGGAAGGTGATCAGGAACAGTCAGCATGGATTCACCATGGGCAAGTCATGTTTGACCAATATAATTGCCTTCTATGATGAGATGACTGACTGTGGATGTGGGGAAAGCGGTAGATATGATATACCTTGGCTTTAGCAAAGCTTTTGATATGGTCTCCCATAGTATTCTTGCCAGCCAGTTCAAGAAATATGGGTTGGATGAATGGATTATAAGATGGATAGAAAGCTGGCTAGATCATTGGGATCAACAACTCAATGTCTAGTTGGCAGCCGGTAACAAGCAGAGTGCCACAGGCATCGGTGCTGAGGCCATTTTGTTCAACATCTTCATTAATGATATGGAGGATGTGGTGGATTGCACCCTCAGCAAGTCTGCTGATGACAGTAAGCTGGGGGGAGTGATAGATACGGTGGAGGGCAGGGATAGAATACAGAGTGACCTAGTCAAATTAGAGGATTGGGCCAAAATAAATCTGATGAGGTTCAACAAGGACAAGTGCAGAGTTCTGCACTTAGGACAGAAGAATCCCATTAATTACTACAGACTGGAGACCAACTGGCAAGGCAGCAGCTCTGCAGAAAAGGACCAGAGGCTTAATGTGAACAAGAAGCTGGACAGGAGTAAACAGCGTGCCTTTATTCCCAAGAAGGCTAATGGCATATTGGGCTGCATTAGTAAGTGCCTTGCCAGCTGATCAAGGAAAGTGATTATTCCCCTCTATTCAGCACTTGTGACACCTCATTTGGAGTACTGTGTCCAGTTTTGGGATCCCTAATTACAGAAAGGATGTGGACAAATTGGAAAGAGTCCAGTGGAGGGCAACAAAAATGATTAGAGGGCTGGATCGCATGACCTGTGAGGAGAAGCTGAGGGAACTAGGCTTGTTTAGCCTGTAGAAGAGAAGAATATGGGAGACTCTGATAGCAGCCTTTAATTACTTGAAAGGAGCTTCCAGGGAGGATGGAACTAGGCTGTTCTGAGTGGTAGTAGATGACAAAACTAGAAGCAATGGTCTCAAGTTGCAGGTGGGAGGTCTAGGTTGGGCATTAGGAAAAATGTTTTTACTAGAAGGGTGGAGAAGCACTGGAATATGTTACCTTGGGAGGTTGTGGAATCTCCATCCTTAGAGGTTTTTAAACTGCGGCTTGACAAAGCCCTGGCTGGGATGATTTAGTTGGGGTTGGTCCTACTTTGAGCAGGGGGTTAGACTAGATGACTTTGTGACATCCCTTCCAACAACCTTAAACTTCTATTATTCTATGTAAACTAAGAATAAGTTTATTAATAAAGAATATAGATTTAAATGATAGTAAGCAAAAGGAAAAAGAGACCGGTATAGCTACACCCACAATGAAAATATCATAATTTCTAGTGACTAAAACTTAATTTTAGCAAGTTACAATCTTTGCTGAAGCAGTTTTCTTACTTATATCAAACTACTAGCATCTCCAGCCTTTCAAGCAGGAGGATCCCCCATTCACAGAATCAGAGGGTTCTGATCCCCTTTTCCTCCAATATATATTCCAGAAAACCTTTGAAATATATATTTTTCTAAAAGTGAACCCAAAGTTCCTCTCCCCTTCCACTGCTGCTGCTTCAGGATGCAGGTGACAAGCCTATTTTTCATCCTCAGACCAATTTGCTTTTTTGATTGGCTTGATCCCTTTGTTTACCTTAGAAGCAAATATATTTCTATTGTCCCTTTGTCTGTAATCAAGCCATGCTGTTTTCTTATTCGCCTATTAGCTTGATCCATGCAGATAGATTAATCCACATTCCTTTGTCTAGGGCAGTCTTGCTTCTCAGCTGTCTCCATGACATATTTTAAGAACATATTTCCAGCACGTACATAACTCTTAATACACAACCTATTGTGACAAATTGCCCTCTCTGCTATGGTGGATCCCGCACTTTGCTCTCATGTGGTGGGTCGGGGCACTATCTGTTGTTCCTATCTCTGGATGTCGGTCCCTCTGTAGTGTACAGTGAGGGGGAAGGGACCTGGGCCCACCCTCTACTCTGGGCCCTAGCCCAGGGGACCTATGAATAGCAGCTATGCGCTGCTGACACTGCTTGCAGCTGAACTTTCCCCTGGGCTATTTCCCCTTCTCTTGTACCTTTCTCATGGCTTTTGGTCTGGTTAATTGCAACACTCCTCCCACAATACTGCCAGCTCTCCTTACTTTTTCCCTTGTCTGGCTGGAGCAGAGAGTTTTTATCAGGACTCTAGCTGGGCCTGAACTGGCCTCAGGTGCTCCTAATTAACCTGTAGTAACCCCTTCTCAGTCTGCAGGGAACAAGGCCTGGAACACTCTGCGGCTTATATATCACCCTTCTATGACCCTCCTACTGCCATCTGGCCCTGCTGTCTCACACTATATATACATCAGACAGTGATATTCATTACCTTCCTGTCACCAGTTTTTATATGATACCTTACAAGATGCTGTTTGACTAAATATTCAGACAATCGTGTGTTGGGTGTGCACTGTACTAATTCACATATGTGGATTCTTATGGTCACAATAGTGACTGGTCCAAGTGTAGAATTATTTTGAGAAAACTGTCATACTTAGGTGCCACATTTATATGGCACACCTAACATATATTCAATGCAATGATGATTATTTTCTTGGATTTCTTCTGCAGCCAGATGTAGGTGTGTACTAAAAGTAACTGTGTCTGGCATGGCACTGCAGTATGTCTCTTCAAAGAAAAAAGTGCAGTGGACATGCTGTTCCTGTCATCAGAAAGAGTATTACTGCACATGCATGCAGCTTTTGTAATGTTTCTATTTTTATGCTATTTTGGAAGAAAGTGCCGGGTCCATTTATTTTCTGGCTTCACTCCTGTGGTATGTGAGACAAAGAACTTGGCATATTGAGTACTGTAAAAGATTACAAATTTTGAAGAACTTATTCTTTGACCCTGACAAATGACAAGAAAAAAGACATACATTCTCTGCATTTTTAGCTTAGGAGTTTCATTACAGTTTTGTGAATAAGACTGTTGGAACACAAATGAATTACATAGCTAATTTAAGTCATAGGATCCAGTAAGTGCATGGCTGCCAAAATTCAGCTCTAGCATTTTAGACTGACTATGCAACATCAGAAAAGGTGATTGTATTTTAAATTGAGAATAAAATTCTATTTAAGAAATTATTAGTTATAGTTTAATGAAATATCGTATGTTTTTATTTTCCTATACTTTTCTAACATAGTACTCAAGCAAAAATATTTGCACCACTCAACCAATTAGAAACTATGTGGAAGCTTTATTTTAGTTTACAAATACCTCATCTGTTAGCATTTACTGATAATATCCTCTTCTACTGTATCAGTACATGACACACCCTTTCACAAAGTGTGTTAACATTAGACAAGATGAAAGATTGATTGTATTTAACTATCTGTGGTCATGAGTCACAATGGTGCTTAAGGACATTCCTGATTTTAAGCTTGGTCCCACTGAAGTTACCTATGTCAAAGATATTTCCCAGGGGTCTAAACTACTGTATGCACCTTCCTATCTTCAGCATCATCCCCAGTTACATATGGTGGACACTGTAGGGTACTCTCAACATACCCAGTATATTTATGAGGAAAAGCAAGTAATGTTTCCAGTAAAATGCAATTAACCTGAGTTTTCTTTTCCGAAGATGTTTCCTCCATCCTGGGATATGATGCACTACTTTTTGTTTATGGGCAAAACAAATCACTAGTTTCCCTGTTTCTTAAGATTTCCTGTCTGCAGACACACAGGATACATGGTCTGTAACAGGCTAAGGAGGAACACTTTTATGGGAGTCCCTTGTTAGAGCAGTGCCAGATCACCACTGTAATTGACACTCATTGTCAGACAGCCTGTTTAGCTGATTTTTAAGATAGTAATTATCAAATGGATATGGAACTATCCTGAAAGTGATTCATCCAGAAGAGGGCTCAGATGTATTGTTGGGTGATCTGGGGAGGTATACATAGTTGCTGCTCGTATTGCGTCTATTTTGAGCAGATTATTTTTCATTACAGTACAAAGATGAAAGTTCTTAATTTATATCACAGTAGGTTTTCCAAAAGCAGTAGAGTAGCCTGTTTTGTTTCTGTTTAATGAAATCTCATACTACCGCTAGTGATGATACTTTGGCATCTGAACAGTGCTTTTTATTCCTAGATCTCAACATACATTTTGATGATGGGGAAACTGAGGTAAAGTGACTTGCCTGAGGTATACATCTCTGGAATCTTTGAAATAAAGATTTGGTAGAGTAGCTGTAAGATAATAATCACATTCTGTGCTATAATAATCATATTGCAGTCAGCAAACCTGCCTCTTTTTTTTTTTTTTTGATGGATAAAGAACATACTGGTTGCTTAATTGTATTTTTTTAAATAGCTTCTCAGAATATTAATATACATGAGAACCAAAGTGAAAGAAATTATATTGATCAATAAGTCTTCCAGTGTTTGGGAGAGGACTACATTAACACAAACTAGGTACCTTTTAGTCTGTGCCAGCACCATCCACATGGGGCAGCTAAAGCACAACACTGGTGCTCTCTGCAATTCACATCTCAATAGTCTGTGCTTGGTAGCAGTGTCCATTAGGCCCACATATCCTCGTGCTCCACACCAATGTTGAATTTGGCCATGTGGGTGAACCACCCTCAGTTCCTTTTCCACAGCAAAGTCTCAAAATGGAGACTGTGAAGCAGAGAGGAAGGAAAGCGGACTGTGGAGCACCTTCTGAGGTTTATTTGGAGGCCCAGGCTATGAAACAGAGAACATATCATGTTGACTTCCACCTACACTTCCTACTACAATTTGCTCCTGATCAGCCAGTCATCCAGATATGGGAAAACTACTATCTCCAAACATGCAGGTGGATGGCAGCTGTCATGAGAATCTTTGAGAAAACTATTGGGGAAGAAGATATGGTGTTTCCTTTCAGCCTGTATTGGTAGTGTTCATTGTTGATTAGAAAGTGAAGAAAACTCTTATGTGACAGGTGAATAGCGATATGGAAATATGCGCCTTGTTAGCTGAACGGAGATTGATTCATGACTAGTTCTAACAAGGGAATTATTGCCACAAAAGTCACCATCCTGAATTTCTGCTGCGCAGAACTGGTTGTATGGCTCCTAAACGTAGAAGTGAGGCAACCTCTGACACTAGCAATTGATTATGAGAAGGGTCGCTGAAGAGGGATGGAGAAAGGGAATGGGTAGAAGGGCTATATTTGAAATGGGTAGTGTAACCAGATGTTATGGTTTCCAAAACTCAGTTGGCCAATATTATACTCTCCCATATAGCCTGAAAGTGAGAGACGCATTGTCTGAAATAAGGGATGGGGATCATATGCTGCAGCTGTAAAATCCAGTTGGTTGGGTGGTTTAGACTCTCAGCCAATCCATCAGAACTGTTGCTTGGATGACAAAGATGGTTGGGAAGATATGGCTGCAGCTAAAAGGGGTTTCCTTTCAGAGTACCTTGGCCTCTTAAACGGGAGCTCAGATGGTCATTGGTAAGTTGAATATTGGGCTGGTTGTGCTCTTTGTGCTGTCTGAGACCCACTAAATCTCCTCTTATTTACAGAAGTATAAATCCTGAAGGATAACAGCAGACTTTTGAGCCCTTTAATGTGTGGAGAGATGTATTTGTCGAGTCAGCTAAAAGCTTGCAACCATCAAAGGGAAAGTCCTCAATAATGTTTTTAACTTCTCTTGTGAATCCTGACATTTGCAGCCAAGATGCTCTCCACATGACCACTGCCATGGATATCAGTTGAGTTGCCATTTCTGCATACTCTAGAGAGGCCTGTTGTGATATTCTTGCCATAAGTTAACCGTCTTTTATAACCACTTTAAATTGATTATGATGTTCCTTTGGCAAGTGCTCAGTAAAGGATTTACATTTGTTGTAGTTAAGATAATAGTTCAGATAATTGTATCCGGCCATGAACACTTGTTGGTTTATTATCTTGAACTAAAATGTGGCTGAAGAGTAAGACTTCAGACCAAAAAGATCAAGCATCACATGGTCCTTACTGTAAAGGGTGGTCTCTAAAATATATTGTCTATCCCATCATTAGCGGCCTCCACCACTAGGGAATTTAGAGCTGAGTGAGGAAAATGGAAACTTTGGCAGTGTGTAATACTTTTTATCTACCTTCTTGCATGTAGATTTGTATGGTAGCTGGGATTAGCAGGCTCCATAAAAGCATCATTGACTTGAATGGTAATCTTCATTGCTTTCAAAATATGCAGTATATCTTGGAGTTTATGGTGAGGGTCCTGAACCTCCTCTGAGGGAGTCTACAACTCACCAGCAATTTGCTTCATCAGTTCCTGAAACTGTCTGAAGTCATCTTTCATAGAAGGTTGTAGAGGCACCGCACCTTCATCAGGCAATGAGGAAGCAATATTTGTAAGAGGCGTCACCCCCTTACCTGCCCTTGCCTCTGCTCCTCAAAGGTCTCCTCTTCTACCATAGGTTGTGGTAGAGGTGAGTGGGCCTCTCTCTGCTCTTTCCAGTGGTGTGATGACTTTGATACAAACTGTTAATAATAGAACTTCCATGGGTCCCAGCAAGTCCTCTGGTGGAGGCATCCATGTGTGTTGCTGCCATGTAGTTGCCATTTGGGGTCTATCTAGCTGTATACGTCAGTATAATAGCACGAGTGATGTGTCCTGGAATAGACTGATATTTGAGAGTCTGAAGAGACATTCTCCACATACTCCAAGGTGGGGGAAGATAGCTGTTCCATTGGCAAGGAAGATGAGAGCCAATACAGTATTTGAGGAGATGGGGCGGGGACTGAGTGAGTCATGATGCTGACAAACCCCAACCACTCATTAACAGGGGATACTCTGACTTCAAAGACACTATCAAGTCCTTAGGGTACTCAAATTCTTGTGGTAACCATGGTGTCAGAGTGGGTCAAGTGAGAACCTGTGGAAGACAGCTTTGGTACTGATACAATTCGTACCTAGCGCTTGGCGTGGGAGTGAACTGTTGCCGAGTCCTTCTGTACTGTAGGTTCTTTTGGTACTTTGTTACTTTTGACTTTCCTGTGATTGGTACCCAATGTTGTTCATGGCTAGGCTTAGAAACTCCTCACTCTCATGTCTCTGCTATTCTGGGTGTGGTTACCTAAACTCAGTACTGCATCTGTGTTAGACAATTGAGTACTCTTTCTCTTTGTGTTCCTGAAAACATTCTTGCATGGAACGCCCCTTGGGACTTGAGTTCTCTGTACTCTACTTGTGTGTTAGTGACTGTTAGGATATAAGTATATAATTTAGATTTGTATAAGTATTTAGGCCTGTGTATCTGCCTGAGATGGTATTCTGGGGCCTGCTTTCGGACCTGCTTGCCTGCCTAAAAGCTAAGGTCTTTAAGGTACACATATAAGCAAAAAACAAAGACAGTGTGTGTTCCTCTTGCCTAAAGACAACCAGATGGGTTTTCTTCATTACTGTGAGAAAGATAAGGGATGTAGTTAAAATGTTTCGAGGCATAGTGGAGGTTTGCTATATGAATGCACAAGTGAAGGAAAGCTCTGACTCCTCTTCAGGACAGATGTCAAAGTAATGCCAAGCAACAGGCTGGGAGGTGCAAGGGAAGTGAAGGGAGGTGTGAGAAAGAAATGGCCATAAAGTGAGCATGTCCAAGATGTAACCTTGCTCTCTGCCCCTCCAATGAGATACAATAAAGGTTATACTAAAGCCCACAGACTCAGACCCTCCAAAACGGAATATGAGCATATATTGGAAGGGGTTGTACCAGGGCAGAGGAAGGCCCTACAGGTATAATTAAGGCTACCAAGAAGGAGGAGGGAGTTCCGTCAGTGTACAGAGCTATGGTTAGGGAAAGATGGAGCTGTAAGAGTGTATAGAACTACAGATTGGGGGGAAGGAAACTCTGTTGGCATATAGAGATAATCCCGACTGGTGTGAAGGGTTTGGGAATATGTTTACGGAAAAGGACGCCTGATTGGTGTGAAGGTGTTTCTATGGTTTTATGCTTGTTTGTGTAATCCCAATAAACCATTACGTATTGCCTGAAGATTGGACTCTGGACTGTTGCTTTCCAGTGAACTGTGTCTGGGAACTGAGAGGGGAAAGGGCAGGGGAGCCCTTACAGTGACCGAGATTTTCTTGGGGATGTACTCATTTCCTTCTGCTCAGAGGCAGGTATTGAAACTAGCTGAGCTCTTCGGTACCATAGATGTACTCAATACCTCCTATGCCTCTAGTGGCATCCAGCGACTGAGATGTTGATGTGAATGGAGCAGTAGCTGTACTGGGAGGTCTATGTACAGTGGGTGGTCCTCTGCCCAAAGATCCAAAGCTGGTTGTAGGGCTTGCTCTATCATCAAGAGTTCAAACTTGATCTCTCTCTTTTTTTCCAGGCTCTATCCTTGAAGGAAGTGCATATCTTGCATTTACTAGGGATATGGGTATCACACACACAACATGGGCAATGAGAATGCCTGTCACTGACTGGAATAGCCTCATGAAAAGAGAGGCATGTTTTGAATGCCAGGAAGCCCAGAATTCCTTAGCAAATTAATAACAGTTGATCCTATTGAAGGGAAAAAACTCTTAAAGGTATCCAAAAATACATATGAATTGTGTATATATAGTGGGAAAAAATGAAGGGAAAGAAGGGAATGACTGTTCCAGCCACTACAATCACTCTATACTAACTAATAACTAAATTCCAAATACTAGTAGGGAACAGGCACAGCTGTGGACTGTCTCAGGCCAAAAGAAGCTGAGAAGGAACTGATGGCTTTTTGCCCTCACAACACCTATATAGCTCTGGGTTGGGGCACAAGGCTGCGTGGAGGGGCATGCATCAGCTGAAAGGGCACTTCTACTAAAAATCTCCGATCAAAGGTGCAGGTGCACTGAAGTGGAGCACCCAGCAGGAGACTACTCAAAGAATAGTTAGCAGTCCTCAAGCATATTCAGATCTCACTTTCCGTAATTATTTCTTGCTGGAAAATGTTTTCTCTTATAAGTTTTTGCTGAAGGCAGAGTATTGAATATTGCTGTCTTATTTTTAAATAGTCTTTTATAGGAAGTCGGTTCAGTTGCAGTAATAGAAAAGAGTTTTCTGTGAAGTGAATTCATATTGGGAAATGTTTCTCTCCTAGATAGCAATTCACTTATTCTCATTTATTGCTATTCACCCTGAGGTTAAACTTATACCGTGGATGGGGTCATGTGCTTCTCCAAATAGAATGTTGTTCTTTCACTTTAAGCTCTAGTTACTTTGTTCACCAAAATATATTATGCTTGAAATTATTTATCTAAAAGTACTATGGCTTATTAACCTCACACAAACACAGGTTGCTCAGCCAGTGCTGCAGTCCTTCTCTTCAACAATTAACAGTGAGTGCCGCAGAACCTGAGGCTTCTTAGGTCAACTGGATAGTGATAGCAGGAGGGGGATGCCTTTACATTCCAGCCACCAGAGACTAAGCTCGTGATATCCATTCACTGCCTTTCTGCTTAGGGATAGCAGGGGTGGAAACATTTCCACTGCAGCTGCTGTTGCTCAGCCCACTTCTCATGTCCATAATTTTGAGTGTCATTTTTAGTCCCAAAGTTACATACATTCCACATAAATGTGGAATCCTCTAAATTTTATTTTTCAAAATTATTTACATGAGAAAAGAATGCTGAAAAAGAGTTCTAGAAGGAGCTCTATACACTGAAGGAATGAATTCTACAAAATTTTAATTTTTCTGATGGACTAATATGCATCCCTCATTTTGGAACTTTTACATATTGTGTTCCACAATTAGTTTGTTTATGCTCATTTCTATGCATAAACACCATGGTATTTATCACCATGGTATCTGAATGCCTTGCAATTAAAGCTATGTCAAAATTGCCACTAGCAGGCAAATTTCTCCACACTTCTATTTTGAATTCCTGTAACATTTACCAGTGTTGTCAGTTACGGTAAATAGAAGTGGTTAATATCTTGTTTTGTATACACATAAAAATTTCAAATGTCAGTCTAATAAATCCCACTTCACCTCTTCAGAGAACAAGCCATCACCACTTACAATGTCAGATTCTCAGCTCTTCCGCCAGCTGCTTTTTTATGGCAAGGGAAAGAGAATGTAAAGACATCCTTGGTGGCTTGATGCAAGTACAGATGGTTTGATGTCATCTGAGTCTCCTAAGCAAAGGAGAAAACTACACAGTGAATTGCATTATTCTTGCCCACCACAGCTAGTGAGGGAAAGAGTAGGTGAAGAACATGAGAATTTGGAATTCATTAAAAAAGAGCTTTGGATAGGGTGGGGGAATTGGGAAGCAAGCAGTGACGAAAGAGATGAAATAATAATCTGTGTGGAAAAGAGAAGTGAAAGAGAACATAACTCCTAGGAAAAAGTAGGTTGAGTGTGAGACATGGAATAGTGAAGTTGATTTAGTTTCAACACAGGCTGAGGAAGAAGCAAGAAAAAGAAAACTGTAGGCAGCAATGCCAAAGGATTTGCTGACATGCAATTTGACATCACAAAGGATGAGTGTTAGAGGACAGGAAGAGAGAGCCTGGAGACAAAAATCCGAGAGGTAATGGGAAGGGCTTGGAGGACAGCAGGCAACAGCAATGTGAAGGGAGAGGAGAAATATGAGCCAGACTGAGTGTATTCTGGAGGAGAAAAATGAGTGGGAGTGTAGTGAGATGCAATGGGAGGAACAAGATAATAATCCATCAAGGCTGCCTCTTGGGTGACAGGAATGGGGAGATCCCTGTTGGACAGTGTTGGAAAGAAGGTAAGGGAAAAGCCAAGTGTCATTGAAAGCAAGGATATGGAGGAACTAGAATAACAAAAAAAAGTTGTGAACAGTGACTAGTCTGTTTCAGATGAATTCCCTGAGGAAATGGAAGAAGAATGGGGAAAACAAGGGATTTATTGGATGGAGGTTGGTGAGGGTGGACCCACTAGGCCATAGGATAGAGGGAGTGTTTAGTAGCACTTGAAAGACCACAATGGATGCCAGAGAGGAGGAAGTTCTGGAGTGCTGGCATGAGAAGAGAAGAACAGGATTAAACTGTGAAAATGGAATAGAATTGAGGTAAGAGAAGAAGCAAGTGAAGAAGTGCAATGGTTAAGAGAGAATTGTTGGGAATTTGGTAGAAGTGAGCTGTGGGAACTAATTGTAATTAAATTGTTAAATAAGCTATAAAAATTAATCAGAGTAAAAAAGCAACCTTGCAGGTGTTAAAGGTTAGATGCAATGCCCCACATGCCTGTAGAGGGCCTCTGGCCTTGTCTAAACAGACTATTTTCTTTAAGTTTCCTGCACTACCCTTAGTGCAGTTCTACTGATGGTATATATAGTATAGAAGAGGCAATTGTTAATTTCAGCATTTTAACTACTATGTCACTAGAACATAATCTGGGTAGGGCTAGACAACATGGTGGTGAGGATGCTGGTGATCAGCCTAAGCAAGAGCATGCATCATTGCCACCAGTGCCAGAACTGTATTGATGGAAGCAGTCATTAGAAATCTGAGGGAAAATTCTTGTACAGACACTTCTCCAGAATAAGAACCAAAATTAAAGTCTAAACCTTAGCTGTAAAAAAAATTGTGGCTGAAAGACAGCTGCTCCAAAATGACTAAAATATTAGAGATTTTTATGGAAACCTGATAATTTCAAATGCTAAATTAGGTATACAGTTAAGACAGCGTAGAACAACTCTGAAAGCTGACTTCCTTAACTGTTAAGACTAGAATTTTTTTCCACGTAACGATAAAGTAAACGGAAGGATGTTATTTTCAAATGAGTTGCAAATTGCTAAATTATCTGTAAAGTTCACTCACATTAGCACAGCTATGCAAGCTTGACTTCAAATTAGAGCTGGGGAAAATATTTGGGACAAAACTTTTTTCATCGAAAAATGTATATTTAGGTTCACCGAAACATTTCATAGATTCATGTCAAATTCACGACATTGTTTTGGCTGAAAAAATAAAAAATTCCCCAAAGTCAAAATGTTTTGTTCTGAGATTTTTAAAATGAAACATTTCAGTCTTTAATTTAAAAGAATTTTTCATTTTGAATTTTACTTGCTTATAAATTAAATTGTTAAAAAAAACCCTCAAATTGGATTGAATAAAATGTTTAAATCAACCTGTCATTTTTAAAAACTCTTTCATTTCATCGAAAAAAAGTTGTCAACCCAAAACATTTTTTTTCAGTTCAGCCTCCAAACTGCAAAAATTAGTTATTTGCACTAGTTATACTGAGAACATTTTTGTTTGGTTAGCATTACCATTCATCATCAGTGACACATTCAGTATGTGGAAAACAGATTTTGATATTGTTTTTGATAGACCACAACTACCATTTTGGACTACATTATATTGTGTAGTATTTATTTATTAATTAACATAAAAGTTTAAATGAAACATATGATAATTTCCTGTCAAAATTTTTGACAAAATCTATACATTTCTGTGAAATGTTTCAACTTTGTCAAATAAATATTTTCTAATTGAAAACTGTTCCATTGGGAAATTTGCAACCAGCAATATTTGTTTCCCTTGCAGGGAAGAGATTTATAGCTGAATACCATCCAATGCTGCTGAACAGAGAGAGAAAAATCTATTGATATAAATTCTTATGCATTATTGACTTGGTGTTTGAGCCAGAGTCATTACTAGAGCTGAGGAAATAACTGGCAATAAATAATATGTTCAATAAATTTCACCTAATTTTCTCTTCTAAAATAGTTTTTAAGCAGCTTACAATTTCCTCAAATTTAGTCAATATTCAAAATGAAGAGCAGAATAGAGAATGATTCTTAATCTCTCAATTGCACAGTATTCAGCATTTAGTTTCTTGGCTGGCATGAATACAGGTTCTTTTGCAAATAGTCATATGGGCTAGTTCAAAATTCACTTTCTGCAAATGTTCTGTGATATTCACTTAAAATGAAATTTTGATTTGAGCATGCCTACCAACAAAGTTTGGAACTGGAATGTTTGTTTAAAATTAACACACTAAGGGCACAAACAAAGCAGAAATTAATTAATAGTCTAAAGAATTACTCATTTTTACATCATTTTTAGCAATATATGCCCAACTGTAGTATGCATTCTTTCTTTTCCCGACTCCAGTTTAGGCACAGATTTATTTAAGTATTTATTTAACCTTAATAACAGACTGGGAGCAGGAGAAAGTTCTGGATTGAATCAGCTGATCACAATGTTTAACCATAATTTTGGATTTGTTTTATACATAACCATACAATTTCTTTAAGCTCTTGTTGTTTCTGCAATATCTTTTAGTGTTCTAAGATATACTTTAATGAAGAACAGAGAGGAAGGGCTGATGGTACTCCCTTAGTGGTGCTTATTAATTTTATAGAACCAAGCTGGCATTTAGCACTGATGTACTGTACTGTTTTCCACGGTGTTCTTATTGTGTATTTCTGCAGCGATATTGAAGCAAGCATCAATGACGCCTCTTTAACACTTTCAATAAGTAATGACATGGTGTACATTAGCAGATTGCTGGTGTCTGCCTCAGACACATCAGCAATCATAAGACTCAAAAAGGAGTGCCATCAGCTGCCTGGACAGTGCACCAGAAGCCCTGTTAAAGCTCTACTGTTTTGAATATATATAAAATGAGTTGGCTACAACTCACTGTCGAGTGCTCTCAGACATCCTGGTTATGTCTGGGAGTAAAATTGGTCAGGATCTCCTTTTTGAGGAGGTAAGTTTTGTGATTAAGGAATTGGAAAAGTGTTCAGATCTGGGTTCAATTCCCAGCACTACCTCAGACTTCCTATGTGACCTTGAGCAAATCATCCCCCTGACTGCACTTCTCCCCACAATAAAAAGGGAGATAATAATAATTCCCAACTTCAGAGTAATATTATACCCATTCAGACTAGAAATAAGTTAGACATTTTTAACAGTGGGAGAGATTAGCCATTGGAACAACTTATCAAGACTCATGGTGGATTCTCCATCACTACCAGTTTTTAAATCAAGAATGAATGTTCTTTCCTTCTAAAAGATGGACTCTATGAGTTTTATTTTGGGGACGTTACATGGCCTTTGTTATACAGGAGGTCAGACTAGATGATCACAATGGTCCTTGCTGGCTTTGGAATCTACGAATTGTTTGTGAGATGCTCAGATGCCACAGTGATGTGGACCTTCTAAATACACTGATAGATTTAAACCCACAGAAGTATCCAGCTAGCCCGTACTCCCTCACCTCCAACACACTTTCTTAAAGCTCCTAAACAGGATTTCAGAATCAACAAATGAAAGAGTATACATTTTTTTGGTAATCATGACTATCAGCAAATAGTTATGTCACTTGTTAGAACGCTGGTGGACATTGTTAATTATGTTTGAAGGTGAAAAAAGTCTTGCTAAGCATAAAAAATATGTAAAAGTATAATTAGGCAGGCCAACCAAGAATCTGAAGAACAACAAAGAAAAGCCACAAAACTAACTTTTTTTTTAAAAGTACATCAGAAGAAGGGAGCCTGACAAACGATCAGTAAGGCCCCTGGATCAGAGAGTGCTACAGGAGCACTGGGTGGAGACAAGGCTGTTGCAGAGAAGGTAAATGAATTGTTTGAATTGCAGAGGATGTGAGGGAGATTCTCACACCTGAGCCCTTCCTTTTAGGTGACAAATCTGAGGAGTTATCACAGATTCAGGAGTCAATAGAGGAGGTTTTGGAACAAATTGATAAATTAAACAGTAAGAAGCCATCTGAATCAGATGGTGTTCATCCAAGAGTTCTGATGGATTTAAAAAATGGTAGAATACTAACTGTTATATGGAACCAATCTCTTAAATCAGCCTCTGTACCAGAGGACTGGCACATAACTAATGTGATGATGATTTTTTTTAAAAAGACTCTGGAGGCAATTGTTGCAATTATAGTTCAGCAACCCTAAATTAAATAGCAGGCTAATTGGTTGAAAGTATAGTAAAGAACAGAAAGATCAGACACGTAGAGGAACACAATATGTTGAAGAAGAGTCAATATGGCTTTTATAAAAGAAAAACAATGCCCCAGCAATCTATTAAAATTCATTGAGGATGTCAGCAAACTATTCAGACAAGCGTAATCCAGTGTACTTGGACTTTCAGAAGGCCTTTGACAAGGTCCCTCACCAAACACTCTTAGCAAAGTAAGCAGTCATGCGATAAGAGGGAAGGTCATTCATGGACCTTTTAAGTGGTTAAAAGTTGGAAATAAAGGGTGGGAATAAAAAGTTAAGTTTTCAGATGGAAAGAGGAAAATGGCGGGGTCCCCCAAGAATCTGTACTGCGACCAGTACTGTCCAACATTTTCATAAATTATCTGAAAATAAAGGGTAAAGTGAGGTGGCAAAGTTTGCAGATGATACAAAATTACTCAAGATAGTTAAGTCCAAAGCTGACTGTGGTGAGTTACAAAGGGATCTCACAGAATGGGGTGACTAGTCAGTAAAATGGCAGATGAAATTCAGTGTTGATAAATACAAAGTAATGTGCATTGGAAAACATAATCCCAACTATCCATACAAAGCTATGTGGTCTAAATAAGCTGTTACCACTGAAGAAAAAGACCATGGAATCATCCTGGATAGTTCTCTGAAAACATCTGCTCAGTGTTCAATGGTGGTCAAAAAACAAAGAATGTTAGGAACCATTAAGAAAGGGATAGATAGTAAGACAGAAAATATCATAATGCCACTATATAAATCCATGGTATGCCCAAATCTTGAATACTAAGTGTAGTTCTAGTTGCCTAATCTTCAAAGACATATATTCAAATGGAAAAATTACAGAAAAGGGTAACAAAAGTGACTAGGGGGGATGGAACAGCTTCCATATGAGAAGAGATTAAAATGACTGGGACTGGTCAGCTTGGAAAAGAGGCAGCTAAGTGGTGATATGATAGAGGCCTATAACATCATGAATGATGTGAAGAAAGTGAATAAGGAAGTGTTATTTACCCCTTCATGTAACACAAGAACCAGGGGTCACCCTATGAAATTAATAGGCAGCAGGTTTAAAACAAACATAAGGGAGCACTTATTCACACAACACAAAATCAACCTGTGGAACTCATTGCCAGAGGATGTTGTGAAGGCCAGAAGTATAACTAGGTTAAAAAGAATTAGATACATTCATGGAGAGTTGGTGCACCAATGACTATTAGCCAAGATGTTCAGAGACACAATCCCATGCTCTGGGTGTCCCTAAACCTCTGGCTGATAGAAGATGGGACTGGATGACAGTGGATGGATCACTCAATAAATTGCTGTGTTCACTCCTTCTGTAACATCTGGCACCAGCTATGTCAGAAGACAGGATATTGGGCTAGATGGAGCATTGGTTTGACCCAATATGGCTATTCTTATGTTCTTATACAGAGAACACACATGATGCTCTGATGAATCCTTTATGTATTACAAAATTCAAAACTATTCAACCCAGCCATGCAGCAGAAAAGTCCACAGAGCCTAAACCTCCTCTAAAATTTTTTTAAAAAACTCCAGGATACAAATATTTTGAAGAGCTTTTTTCTTTATTTCTTTCACCCATCTTCAGGCAGACAGCTTGAGTTTGCTGAAAGAGATCTTCCCCATTCACCACAACAGTCAAAAGCCAAAGCATTGACACTATGTCCTCTTAACTGGGAAAAAAACCTGTAAGTGGCTTGTAAAACAAGGACACCTATTTTCATAATTTTTCTTATTGCTATTTAGACCTTCTGTTGCCAATGAGGAAAAAGAAACTTTAAAAATAAATATTAGAAACCTTGTGATAAATTGCCTGAATCTCCACAATACAGAGAAAATAGGGTAGGCAAGAGGGTCCAGGAATGAGAATCAAAAACTTGATTTTTTTTATTATTAATTCTTCCTCTGAGTGGCTGTTTATTTTTAGGGAGTTGCATAACCTATTTGTATAATGGGCTTGCAGTGCTGCCATCTTTTATACAGTGCTTTGAAGACAAAGGATGAGACCAATATGGTGAAAAATAAACTACTCTTTCCATTTAAACCATCCCAGCTTCTACCTTGGTCTCTCCATTTTGACAATTCCACTATCGTCCCTAAGTCTTAGTTTTGCAGTCTCAATCATCTTTTGACTCCTCCCTCTTCTTCACTAGAACACAATTTCACATTTCTAGAGTGGCATCAGCAATAAAAGGTATTTCTTCCATTTTTTCTCTTTACTCATCACTGTCTCTTATTCCACAAATGTATTTCCAAAATTTCTCAGCTGGATTAAAATTGGCATATTAATACATGCTACACTCTCTTAGTATGTTTAATTTTATGTTTGCATCCTGCACCTGTTCTTTTTTCTTTCAGACTAGAGTGAAACACTTAAACAGTTCAGTAAATTGAGCTATTTCTTCAGTATCAAGTATTACACATATAAAAATAAGATATGAAACAACAAATTAACTTGTTGTGGTTTATGTTTTACACTATGTATTTAACCAGAAAATCACATTTTCTCACAATTTGTTTTTAGTCAAAAAATAAAATGCTCAGTGTGAAGAGGTGTACAGGGAATTTTCAAAGGCACAGAGGATAGTTAGGGAACAGCTCTTATTGCAAGTAAATGATAGGTGGCTTTTCTCCCCTTCTGTGCCTTTGAAAAGCTCTTCCTTAATAACTAATGTCATTTAAACAGCTGTGAATATCCATGCAATTTGTGAAAAAATAGGATTTATAAACTTAATTTCTAAAATTATTTTTAATAGAGAACTCACAGGGTAAAAAGTTATTTCATAAAGGCAAAGCCTGACCAGCAAATTCAAATATCCCACTTTGGGTCATGAGGCAACTGAGATCGTAAATATGGCCATTAAAGCCACCTAATCAATGTAGAAACCATCTCCAGAGCTATTACATTTGATGAGTATTTGAGAACACCCTGGAATTGATTAGCCTTATTTGGAGGTAGGGAGGTACTGAGCTAACAGAAGGTCTCCAGAGATGAAGTAGGATTAGGAAATATGCTAACCATGTTTTCTGGCCAGAGCAGCTAGGCAAAAATGGGGGGGAGGGGGTCATAGATGCTCCAAGAAGAAAATGGTGATGGAGGCTGGCACCTTTGATGTAATCTTGATTATTTACGAAGAATGTAAGAAGTCCTGTTTCCCTGAACACAGGAGGAACCAAAGCAACAGGAAATAGTTTCTTTGTTTACAGCTCCAAACCTGTTAGCTAGCACCAGACCCAAAAGTCCCCTCTCTAGACTTCTCACAGGGTCACACGTTGCACTTGCACAGGCTGTGTCTGGCTTTAGGCCCATTGTCTCTGTTTTTGCCTCTTGCACATTCTTGTCTCTCTCTGAGTTTTTTCCTCCCTCTCATCTAAAACAATACCCAGCAAAACCCTCCATCCACATAGTTCTAATTTCTGGGTGGATTCACATATGCCTTTATTTTATGTAGTGTTGCTATAAAGGAGTATAACTGTTTCTTAGAGCTCCCACCAGCTTCAATGACATTTCACCCAACCCACAACAATAACATAACACTTGAGAACCACTGAGCCATTAGGAAGTTCGGCCTACTTAAGAGAGAGACAGACACCCACAAAAAAAGGCAGTGTAAGGGAACGGCAGGACACACTGTCAATTAGGACCAGAGGTGCCCCAGACTGACCGTTGTTTGTGAAGAAGTTTGTTCACTTTTGACTGAACTTAAATTAGCCGACCTTAGCTAGCAGCTGGACAATATAAAGCCTATGGTAATTTTAGGGAACCATTTATTTTTGTTTAATCCTGTTTTCTCTACTTTTTTTAAATTAAACTTGTTTTACTAAGAAATCTGCTGTCTGTTTAGAAAGATTCACCCATGGCTTCTGTCTCCAAGGAGAGATGAAAACACAGGTAATCTCACCCATAGGGCCCTGCAACATAAAGGAATCTGGCAGCCTCAGTCACCTTCCCTTCTTTTAAGGGCCAGGATTGTGGGAATCACTCCAGGTTAGGGCACGCTGCAGTAGGCAGAAAGATGGAGATAACACCAGTATTTCTCAGTAAAAATCACCAATGGCAGCCTTCCAAAGACACAGCTGTTTAAACACAGAGCTAACTAATTTTGGAATGTATATATGGTGGAAATGCACAGAGTCCCTGGGCCAAATCTGGTACATACAAGGTGCTGTATAATCATGGACCCTGATGCTGCACGTTGTTCCTGATGGGAGACTCTCTGAGTGAGTTGTGATTACCACTGGTCAATGAGAATCTGCATAGGTGTAGGGGGTCTGTTTGAATGGAACTGATTGCAGAAGTGAAGCCATAGGGACATGTTCTTTGCCCTCAGGCTTTCTTTTTAGCTGTATAGCTCTTTCATACACACTCACACTGGTAATGTGAGATATTCTGGGTTTCCCTTCATATTCCTCCAACACTCAGGAGAATACTTTTAAAGGATTTTTTTGTTATATATTTCTAAACAAATAGTTACCATCATACTATATATTCCCTGGTATTTCCCATCTGACAAGTCATTGATCTGAATTTCTTGGAATATACTTCCTCACATAATCTGTTTGTTATATCATACATTACCGGGAAAATATCATTACTGACATAAGTGCACAGTAGAGCAAATTAGAAGTACATTTATTGCACAGAAATTCAATATGGAAAGTATTTTGCATGAATCCACACACAACACTCCTGTAAACCAAGATTAGTTTTTTCAATTTTAGTAGATATCCCTCCTCGTGAGACTAAAAAGACCTTGGACAAAAGCTATATACATTACTTTAAAATCAGGCACCAAGACAAACAGCTCTAGTGTGTCACCAAGGGAACTGAAAGTAGTATAATGACATAGAATGGATAAATTGTTCTTCAACTAAGTGTATTACTTTATCTTCCTTTCTTCTGTCCACCACTCTGATTAGTTACATTAAAAGGCTTTCATACTGATGTATATATAGTATTGGAACTTCTATGGGTGAATTGTCTTTGTAGACTGGTTATAGGAGTCTCAATTGTTGCAGAGATGACAGTGGAATGTAGTTTACCCTTAACTAGTCAGAAAGAGAACTTATTTTATTAGCTTTCTGCAGCATCAGTTTGTTGAGTATAGCGTACTTGTACTGGTGCCAGACAATGTGATTTTCTTTCCAAAAGTACTGAGCGCTCATTTCTCCCACTGAATTCAGTAGGAAGTATGGATGCGCAACACTTCTGTAATTCTGAGCACTGGAATTTAGTATTTCTTCAGCATATAAATTCACTTGATTTTACTAATATACACAAGAAATTAATTAACCAATTAATTCAAAGACTAGTCAGTTGGACTACCTCTGATCCCTACTGAAAGAATACTATGGTTTTACTTAGTTATGTATCATGTTAAATAAATAGAACTGGGACCAATTAATATCCTACTAAGGTGGAATCAGATATTGAGCCAAATTTTTACTTAACTGTAAACTGGGGAATGATTCTTCTATCAAGGGGGATTTTCCTGGCTTCTATATTTCTTATCCCAGGACTGAATTTGGCCCATTGGCATTACAAACTCATTATTAGTGATCTATAGAAGTAATCACACAGTAAAGAAAGTGCATTTAAAAATGTAAGTGACAAACCAGGTTTTTGGTTAAGATTTTCAACGTTTTGTCAACTATTGTATTTTTAACACAATAACACAATTGACTATTGTATTTTGTTAACTATTCTGTTAACTATTAACTATTGTTAATGCTTTTCCTTTATACTGTGAAATAACCTGTCTATGGTGATCTCTCTTTTCCCATGTTTTTCTCACCATTCCAAACTTTGTATAAAATGAAGCATCAGAGTCTACCCTAATCTGTCTGTGAAACCCAAACACCCCAACCCAGAGCCAATGTGTGAGACTACAACACAGCCAACTGTTGGCCACAATTCCAGCTAAAATAGCACGTGTGGACTGAAATAGTGGCTGAAGCCTCTTTACAACACTTGAGCTATGTGATGGGGCCATTGGATATGCACACATATGTATCCTACGCACTTTCCCAGGTCCATTTTGCCTACCCCATTCCAGCCTAGATGGATCCTTTCCCCCAAATGCATAATGTCCCCTAGTAGTGACTCAGTAACACAGAGGGCTGTGTGCTGTCTCTCCATACCACAAGTAAACGTCTTCCAAAGAGTTCTTGAAAATTTGAAAGAGTAACTGACTCTAGCTTGGTGATTGGAATGGAGTTTTCATGTAGAAATAATGGGCATAGTATATTTCAGTTACCTAAAAAGCTTTTTTTTGTTTGAACAAAAGGTTGAAGATCACATACTCTAAGCTTGAATGAACATCTTCTGTAACTTAATCATTTTTACAATAATAGTATCACCATGACTTACCATTAGTAATATCCTCAGTTGGCTTTCAACTTCATCAACTACTTTTTCTGGACAGCTTCCTCCTTCTTTTGGCATATTTAAAAAGTTTAAGGTTATTTTACCCTGCTACTGCAGGTTTATGTATATTGATCTGCTCTCTTAACAATTCCATCTTGGTTGTGAATTACATTCTCATCTTCTGCTAATACTACATTCATCTGATTTTTTCCCCATTAGCCTGATTATTTTTGGTTCCTTTAATGCTTTTATTCTGCAAATGGATTTTTTTGATTTTTTTTTCTCCTGTTGCAGCATGCTGCCTGTTCTTTTTCCTCTGGTTTGTTATTGTGCCCCAAGCTATTCATATGCCAATGTTAATTTATTTCTGTTTAAAATATTCTTCATTTTCAAGTAGCAGACTGAACTCTCATAGCAAAATCTGTCGAAAAAGAAGAAATGCATGGCGGTTCACCACCTTACCTGGAATTGCCTTTTGCACATGGCAGTACACTGAAATAAATTGGAGATTTCATTTTCCTTCTATATGTTATATTGATAAGAGGAAGGGGAAGATCCTCAGCCCCAGCAAGGGATAAAATGCTAATGAGACATTAATGTTTACAACGTTAATCAGTTAAGTGTAGTCTTGGAGTTTTGTGTCAAGTTAACAATGGCAATACCATTGTAACTATCATTAAATAAGAGTTTAACAAGCAGGGCCCCTGTCCCTTTGCTTTCTAAGAGGTCTTTAAATATATTTAGTTTTTTCCTCTTCCTCCCCTGCTATTTGAATGTCACATATTCAGCACCTCATTTTGATTTTCTTTAAGTAGTTTTATTTTCAGTGTCTGAAAAATGGTTTTATGTTTATCTGAAACTCATTAACTCTCTTTACAATCCCTCATCATGATCGGATGTATATTATGAGATGGGGGATGACAAACAAATCGCGACGATGAATGGGAGAATATTCTCTTTGCTTCCAGTACAGGGTTCTGCACACCTGAGGACTCTGAGGTCATTGAGACTGTCACTTCCCAGAGGCTTTTCAGTGACAGCAAAGTTTAACACAGTTTTCACAATCTTTTTGAGAAGTCAAGCAAGGGTGATCCCAAAAAAAGAAATGGGGACAACCCTGTCTGCCCTGTCCTTTTCCCCCTACTCCACCGCCAGGCCTAGAGGAGAGATTGGGCCCAGATGGCACTCTGTTAGCACAGGATCATGAAGCTATGTTTATTTCTGTGCTCCATTTTTCAAATGGGCCTTAACCCAACTTCCATTTGTGTTTGTGCAGATCACTGCCTGCTTAGGTGATAGAATTTACATACTCAACTGCATCACATCTGTGATGGTGATGTCCTTGTGATAAACTATTATGTACTCCTATGCTGCATTGCTTGCTTTCCACTTGCTAAAACTAATCCATTGGGATGGAATTTCAACATTCCAAACTCCTGAGCAGCTTCAAATAGCTACTTTACTCAGCACCCTTGTCTAAAATTACTCCTACTGTCTCACCACCTCTACCTCCCCATCCCCTCAAAAAAAAATTACTATGTTCCAAGACCCAGGCTAGACAAGATTCAGTCTTGGGATAGTAATGGATTTAAGGTCCACTATCTCAAACCTAGCAAAAACTTTATACCGTCATATATATTTAGGGTAAAATCCTGGCCCAATTTTACATTGAATTCAGTGGAGACAGGATTTCATTTTTCTTTCATTTTAGCTCCCAGTCTTCTACTAACTCTGTTATGAACTTCTCCCTTAGTAGAGAGGAAAATAGTTATTTGGTCAGATTCTACCTCATTAGTAGCAATAATACTGAACTTACACATGTGTAATAGAGATCAGAATCTCACTCATTGTTCTTAAAAATTCTCGGTACTGGACATCTGTTATAATATATAACTTGTCTTTAAAATATAGACTGAATGTACAATATAAAAACTAAATTATTTTAAAGTAAACTCCAGTAGAAAATGTTAATAGTTTTATTGTTAACAGTTTTCTATTGATTCCCAGCAGTCACAATTACCATATCCATTGGTGTATTGGGAAGGTTTCCCACAGTAAAGATAAAGAAAGCTTTCTAATGAACAGTGAACAACAAATGGAAAAATATAAATAGAGATGTCATGAGAGACCAAGCTAAATATTTCTCCCCATCTGGCTACTATTAAAACTTTATGCTAGGCAGTAAAACACTTATGAAAAGGTTTTGGAACCACTTTAGAAAGGAAAGCTAATATGAAGGATCAGAGATTAGGCCATTTCCATTAAGTACAATATAATTCTTACCCTAAAAAAAAAGTAGAGAAAAATGATCTTAAAAACATGCTGTATTTAAGCAGATGAAGATTTTTCTTTAGATTGTCTCTAATTTCAGGAGTTATTTAAGTAGTTTCCATCTTATCACAAGACAATAGCATTGGCAGCTGAAGGAAGTGACTTTCAAATTTGGTGTCCAAAACTTGCCTTGATATATAAAAAATTCTTTGTCCCAAACTGTTTTCCAAAACATCAAGAACCATTGTGATCTACTTCCTCCTCTAGACTCTTAGTACTAAATAACCCAGACTTATAAAAATCCAGTTATTTTTTAAGGGAAAAAATGCCAATACATTGGGCTGCATAATCAGTTAAATTATGTGGCTTTCATAATGGCTTCCTTTGTAACAAAGAACCATACAGGACAGATGAGGGGTCAGCCCAATTCTTATGAATAATACTCTTGCTTCATAACTATGTTCCGGATAGTTTCACAAGCCATTTCATCACAAAGTGCTTACCTTTCTGTCTTCTCCAGCTAACTAAAGGTTAGACTTCAGTCACAACCCTTTCTTTCCAGTAGGCTCCTGCTCAGTTTGTGATTTTGTCCACAAGAGGTAGAAGGGATGTAACAACCTGCATAAAATTTGGAGGAAGGCGCAGAAGTTGCAGAAGAAAAGAGTTTAGAGAAAGCACTAAGAAGTCAGTCTGTGTGCATAGGGCTTGAATGCAAGCAGCAATTGTAGAACTACTGTAAATAATTTCCTTAATAAAAAGCCAGTGTAGTTTTAGAATTTTGGAGCCCTCTTGTTATTACCAGCATGTGGTACATGAAACTGGTGGTAGCAATCCGCATAGTGAGATCCACCACAAGGAAAAGTGTGTGCTTAACAGGAAAACAAACAGCAGTTAGGAACAGAGCAAATAAGCAATATAGAGGGACCTAGAGCACCAGAAAAGCTTGATGTCAAGGCAAAAAATCTTACATGTACATGGCAGCATTGGAAGCAAGATTTGATTCTGTATAAAGAGCTGACTAGATTAATCAATTCACAGATTCTAAAGCTAGAAGGGACCACTGTAATCTTCTAGTTTTACCTCTTGCATAGCACAGGCCATAGAACTTCCCCAAAATAATTCCTATTTGAACTAGAGCATATCTTTTAGGCAAACATCCAACCTCAATTTAAAAGTTCTCAGTGATGAAGAATCTGCCACAATCCTGGCTAAATTGTTCCAGTGGTTAATTATCTTCACTGTTGAAAAGTTGCACTTTATTTCCAAACTGAATTGTCTTGCTTCAACTTCTAGCCATCAGATCTTGTTATACCTTCCTATGCTAGACCGAAGATCCTGTTATCAAATACTTGTTTCCCATGTCTGTAGGTATTTACGGACTATGATCAAGTCACCCCTTAACTCAACAGTTCCCAACCTAGGGTGCAGGACCTCCTGGGGGGGCACCAAAGATTACAGGGGGTCCATGAGGCTTCCATAATATTGAGGTCATTTAGCCACCTGAGCTCAATGCTGGACTCAGCCCCCAAGCTCTGCACCGGCTGGAGCAGAGGAGCACCCTCGAGCTCTACTCTGGCTGGAGTGGAGGAGCAGCCTCTCCAGCCATGCACCATCCAGGTGCCTGGCCAGAGGGGAGCAGCCCCACCCTAGTGGAGGCCTGGAGCGGCCCTGGCCACCTGCCAGGGCCCACCTCCATTACACTCTGTCCATTAGGGACGGGAAGAGGCAGTGCCAAATGGGGCATGCGGTGGTGGCTGCACCAGGGAAGGCTCAGCTTCTTACTCAGGTAAGAGTAAATTATTATTATTATTAATGTAATTTAGTGTTATTATTATTATTATCATCATTATACGTGTTTATAGTCATTATGCGTGTTTGTAACTGGTGAGGAGGGGAGTCGGGAGAGCATGCTAGTGTTAACTAGTAGGGCTTTTTCACTCAAAAAGGTTGGAAACCACTGTTCTTTGATAAACTGAATAGACTCAGGTCTTAGAGTCTCTCACTACAAGGCATGCTTTTCAGTACTTCAATCATTCTTGTGGCTCTAATCCCTCTCCAGTTTGCCAACATCTTTCTTGAATTGTGGACACCAGAACTGGATAGAATATTCTGGTAGCAGCCACTCCAGTGGCAAAGATAAAGGTAAAACCTCTCTACTCCTACTTGAGATTCCACTGCTTTATCCAAAGATCACATTAGTCCTTTTGGGCCCAGAGTTGCAGTGGGAGCTTATGTTCAACATATTAACCACTATGACCCCTAAGTCTTTGTCAGAGTCACAACTTCTCAGTATTCAGTCTCCAATCCTGTGAGTATGGACTGAATTCTTTGTTCCTAGATGTTTACATTTAGCTACATTAAAATGCACATTGTTTGTTTGTGCTCAACTTACCAAGTGATCCATTAGTGAGACCATACTCTTCATTCTTTACCACTCCCCCAATTTTTGTGTCATCTGCAAACTTGATCAGTGATTTTATGTTTTATGGGGGGATAAAGAGGAGAAAATGAAGGTACAGCTTTTTTACTGTTTCAATGGGCAAAAAAGGGGCAAGAAGCAAAGGAGATACCAGTGCCAGGAATAATGCCTGAAACACTGGAGCAGCTGAGTACTGTGTTTGTGTACTGTGACCCCCCCCAAGCACAATGAGATTGTAGAGATTATGTGGGATTTGGTTTATTTATTTCCAAAAACCAAGAAGCAGAAAAGGGAATATATACTTGTATTAAAGAGCTGAAAACTGTGGAGACATTAGAGAGCCTAACCAATGAGAGGATTGTTTATGGTCACATGATTCCAGCTTAAAGAAGAGCTTGACAATGTTAAAGAAGAGCTTGACAATGTTAGAGAAATGCCTCCAAATAGCAAGCATGGCTGAAATGTCCAGGTCAATAATCAATGACAGGCACTATTGCAGAACAAGTATGCATACTCAAGCTAAGGGAATGCAGGAAGCAAGAAAGAGACTGACCCACCAAGAATGCGGACATAGTATATACTGTGGAAAGTAGCATCAAAGGCAGTAAGAAAAATGTCCAGCCTATAGGCAACGGCACAACATGTAATAGAAAGTGAGAGCCTGAGACATGAGGCCTAGTATAACAGGCCAGGTATGAGGCCTGAACCAAAGTAGCAGTCAAGCCCTGCTTTGGTTAGCAGAGTCAAGCTGTGGGCCTATTTTTAAGATCACAGGAACTTGACAGAAAACGCCTCAGTATTCCTAGGAGCAGTAGCAGAAACACAATATTGTTACAAGCAATAGTACTCCTAACTCCCACGATACATAGTGACTGCAAAAATACAATCCTGGAAGACAGGACAATTGCTCCCCGAACAGAAATACAATACAGAGAGGCAGTACGCGCTCTCCCCAAGATACAGTAGTGTACAAACACAACTATGAGAGACAATACAGAGACACCCGACCTTAAGATAGAGGAGACGGGCTGATGGATGCAGATGCTGTGCTTGATTTGGAAGTAAGGTATGGAACAATAGCTGATTTATGGGCTGTGCTTAACAATGTTTGTTGATTCAGCTAGCTGCAGAAGCTGAGACATCATTCAGAGGAGAACTCACACCAGCAGGTATGCCCTGACTGACAACACAAGGGATGTAGGGGGAAAAGAACCATGCAGTCCCAATAGGAAAAAAAGTAAATGCAGTGATCGATAATGTAGAAACTTCCAATGAAGTAGGATATGTGCAGTGTGACTTTATTACACCCAAAGAATCTCAGTGTATACACAATGAAGAAGGCTGCCAGCCATTCAACTACTGGCAGCCATATTTACAACTATGTTATTGGATCAATTTGCTTCCAGCTAGATTGTGGAGCCAGCTGTAAAGTAATCCCAGCAACACTGATTAGCAACTCTATTAGATTGGACAACTGTGACCAAGTGTTTATGATGCACAATAAAACTATTCTGAATCCAGAAGGGGAAATGCAGTAGCTCAATAAGAAACTTACAAAGCAAGATGTTAGCATTAGGAGTTTATAATAGTGAACACACAGGAATACCTGGGCTATAGGGTAGTGCAAACCATGGAATTGATAAGAGTATAACTCTAGAATGCTAGAGAGGATGGAGAACAGTCATCAGGTGCTCTGTCCAGCATTCTAATAGACTACATGGATATATTTCAGGGAGATAGATGCTTAGAAGACAAATGAAGTAAAAAATAGACCTCCATGTGTAGCATGTGAGATTACTAAAACACAGTGCTCCATTATCTGCAGTGGAGATGTTGAAAGAACTGTCAAGCCTGCCAAGAGGCATCATTACACCCATTGAAACTAGCACAGAGTGGATCAGAAGCCTACCAGGTAATCTGTATTGACCCTAAACCTTTAACAGAGCTACCCATTACCAGCAATTGAGGACATATTGCCCAATATATCCAGGGCAAAATTGTTCACTGTTTGTGATGCCAAAAATAGGTTCTGGCATACTAAGTTAAATGAGTCATCCAACCATCTGACAACTGTCATACCTTTTGGAAAGTACTGATGAGTATGAATGCCTATGGGCATTGGGCCAGCCCCAGAGGTGGTTCCTGTGTAAACTGAACCTGGTACTAGAGGAACCTAGGTACCAAGATTGTATCCAATGACACTCCTATGATGAGAGAAGGAGATGTCAAGAAAAAGGCAATTCAGTGACAAACCTAAACAGGAGTTGGGAATAGATTAGTCTTAATGCAGACCAGCTGAAACTGAAGAGAACTGAGGTCCCCAATACTGGATATCTGTTGACAAGTTCTGAGGGACTGCAGCTGCATCCCGAGAAACTAGAACCAACGAGGAAATTCCCAGACTAAAGAATGTAAATGGAGTCCGCTGACTTATAGGTATGGCCAACTGTTTCCTGTGAACACTTGAGACAGTTATCACACAGTGTAGGAATGGTCAGAGACCCAGAAACAAGCTTTAAAAGAGCTGGACTGGTCCTCATTTATGATTTTGTTTAAAGTACTACAGCCTTGCGGAGCAGCTGGAGCTACGAGGATATACCTCAGAAGAAGGCCTAGGAGCAGGACTAATGCAAAGACCATAGCTTTTTCAAGTAGTTTCCTTACAGAAACAGAAAGGAGATATACTACTGTCTATGCTTTTGGAATGAAACAATTCTATCAGCTCACCTTTGGGCACAAAGGAGACATGCGGACTGATCACAAGCTAATAGAAAGCATCATAGAAAGCTGAGTGCACCCAAGCAACTACAACACATGTCGTTTGTAGACTATAATGGGGTTCAAAAAAGGACTAGATAAATTCATGGAGGATAAGTCTATTAATAGCTATTAACCAGGATAGGTAGGGATTGCTGTTTGCCAGAAACTGGGAATGGGTGATGGGATGGATCACTTGATGATTACCTGTTCTGGTCATTCCAACTGAAGCACTGGCACTGGCCACTGTTGGAGGATAGGATACTGGGTGTTGGGACGGTGCTCGGTCACTACATAGTATCACAATGGACAAGTTTGGTGAGTGTGAGTGCTAGAGAATTCTGGGAGCAGGGCCTCGTAGCACTAGACTGTGGAAAATCACTGAAAAGGCCAAACTTGCACTTGGCATCAATGTGTGTCACAAATGTTTGGCCAGACTCTGTGTAAGCAGCTATGTTGATGTGGAAGACCAAAGGTCACGGTCAGCCAATGGCCAGTTCTCCTGATGTGTGCATGTGGAGGTGTGTAATGGTGAATCTGGGGCTAGCTGACCTGGGTAAACTGACCATATAGAATGACATGACGTCACGTGCTTAAAGGGGAATAGTTTATGGAAAGTGCATATCAGCCAATCCCTGCAGACCCTTCCCAAATTATGAATTACTTGAAATATGTCAGATAATTCGCTGTCAAAGCATATTTTGGGGACATGTGACTGCTTTGAGAAGAGAGCATAAGTACTGGGAAAATCACATGGTATCTATATCTCATATATCCAAGAGGGCCAGTGATACTGTCAGACAGCAGAGGGATATGAGACCAGAGGGCCTCAGAGTAACCTAGACCTTGCTCTGAGGGATCACAGATCAGAGGGCCTTGGGATAGCCAAGATCCCACTACAAGGGACTCAAAAAATAGACCAAGGACCTGAGGGAACCTAAAGAAGGAAGAGACAAACTTCACCTCGGAGTGGTAACTATTCTGCTTTGCTTACCAATCAGGATACTGTGTGAGGCCAGCATAGTTATTGAGGTTTATGCTTGGGAAATTGAGGCTTACTAAGGAGAGGCATTGTATAGTACTTTCTATTTGTCTGTGATACCTGCTTTTCAATAAACAGCTCTGCACAGAAGAGATTGAATCCTGGTCTTCACTGGTATGGTTATTGGGTGCCCAGCTGTGGACACATGAATTGATCTGAACTGATCCCTGGCCCAACACTGGGCTAGAAGAGCCATTGGTCTGACATAGAATGGCCATTCTCTATTTGATGGAAAGGACTCAGCAGGAGAGATTCAGTATGGTTTCCTCTTCACTTTGACCTGTTCCTCCAATTTTGGGCACTCATGCACTGAGATCAGTGAGCTAACTGATGCATTGATTGACACCCCTATAATATTTAGTGAATTTCTATTTTTAAAAAAGCAGTTTTGAAGGCCAGATTTTCTAAAACTGACTTTTTTTCCACTCTTCTTTTTTTCATCCTTGGAGCCCCATGTTGAATTAAACTCCAATGTAGCTAAAGAAGACTGAATGGGATGCCCTTACAAAGGTGATCCTTCATCTACAGGAATAATTATTGAAGAATATTATTCAGGGAATGTAGAAACTGAAACCAAGAAGATCAAATCAGCAATAAAATTTAAGATATTTATTTTCCTCTCCATTAGCCAGTTATCTTTTGAGACTCTAATAAAAGAATTATTATGTTGAATATAATTTACATATCAACATCACAGAAAAGATCTCCTTTCATCTTAACAAAGCCCTTTGCACACTGTTTCATTCCTAATCACGGCTACAGTTCTGATCAGCATTATTACCCAAACATTCTGAGGGACATACTCCTGTGGTTAGCAGTACTGGAAATGTCCATCCCTAGGGGTACTTTAAATCTTTTTAGAAAAAAAATAGATCTGAAAAATGGCCAGAATGTAGTTACATAGACTATTCCTCCATATACCTGGCAAAGCATTTCCAGTATTCTATTAAGCATAAGCACTAAGTGACCATTTTTCTGCCCATACTCCTTCATCTCTGAATGGGGTAACAGTATGGCTGAAAACATAGGAAGAATATTTCTTAAGAAAATATAAATGCACAAAGGCTTATCAAAGCAAGACTCATAAAACTGGATTTTGCAGAATGATATGATTAAGACTATTTATGAGTCTCACATATAACACAATGCACTGACTTGTACTGATAATATTGCCATTACAAATCAAGAGTTGTATGCGATGGGTCAGATCCTCATCTGCTGTAAATCAGTATAACTCCATTGACTTTCATGTAGCTATGCCAGCTTATGCTAGTTAAGGATAGTGGCCAGCAATTTGATAGACCCTTCTTTTTATACTTGCTAAAAGAGCAAATTAAATATGATTTACTATACAGTTATCTGAACAATAAATTGGTCAACACAGATGACAAAAAAAGTTTGGATTTGTAAATTTCTCACTAGTAGTTCAGCATACCTGGTTCTTTTTGAGATTTAATGTGGGTCTGTGGGCTTTTAGTACCTCATAAAATTAGGCCCATATTTAATGTGGACAGAAAATCTCCTTTCATGTTTCTGTCACTTTCTCTTTTATGGTATATACAGTCAGTGATTCAGTATACGATATACCCAATGCTTGAACTGGGGAATGGATCAGGGAAAGGTAGCTGAGAAGTGGTTGCACATGCATCCATTTCCATTCTGCTGCCATCTGAAAAAAAGGAGATAAAATGTTGGTGCATAACCTTAGTTTTTAGACCTGTACCTTAATTTAATCTATAGTAATTATATTCCGATTATTTTGGACCCATTTTTAAAAAGATTTTAGTGGCATGAAACAATCAGGGTTTAGTGACCTCCAACCAATAATGTTGTTTTCTGAAAATAAACTTCTAATGCTTTAATCTCACATGGTGAAGATCTGGAGAATGCCTTTGGCCATCACCTCAGAGCATTTAATAATAGCAGCCGAGGCAGCAAAAATAACGTATCTGTTTCAGAATTTCATGAGTGATAGCATTTCATCGGAGTACACTTTGTTGAAAATTCTCTTGGAATTGCACTATGAAATCACATGCTATATAACACAGCCTAAAGGAGATTGACACTTTCATGCCAAATGTAGTGTGCAAAAAAGCCAATCTGTTCTCATTTACACCACCATACATCTGGACTTCCTCCCTTTTAATGGAACTCTTCTGGCATGATTCCTGATTTACACTGATTAACTCTGATTAACTCAGAGCAAACTTTGACTCTAAGGCTTTCTCTCTTTCTTTACATGATCAAAAAGGGGAATTCTCATGCCCATCTTTAAAATTCACAGCCTATAATGTGGTTGACAAAAGAATATCCTTAGTTATGTTACACAACTGAAAAACAGAAAAGCTGAGTTCTATTCCTGTGTCTGCAACAGATTTTTTGTGTGACCTTGAATGAACTAGCTGAAACTGATGCCTCATTTTATCCATCCATATGAGGAGAAGAATACTTCCTAGTCTGACGGGGGTATTATGAGCTTAATTCATTTATATTGCCAGCCCTTTGTCAAGCAGTAGCACATGTCAGAACCTTGCAGGTCAGCTTCCTGTTGGAGGAGAAATCAATGATGCGGTCAGTATATTCTTGTTACAATTTGTTTATTTACACATGGACATGGATCCTGGAATACAGGAGATCACAAACAGCATGCAGGCAATCCCTCCTTTCAGGAATCTCAGCTCAGCACCAACCCAGGGTTCCCAGGGAGCAACTCTGCCTGAACAAAAACTCTTGCTACTCCACACAGGTCCCTTAAGGAACTGCAAAGAGCAAACTCTCCTGCCGCTCCACACAAGTCCCTCAAGGAACTGCAAAGGAAACCTGACAACACATCATTTTCTTCCAAGAATAAAAAGCTGCTTACTTGCTAAGAAAAAGAACATGTAAGACTCTGTAAAACAGCACCATTTGGAGCCTTCTTGCCAAAACGAGATTGATAAATGCCTTGAGGTCCTTTGATGCAAGGTCCAATAGAAATTAGAAAACACATTTGAGCTGTTTAACAGGACATAAATGATGCAACTCCATTACACTCTTGTTAAGGCAAACATAAAAAGCTTCAAGATTCCATGGTAAATAATACTCAGTGAAAGGCTCTATACTTTGTCCTCTTCTGTTACAGCTTTATAAGCAAAGATTACATCACCCAGAGCAACGTGTTGGAAGTCAATAGCAGCTGTGGCTGCCCAGCTTTTCTAGAAATCAGGACACTTATTTAGGTTACCAAATGGAGACCCCAGTATTTGAAAATGTTGGCAGGAAATCAGACTTTATATATGTTAGAGCTAGTTAAAACAAACTGGAAATTTTTGCCAAAAAAAAAAAAAAAAAAGGACCCTAAATGGGTGAATAATTTCTGATTTTTTAAACCACCTCTAATATTTATTTATTTAGATTCTGGCTTTAAACAAACTCCATAATAAAAATTGACATCCAAAGTTCTGGCCAACCTCTGCATATTTTTAAAACTACAAGATTATGGGAGATACAAAGTGAAAATCAACCATAGCAGCAGCATTTCTTCCTCTCACACTCCCATACATCATTAGAGCATCATTAGAGCATGCCCAGAAGGTCAACACATTGGGCCTTTTTGGATTCTGATGAACAAAGTATTGCAAAGAAAAGGGGCCCTTTTAAGAGGGATCAAGCTCAAAGGCCTCTGCTGATCGCATCCGTAGTAGTTTGGCATGGGGAGAGAGGCAATCTCTCATGGAGGCTGATTCCAAGTCAGTTAGTGTTTTGTTAGTCCTTAAATTCTATGAAGAAACCAATAGGCAGCAGTGGAGTTCCCAGAGCCCTGGTAACATTCTGCCACTAAGAGGCACTGAAGTTTCCAGACAGAATTGAGGTGAAGCTCCAGAATGAGCATGCCACAGTTATGCAGTCTCAGGGTGACAGAGGAAGGAATCTGGTAGCAAGGTCTGCACCTGAAAGATAAAGTTGCAATCTGCCGGCTAGGACATGTCTACATGTAGTCATTCAACAGCAGATAGGGATCCGACACTACCAACATATGGTGTAACAGGGTGATGAAGGATGGGTAAAAAACACCGTCAATCAGAGGGAGGCGATTTCAGCTTTTTTAGCATCTTCAGGTTGTTTCATCTAATCATTGAAAATATAGAGCTTAAGTGATGCATAGGCTATGTGTGAATTTCACCTCCTGGAGAGTACTTATTGTAGTAGAAAAAGAGAGCCTGGAGCACAAGGCATGGTGTAAGTCCTGAGGCCTGAACCAAAATCACAAATGTCAGGCCAGCTACAAGCAAATGGCTCTAGCATTTCAAGTTCACTGTCCAGGACATGAACTTAGCAAGAATATGGCTGGCATAGTTAAAACACCGGTGCTCCGAAGAAGTACTAGGCACTAAGTATTCATATATACACATTTCAGAGGGGCAGTACCAGACCACCCCAATTCCAATGATGGTATAAACACACTCCCCAAAGATGGGGGACATAGACCCCTCCTAAAGAGAAGGTCAAGATGATGGATAGAGATGCTTTGATCAAACCAGTGGGTACAAGGTGTAAGGTGGACACTAATCCATCAGAATGGTACTAACTTCTTTGTACCCGTGTGTAAAAGAGCAGTCTCTGGAGGAGTGGCTGTGTCTGGCTGAGAGGGCAGTGATAAGTCCCACTGCTGACTGAGCCACGTCTACTGTAGCAGGCATAGATATGTTAGTGTCCTCCTAGAGTCTGCCAGATACTAGCAGTAAGTGCCTTAACCACTGAACTAAACCTGTGATCTTTCTGGGTGGATCGATCAAAGTCTGCTGTGCCAGCTATCTCAGGCCAGAGCTGGTAGAGCACACAGAGAGAACACGCACGCAGCCAACCACTGCCAACACTTATGTGAATATCTCCACTGAAGCCAAATAGGACTATCTGAGTGAGCAGGCATTGCTTAATATGAGTAAAGATTACAGGTTCTGTCCCATAATGAATAAACACCTACTCCTGCTGAAGGCAATAGCAAAACCTCCATTCACTGCTATGGGAATAAAATCCAGCCCTTTGAGCTGTTGAACAGGAATTAACATCAAATTCATTTTTCAATACTTACAAATCTCTGGTTATGCTAGTGAATTTTCATAACAATCTTTAATATTATATGAGGACAGTACTAAACTGTGTTTCTGCATGATAAGCTTTGTATAATAAACCTTTTCATAGCAGAATAAATATTGTTACTGGATCATAAATCCTGTTACAGCCCTGACCCCATTTAACTGTCATAAAAAGGAAATTGAATACTAAAATTTTCACGTAAAGCCAGAAACTCCAGGAAAGTTTGAATGGTGTTTTTAGCTCAATTTACAGTGTCCCGGAATCCTGTTCTGTTCTTAACCAAGATCTGAAACAACCAAAATAGGAATTTTCCTCAGGATTTTAAACATAACTAGTGTACACTGAGCCACTCCATTTAGTGTTGTTCTTTTTGAGGTGGGCCAACTGCAAAGTTGGTTGTATAAAATAAAACTTCTCATTCTTTATCTCGTTCTTTACACAGAGTCTTAATGCATTAAAGGCTCCCAGTAAATTGAGGCATAATAAACCCTACATGCCTATGCCATTCTTCACAGGTCTCAGAATAATGAGTGATTTTGCTGTGTGTACTGTAACAGCTAGTGAAAACGGCAGACATACAAATGCAATAGTGCTCTTCACTCAGATCAGTGAAAAAGGAAAGCCACCCAGTGGATTATTTTTAAGCATCCTATATGATATTGTGTATAGAACACTAGATAATAATGTGAGAACAGTCTTATGTACATTTTGTAACTGAATCATATGAGGGAAGAGTTAATCAGACAGGAAACTCAGAGCTCACATGTAAGATGGCATAAAATACATGTTCGTAGGTAGGTATAAAGGAGTTTAAGTTGAAATCATTGCAAACTCAGAGGAGTTGGAAAAGAAGTGGGAGTTAAAAATAGGAGTGGTTATCTTAATTTATAATCTTCTAATACCATCTTGATACCTTTTCTGATACACTCTTGGAATACTCTTTAGCCTGCAAGTTGTACCAACTTAGCCTCAGCACTTAGTTTGACTCTTAGGGTTCCATTTTGTTTCAACAGCAAATGACATGAAAGCAAAATATGAGGGTATAATATAGACAATAGCAGTGTCAATACCAAGGTGGAGTGAGATGGATTAGAAAGTTCATAGGAAATGTTACAAGTTTTGAGGCCATTACTGAAACTGGTCAGCAGATAAGGAAATGTTCTGAAAATGTAGCATAAATTGGATGGATGCTTTAGACCCAAAGTGAAAGTATCAACATATATCAAGTAGTCCAGATCAATTTCTCTGCTACCAGAGGACAATATATACTTTTCAAGACTATTACCCAAAAGCTGTATTAACAGACAAATACTCAGATAGCTCTGTGAAAAAGGGATGAGTGCCTGGAAACTAAGGATTCTTGGGAACACATTAATATGAGAGGTCAATTCACTCATGAAGCAAAAAAAGAGACAGAAGCAATTGAGCTGTAACTTGGCATGACCTGGCTAATGCAAGTGGTTCTATTCCTCATGCTTTAATAAAGCTTGCACTTAGCAAGTTTCATGTTCCCTGAAAAGATTCAGCCACTTATTGGCAAGTATTAGACCTTTTTGTAGTGAAAGAAAGTGAAAAGAAGTGAAAGAAAAACTGAAAGACTGACTATTAAACCTGCAAAAGAATAAGCTCTATTGGCTTGTGTCTGATCTCTTACAAGTCCCTGTAAATAAGAAATAGTGGAATTGTAGAGTGGTAAGTGATAACTTTATAAGGCAAATGGAAAGATTCCTAAAGAGACCTTCAATAAAGGTTTTTTCAATGCAAGTAAACAGAACAAGCATGCTGTATACATCAGGGACCCATGTAAGTCCATTATTTACCTTTTTAAAGGGTTACCATTGCGCCACTCAGGGTCTGATTCATCTTCTTTTGAAATGACAAACTCTTATTGACTTTAGTAGCAGCAGGATTGGGGCCTCAGGTTGCAAAGTGATTCCATGTTTGATTTGACTGTGCAACTAAAGAGGAAAATGGTGTTCTCAGTACACATTATTTCAATTTCTTTCATAAACTACCCAACTGAGTGTCTTGTGGTTAAGCAGGTGGCAATGATAATGCTAACAGTGCCAAACACAGACCAACCCACAAAGTGGAGTAAAGCAAATATCTATTTGTACTAGAAGCATGTGGGGAGAGTGGTTGGAAGGCTTATTGCCTTCCTAGCTGGCATATGTTTTCCAGAAATACTGCAAGTAATTGACACTAAGGGAAAAGAGAGAAGGGAGATCATTATAAGGCTATCTGAAGCAGCAAGAAAAATCATTTTGTTGGCTGAGAGAGCCCCAGTATGGTCACTTACAAGTTGAGGGAACAGCTGCTATTGCCAAGAACTGTGGAGTTCATATGGATAAATATTAGAATTCTATCTGATACATTTCTTGCTCCCTTGAGAGGATTTTTGCAGACTGCTGTGGTTCTCTTAGGGGCTTGCTTTTAATTCAGGGAGGGATTGTTTAATTTATTCTGAAGCAACTTTAAGGCAAAAGTATGAGATACTGAATATCAAGGTTAGCTCACCAGTATCTATGATAAAGTAACCTACTCCTTTTTCATGGCTGTAATTGAAAAGAGAAAAGCTGGCATGGTAATACCAAGGTGTGACATTCCCCTCTGCAATCTGGACTGGTGAATCACTGAGTCACCCCAATCCCCCACTCCTAGAGCCGAACTTACTCTGCTTTCCAGTGTGAAGTCCCAGTTCTGGGCAGATAATGCAAATTGCTCTCAACTCAGTAAGTGAGTGCCTCCAGCCAGCCACTCATGGGATTATGTAATACTATGACCCCAGTCAATATCCCTAGTCCCAGATGCAACCGTAGGAACAGCCATTTTACAATGTTCAGTGTTGTCCACTGAACACTCTTACCTCATATGTTTGTTAATTTATCAAAGAAATTGAAATGCAACAGCCATGTCACTTCAAATGGATTCTCTAATACACCTTAAACCAGGGCCCGACAAATTGTCTTTGGAGCTTGGAGCCAGCACAAAAATTAAGGAGCCAGAAAACGTGAGTCCAGCGACAAGGCACCCTGGCCGGAGAGCAGCAGCCACTCTCCCCTCCCCACCCCGGCCCTGCCCCTCTACCACAACATGGGCCCACCAGCACCCTGGCCCAGAAGAGTGGTGCCCTGGCTGGAGCGCGGCAGTTGCAGGGCTCCCCCCTCCCAGCCCTGCCACATGGACGTAGTGGTGCCCTGGCCAGAGTGCGGCAGCCACTCCACAAGGATAAATACTAGGCACCAAAATTAAATTTCGAGGTGCCATGGCGATCTGGCGCCAGGGGTTTGTCGAGCCCTGCCTTAAACCTAATGCACTACTTCAGGTAAACTAAACAAACAAATTTATTAAGTACAGAAAGATTTTAAGTGATTATTAGTCAGAAGAAAACAAGTCAGATTTGATCAAGAGTAAACAAAAAGTAAGTCACATTCCAACTAAGTTTAACACTTTCAGTAATCTTGCAAACTTAGGTGATTCTCATCACAGGCTGGCTAGTTTGCCTCCAGCCTGGCCCTCCTCTTGTGATCAGCATTTCAGTTGCTTGGTAGTGTTTGTAGATGGAAGTGGAAGAGAGAGAACAGCAAACTGTCAGGGTCAGATCAGGTGACAAACAAGGTCCTTGATGGCTTCATCCATGTCAGCGGATATCCTCTTATCGTGGTTCCTTTGTTGATGCTCAGGCTAGTCCTTTATTCCTGGAAGAGCTGGGTTTGTTTTATGCATGCCTTAGTGAGGTGCAAATTGCTCCTCAGCTCTGTAGATCAGTCTTAAGCCATGAGACACATATTTGGGACTATTACATAGAGAAGCTTCATAACCATACATATGACATTGAAACTAACATATTACTAAAACAATAATGTTGAGTTCATCATAAGCATTCCAGAAACATCTTACATGTCATACTTTGCATTAAACAATAAACAATTACACTATAAGAGTGAACTTCAATGATACACATGAACATGCTGTATTTGGAGTTCCCATGGAGAACAACTTGAAAGCTTCATCGAGAGCAGAATACAGATGCTCTGCTCTTTACTGGAGCTGATTGGTACAAGCTCATAAAACTTGTATTCTCTGTACTATACACCCGAATATATTAAAACAAGTTTGAAAAAAAATGCAGACCTTTCTCCTTCCAGTCCATTATCTTAGCCACCACAAAAGAAACTATGGACTTGAAATTGGTCTGTTCCTGTAAGACTTCAAGACTTCTCAAATATACAACCTAAATCTATAGTCCTATCAATATTTTACAGTGCCATCAGATGCACTTAAAATTTTGTACTGTCAGTACTCATACATAATTTGCTGTTTCTTTGCCTTAATGATTTAAAAATCCCTGTTTCTGGATTGCTAATTTGTCTTTTTTATTAATTTTTTATGAATGATTGATTTTTTTTATGGATACTGTGTTTGATATAGCATTTTATAATACTGAACAAGTTTGTCCACCTCTAGCAGACTGTAAAAACTCAAGAAGGTCATAAACACTATAGACAGAAATACATACGAATACCCAAGTGGCAGAAAACAAAAGAGTGAATGGATTCAGAGTTCCAGGAAATGCATTTTATGTTCAGATACAAAATTCTTATGAATTAGCCCATCCAACTGAAGTAAGATGGAAAAATTCTTGATGATGTTAGTGCATAGTTGACTTTCCACTGGCTATTAATCAAGCTGGTCTAGAAACCTTTAATGTAATATAATTTTGTTGTCTTTCAGACAAAATGCAATCCACTGCTCTTTGAGAGTTAAAAATAATAGCAGCTCTGTTGATCCATCTATATTATGAATCAAATGTCCACACAATCAATATCCCTTTGCATTTGCCATATTGAAAGTCATACAATTAGAAACAAAGAATGTAGGCTATACTTACAGGATTTGACACTCTATCCTAGGAAGCAGTGATTCTGAAAAATATGTGCAATTTATGGTGGATAACCAGCTGAGCATGAGTTCCAGTGTAATGTTATGGCCAAAAGAGTCAATGTGATCTTTGTATGTATAAGCAGGGGAGTATAAAGTAGGAGTACAGAGGTTATATTACCTTTTGTATTTGGCACTTGTGAGACTGTGATTGGAATAGTGTGTCCAGTTTTGATGTCCACAATTCAGGAAGGAAATTGAAAAGCTGGAGAGGGTTCAGAAACTGACTAAAGGATTGGGAAAATATGCCTAATAGTGATAGACTCAAAGAGCTCCATCTACTCACTTTATGAAAGAAAAGGTTAAGGAATGACCTAATCATGGTCTATTACTAGGTAGATGGGAAACTGAAATTTGATAAGAGGGATCTTCAGTCTAGCAGATATAACAAGATGCAATTGTTGAAAGCTGAAGTTAGACAAATTAATATTCACAAATTTTTAAGTGAGGGTAACTATTGGAACAAATTGACATTGATGTGGAATCCCTTGGTAATCTTTAAATCTAGATTGAATGTCTTTTAAAAGATATGCTCTAGTTCAAACAGGTATTCATTCAAGTAAATCCTATGACCTGGAGGTCAGATTAGATTATCACAATGGTCCCGTTTGTTTTTATAATCTATGAATTTATGTAAATGGCATTATTTCTTCATTTACTGACTTTTGGGATTTGTCATTTGTTAGATTTCTCAGATCAAACTTGGTATAAAGTTTTCAGATTTTTTTTTCAACAAAAAAAACTGGTTTCAATCTGTTCAGATATTTTGCCCCTATAGCTAAGAATTTAGTAATTTGGATTTAGTTACAAAACTTTTGCTCAAATTACGAAGAGAATTGCTTAATTCCCATTGTGTTCCCATTGATATCATGGACCTTTTCTCTCTTTCTCTTCTTCTACGTAATCCTCCATTCTTCTAAGGCATTCATCCACTTGGTCATTGCATACAATCTCGCCAGGTTGCTGGTACAAGAGCAGTCACATCTGCAGTTTCTGCTGTCTGGAACTGCTTGTCTCCACATCTTTGTCTCATTTACACTCCAACTCATTTTAAATCTCAGCTGAAAACATACAATTCTTCCTTTTGACTATACTACTTAGATACTACTTTTCATCTTCTTTGTTGGTCTTATCACAGATCTTTTTTCAGCAAACAAGGTCTTTATGTAATGTTTTCTTGTCATTTATGTGGTAAATGTCCTGTCATTTTAATACTGAAGAGAATTTTGGGATATAGTCCTGTATAAAAGAAAGCTTCAGGGAAGCCAAATTCAGATATAGTGCCCAATTCACATGGATTTCATGTATGAAGTCAATTCAAGTTTATATGACCATTAAAATATAATTTAAAAATAAAGGTTAAAATTCTTGTGCCCATTCCAGCCCCTTTATGCCAGACAGAAGGACTGGAATGGCATGATAGAACTCAAAAGCCTCAGATCTGGCCAGAATATAATTCTCCCAGTGCAAGAACTGAGAAGGACAATCACAAGCTGTCTTCCAAGGAGGCCCTGGAATAAGGGGTGTGTCCGGGCCGGACTGGGGGTGTGAGGGACAGCATAAAGGTTCTGGGAAGCCCTACTGCCCATAGGCATCTAACTACAAGCTATCTAAACTATGCTGCAGGCCATTTCAGGCTCTGGAGAAACCCAGGACTGGGAAAGTGCAGAAGTGTTTTAAAGCAATGTTAGCACCACTTCAATCCCAGCTGCAAGAACCATGTTGGGACTATTTTTTTTTAGAAATGTGGCCCAGAATCCCACCCAAAGTGTTCAGTTTTAAGAGACTATGTCTTTGTCTCCTGGTCCTGATTTGTTGTTTGCTTTTTTAGAAAAGAAATTATTAAAAATCATAAAGTGGCCAAAAAAAAAAAAAAAAAGATAATGCATGAAATACTTCTATTCAGAAATCCCAGTCACCTTTGAAAATCTTCTACATCCTCCGCCCTCCCTGCAGAAAAAAGGACTTCTATATACCTTTGGGGAAAACTGTGACCAAATAGTAATTGAATTTCTAAAAATAAAATTATATATAGTTATTGATGGTTCACTGTGTGTGTTTAATAAACCTTTAATAATACATCCAAAGTATTAGTCATTTTGCATAATGTGAAAAATTGAAGATGATAGTTGATCTGAAGAAGATACTTCCAAAATTAAGCAAAACAGAGTAAATTAATTCAGTGTCAGAGTTATATTCTTTATTATAGATATGGGAGACCAAAAAGAACTTTGTATCTTCATCATAAGAAAATATATACACTTTTGATTTTTGCAGAGCTGCAATTTTGCAGAAAATAAATGGGAAAGCCCAGGGAGATCAAATCAGTAGGCAAAATAAAAGTAATGTCTTTCAACAAACTTGGCTAACCTCAGCCCCATCATTAAAAGTATTTATCCTTTGCTCTTTATAAAGAAGATTCTATTTCCATACACATCTCACAGCCTCTCCTCATCAATAGATGGGTTAAAAGAAACAATAACAGTAAAAAGTGGTTGAGCAGATATAATTGAGGGCACATAAGTAGTGTCTTTATTAGGTATTCAAAATTCCTTTGGGACCAAAACAGGAGAGTTTAAAATATGAAGAGAATCAGAAGAAAACAATTTTGAAAAGGTTGCCTCATCTGTTATCAAAGGAAAACCCAATGTTTAATACTTGTTTTTATATGGTATTCTATGGTATTTATCTTTCTATAGAGAATGAACTAGCCTTTATAAGGACTCATGTCTTCCTGCATTTCCATTTCAGAAACTTGCTCTGTCTCCCCATTTTTTTCTCATCTCCTTCCTAATTTCTAATTAGGAAATTCAACCAGTTATAGCACCCAGTTTGACGTACAAGGTACAAATTTTAGTTCTAATTCCATAATAGACAGAAAGTTGTTTTGAAGAGAAACTTGAATCACATACCTCAATTGTTTTATTTGCAAGATGGACTCTGATCAGGTACCATGACATAAGGGTAGTTATAGTCGCAGTCTCCCTTGGTTCCTTGTTACCTGAGAAGTTTGGGGATAATATATTTATTCAATGAGCCGCCTCCTTGGACTTGGTCTTTTTAGAAGACGGAAAACTCTAATCATTAGGATGGATATGCCAATGCAATGTATGTCACCAAAAAAGAAATTTATACATTAAAAAAAAATCTCCTACATGAGTCACAATGGGAACTAATCAAAGCTCAAATTTCACTTCAAATCATAGAATATTAGAGTTGGAAGGGACCTCAGGAGGTCATCTAGTCCAACCCCCTACTCAAAGCAGGACTATCCTCAGCTAAATCATCCCGGCGAGGGTTTTGTCAAGCCTCAGCTTAAAAACCTCTAAAGATGGAGATTCCACCACCTCTCTAAGTAACTCATTCCAGTGCTTCACCACCATCCTAATGAAAATTGTTTTCCTAATATCCAGCCTAGACCTCTCCAATTGCAACTTGAGTCCATTGTTCTGTCATCAGCCACCACTGAAAACAGCCTAGTTCCATCCTCCCTGGAACCTCCTTTCAGGTAGTTAAAGGTTGCTATCAAATCCCCCCTCATTCTTCTCTTCTGCAGACTAAACAAGCCTAGTTCCCTCAGTCTCTCCTCATAAATCTTGTGCTTCAGTCCCCTAATCATTTTTGTTGCCCTCCACTGGACTCTCCAATTTGTCCACCTCCTTTTTGTAGTAGGGGGCCCAAACCTGGACACAATACTCCAAATGTGGCCTCACCAATGCTGAATAGAGGGGAATAATCACTTCCCACGATCTTCTGGCAATGCTCTTATTAATGCAGCCCAATATGCTATTAGCCTTCTTGGCAACCAGGGCACACTGCTGACTCATATCCAGCTTCTTATCCACTGTAACGCCCAGATCCTTTTCTGCAGAACTGCTGCCTAGCTCGTCGGTCCCCAGTCTGTAGCTGTGCATAGGATTCTTCTGTCCTAAGTGCAGGACTCTGCATTTGTCCTTGTTGAACCTCACCAGATTTCTTTTGGCCAAATCCTCCAATTTGTTTAGGTCCTTCTGAATTCTATCCCTCCCTTCCAGGATATCGACCACTATCTACACAGACTGCTCAGTTGATCCAGGGACATTGATCTGATGGCGGCGAATTTGCCGCCATTAGTATAGACATAGCCTAAGAAGCAGAAGCAGAAGTAATAGTAGTAGCAGCTTCCTGGTGCACATTACTACTTGCATGTCGCATGCTGGGTGGGAAATCACAGATGTGTTTAAATAAGAAAAAAGCACATGGTAATACATTTGCATGGTGGGCTGATCATTGTAGACACTATCTGATGAAGCTCTGACGTAGGAAACATCACCTTTCTATTATGACTCAAAAACATATTTTGATAAAATTTGTATTTTGGGGGGGAGCTCATTCACCACAGTGAAAAAAGGCTGCACAGTGTCAGTCAGTGTAATCACATGAGAATGATTACCACGGAAATCAGGATGTTTGATTCAGTGTATATATAATTGAAGACTGTCCAGGCTGGCTGGCCCCTTAAGAGGAATTGGGCTCAGCTTTATCTGTGATGCAGCAACTATTTCCCTAGATGATCCTGATTAGGTGGCTTAATTGCAATTATTGGACACAGTTGGGAAAAGGTCAGGAAGCTGCACAAAGAAAGAGTTCAGCTGCGAAAGAAAGAGAGCATAAGGGAAGGGCCTTATAAAGTCAGTCAGAAAGAGAACTGAGGAAATTCACAAGAGAAGTGTTAGGTATTATGGTAGGTCTCAAGATAGGGACAAGAAAAAATGCAGGGAAGCTAGTATTAGCTGAGGAATGAAGCACAGAAACACTTAAGAGAAATAGAAGTTTCAAGCCTGAGGAGGGCAGCAGTGATTTAAGTTTATATTTTTATTTGGAATTTGTTTGGGGAGAATGCTTTGGAGAAAAGTCCTGTAAGCCTCTGTCCTAAAAGAAGTGTGAACTTTGAGAGGCTCTGGAGCGTGAAAAGAACATGGGTTCAGTGGATCTTGGAAGGGGTTGTGGTAAAAGTGGGCAGACAGACTGAGGTAGGAGAAAGCACAGGGAGGAAACTGGGGGGAAGGAGGGGGGTCTTATAGACAAACCTTCTCTGGTTACTACTGGGTCCCTGGGCTGGAACCCAGAGAAGAGGGAAGACATGGGTTCCCCTACAGGCCCACAAAGAAAGATGGTGTGAAGACCCTGAGACTAGGGATGGAAAGACTCAGCTCAAAGACTTGGTATAAGATGTTTGGAATACTATTTATTAGACTCTCTGTTACCTTGGAAGGAGTGAGACTTTAAAGTGACCTGGCTGAAGGACTGAATCATGAGAAATCATAGCCCACTGCATGGCCTGAGCATCTGACAACAGAGGATGCTGGAGAAGTAGAGCCTCCTACACTCTTCCCATGAGGGGGTGTGCAATGTCTGGGGAGTCATTCTTTTCTACACAGCCATACATAAAAAGAAGGCGTGTGTATATATATATCAATGCCTACTACTACATGGAATATGTTAGACTGCTCAAGTCTTTATTGTTTGTAATTATGTTGCCATGTAGTGGCAGAGCTAGAAGTGAATATGGCTCTAAATTTTCTAATGGTGTTGCTGGGCCTAGTTCCATTTTGCTGACTGCAATGGAGTTTTGTCCACTTCCTCCAGAAGAAAAATTTTCCCATAAACTCAAATCTGCCAACAGCTAATGAAGAGTCTCTTTTAGCTGAAGTAGAAGAGACTTGTGTATTTAGGACAGCTCTATTTTTCCATGCTGCATGTACAATGGGATTAACAGACAACTGTGGTTTCTGTGCATGGATGCAGTCATGGATTGTTATAAGAGATTTGCTCTTTTTTTTTCCCTTTCCCCTAGCTGTATCACATTATTTTCATTGTAGCCCACAAGTAGATAGTGCTATAAAGCTGAAATTCCAGTTATAAGTATGGATGGAAATAGAATTGAACAATAGTCAAGGATTATTTTTAAATGGCTTCAGTTCCTAAACAACCAAAGACCAAGAATTGATTTCTTCTGGTTTGCAGTTGTCAAATTACTTTATGGAAGTCAATTTAAAGTGATGGAATCTTTTTCTATTTAGCTTCTAGATATAAAAAATAGTGTCCTTGCTGGATGAGGTAGGATGCGTCAAATGAAAAAAGGTGTGACAATGGAAAACAGATTCAGAAAGCAAATGTGAAATTCACAAGACGGGGTGAATTTTGTTTTTATAGTTAAACCTCTGGTTGCCCTTGAAGGCTGAATTCTGTGTGTGTTTTACTCTTGTTCTATGATTCTTTTCCCAATTTTTTTAGAAAAGTAATCACTCCATTTTTGATGAACCAACAACTTTAAATATACCATGGATTTGTACTGGTATTTTTTCTAACTTGTAGAAAATTGTTATAATATGCCCTTCTGTGAGGCTCTTAGGCTGTTTTGAGACCTAAGCTCTTGATCCTGTAGTGAGATGTGTGCAAGTAGCTGTCATACTTAACCCCCGGTTTTGACTGGGGACTCTGGACACTACTGCAATAGAAATAATTAATAATGATCTGCCCATTCCAGGATCTTTAGGTCTTCAGACACTTCACCTAAATAAGTCTTAGTCTACAATTCCATTGTTCCATGGTATCTTTCAAATAGGTACAGAAGGCAGACCTTACTACATTACTATCATTTCTTTGTATTGGCTGTATAGTTTCAGATAGCCTAGAAAGAGCACAACGGTTAATCCTTTTTTGCAGGGTACTGTGCAAAATAAAGCTTGTACTAGTAGTCTGTGTGCAGTGAAGGACACTGGTTTAGCTTATTTAACAGATACCCTGCAAAAAACAAATACAAATCAAAGTCAACAATTTTGATCAAAATTTATGTGTGAAATGTAGCATTTCTAGAAAACCTTCCCTGGGCTAATCCATCATGAAGCAGTCTCCCAGATTAACTGCTGTGATCCTGGTCTTCATCACAAACATAATTCTGTTTCAGATAAAATTATATTTAGAGGAGAAAACTATCCCATTGCATACACTATGAGGACTGTAGTGGCATAGCTACGGTGCCATAGGAATGCCAGCATAACGTCAGAGAGTAAATGCAACCTAGAGTAATGGAAGGGGTTTTTCTATGGCTGTAGAAAAACCACCTCCCTACCCGATGACAGCGAAGTCAACGGAATCATGCAGTTTAGATTTTAACACAGATGCTATCTGACACTTGAAAGTATAATTGAAAGTAGGGGCATAGCCAGAAGTGATTTTCTGGCAGGGCCTGTGATTGACTTGGGTTGGCCTGAGCCACCTTCTGCTTCCAGTCACATGACTGGAATAGTAAGCCCGATTCATTTCCAGTGCCTTTCATTTGTGTAATCATTTTCACTTGTGTAGTCACTTACACAGGTGTAAAACAGAATGATAGTATTTTACACTTACTTTGCACAGAAAAATGACTGCACTGGCTAAAAAAGCAACAGATTCAGGCCTGCTGATTTTGAGGAAAGCTCTGGGTTTTGTTTCGGTATGTAGGGCTGTCATTGCTGCTGTTCGCTCCTATTTTTCCAGGTGAGATAGAACAGATATAAGCAGGAACAATCCCAGATACCTAATATTTTTCCATTCCTTAGTGTATCTGCTGCCATGCTTGCTGTAAAACTGAAATGTGGGAAATAAACTAGTTCTAAGTTTCATCTACAGCTATATTAATATTAGTGAGATTTCTGCAGAAGACTCAAGCTTCCTTCTGCCCCCCTACCCAGCTTAACCATTCTGTAAGGTGAGTGGCTTTATGAAAATGTGTATATAAGGGATCTTTACTCACAAAATAAACTTGCAGAGCTCAACTAAACACATAGGGCTAACCTGTGGCCGGTTCTGTGTGGACATGAAAGGGTGTGCAGATTTTCCCTATTGAAACTGTCTGTGCAGATTAGCATCATGCACTGCTGCTGTGACTAATGCCTACCAGCTAGCATGAGGCCAAGTGAGAGCTGGCTGTGTGCAGGGCCTGTGTGTGCATGTTTATTGTGGAAAAGGTTGGGCAGAGTGAGTTTGGAACAACTAAAATGTTTACTCCCAAGGAGGAATTTTGGTTGGGTCAGTAGAGCTCCTGCTACACCGTAATCCATCCTTTCCCTTCTTCCTGAGCTATGCCTTAACTCGGGATTAGGTTGTGTTCCTTTATTTGTTCTTTCTCCCCCCACTCTCTTTCTGACACACACACTCCCCTAGCACAGGTGGTATTGTGATTGGCCTCCTCAGTCATACGGGACAGGTTCAGCCAATTAAGTATCCAGAAGATCTTCCATATGATTTATAAGCTTCTACAAATTCATCTTAACCAAATTAGAAACAAGCCAGTGAAACCCAGCTTCTGGAGAACCATATCTATCCAGGTAACATAAACTGTTTCACTCTCCAGTTTGGTGAAAGGTTTGCAGCCCCCAGAAAGTTTATAATTAAGTACAGCTGTTTCTATTTGTGTGCGTGCGTGTGCGCGTGCGCCCAAACCCAAGTAGCTTTTGTGTAGTTGCAGTATTTTCACACAAACTGTGCTAATCTGAGAAAACAAACCCTTATAAATGGATGACTCAGTTAAGACAACATGTTAGAAATCTGAGGCTAATTAGACTTTCATTGGGAGCAGAATCCTGAAATACAAAACTGTTTCTCAGGTTTCTCAGAGAATTTTGATCAGAACAGTAATTTTTTTTTGCCACAGGTTGTAACAAAATGCACTTTATTTCTTGCCTTGTACTATTTTGTACATCTGAGTCTCCAAAGATTTGCAATCTAGTACTACTTACATCCAGCAAACTTTCAGAATTCCTGATGTAGGAATTCTAGGCTATTGACTGGTTTTCATTAAAAAAGACATTTTCCTTTATTTAAAGGAAGTATACTGAAGGGCTTGATCATCAAACATATCTTAGTAGCTATACTTGATTTGAATGACTGCTCCTTCCAGAATCCATGGAAATTTGGGGTAACTCCAGTAAGCTTATTAGCATACATGTAGATTCTTTTATTGCTTTGTATATATTTTTCTCTGTAATGCTTTTCACCATAGGAATAAAGTAGACTTGTATCGGAAGTGCTGTGTGGTACCTTTATAACTGTAGCAATTACATCTGTTCGCTGTTGAAGAGAAAGCAAGCAGGTGTACTTGGGCTGCCTCTCTGTGCAGGGAGTAATACAGTGAAGGCAGGTGGCTGTGAAGCCTGAAAATACCCTGCCAGAAGGGAGAGAATTAACAGCTGGCAAACTGAAGCTTGAGAGTGGGTGCCCTTGCTGGCCCACTAAGGAGAGAGATAGGTGCAGTTGCCTTAAACTGTGACAGAAGTATGAGATGTTTTTAATTGACCAAGAATCCTACTGCATGCGATTCACAATAGAAATTAGAACAACTTAAAGGGTATCTTGATTTTCCATCTCATCTTCAATTAGTTGGATTTTTTCAATCTGCTCTTGTTAGTTGAAAAGTCAACCCAGTCACCCCTGAAATAATGTTTTTATTATGGCACCTGAACAGGTATTTTCTGAACCATTAGTGGTACTGTACACTTGAAACATTTTGCCTAAAACATACAGTTTAAAGACGCTTCCCAAGCATCTTTGCATAGGTCCACAGGGGTTGCCATAGCTGATGAAGCCAGTGGTTTATCTAGTCCATTATCCTTCCCCAACAGTGGCCAATATTATACAGCTTGGAGAAAGCTGTAAAAGCTCCATAATGGACAATTAGGGGAAACGTCTTCCTAATTGCAGATATTTAGTGACTCACGCACCTCTTGAGGCAAGACATCCGCTATAAATTTTTCTTATTGAACGTAAATGTGGGTGCAGTTCTTGCAGTGTTGTTGTAGCCAGACTAGAAGAAGAGCTTTGTGTAAGATCAAAAGCTTTTCTCTCTATCTGACAGAAGTTGACGTAATGAAAAGTATTACCTTTCCCACCTTGTGCAGTTTTTACAGTTCATATAAATGCCTGTGTGTGAGATTCTGCCACTTTTACTCAGGCCCAGTAGTTCCTTCTTAAGTAGCTTCATTGGAATCTAAGGTATCACACAGAAGTAGGCTTTGACTTTTTTTTAATCCTGCTTAGCTATTTTCCCAAATATATTGTCCCATTAGCTAGTGGTATGACATTTTGGAGAATGTGGGTGATGTCTGTATTTTTTATTAATATTATATATACTTCAGTTTACCTGTTTGATATTAGCTGGTCTGTCTGCATGTGGTTTAGTCAAAGGAGGCTGTTAGGAAAAAAAAACAAAAACAATGACAGAGATAAGACACTGGGTGTAAATGACTTAAAGGGAATTAAGATAAGAATAGCTGGGACCTTAAGCGGGAGAACTAAAAAGGGTCGGAAGTGCAGTTTGCCCTGCAATCTTGACAGGTATATAAAGTTTATTTTTATAACAATTTAACATGTGTTTTGAGACCATGGGTAAAACTAATTCCTGTACTGACACTAATTTAATTATAATACTGTATTGTGTAAACTACAAAAATCATAAAGTACTTCATTGACAAAACAGTTAACTTATATAGTAAAAATGTAAGGTATACTTCACTATATGCTTTACCTTTCATAAAAAAAAATCCTTTTTTTTTAACTTTCCTAATAGAATCACTTCTTTTTCTTGTAGATTTAAAAAGTACAAAGTGGCTCTTGTTCATATCATTGAAACTTTTATTTATTGAGCAACATAATGTTAAGTAATAGTCAACACTCTCATTTGTCTTGTAGACAAGCTGAGCATGACAAAATAGTGTTGTCTTTCTTAATTACTATTTTACCATGGTAGAGTTTGATGTCAAATGGCACGTATAGATTAATGCAGTGTAATCCAAATATCCTGTCTGAAATGACTTCAGAAAATAGACAGGTTGAAAGCAAATAGAGGGAAAGTGATACCATCCAGGGACTACCTTAAGTGTCTGAAACATACTCCGGAGTAACTAAAATGCAGTTTTTAAAGCATTTATAAGTTTCAGTTTACTTGCATTGCTTGCTAAAATCTTATTTGGTGTCCGATTGTTAACTGGGACAAACCCAGCTAAGACAGTTCAAAGAACACGATACACTTATCTTTTCAAACGGGCTCAACAATCTGACTGCATACCATGATCCATTATGGCAGTACAAGTCACACAATTATCCTCCAGACAACATGTCATGTGGGTTACGTCATGCAGCCCAGCAGACAGCACAATTGATAAGGGTTCAAAGGAAACTCCCCAAGCCTCTGTTTCAGTTAAAAGAAACTCCACAGGGATTTAAAAAAAAATGTGTTTGATGGCACACCTTTTAAAGATACGTTCTGCACAAGAAGAACTTAACCTTTTTAGAATACGTTTCATGCAGCAACCCATTGTATTAATCTTTGCATTACCTTTTAGGGCCAACCGTAACAAGTCTCAAAATGTTGCTGTGGCATGAAAGATGTCACTTTATTTCCATTACGCTGAATAAATCCACCTGTTCTTCCTGCTGAGATTCACACAAGGAAGTTGTGAGGGGGGAAAAACTCTATCTCATTTAGTCCAGCAGTGTGGCATAGAATGAATGTCGGTGTTACATAAAGCCTGAAATACTGACAGTGTCCCAGTATGTCTTACAGTAAAGAAATGAGCTCATTCCACAAATTTGTAACTAGATCTAGATTTCATCTACTGAACAACTGGGTAGTCATATGCACCAAATATGGGGTCTGCCCAGTCTAGGCTTCATTTACACAATCTGATTTAAATGTATGTTCATATTTCAAGCAACCCCTGCAAACTATGCATCTTCACATTTAGGGCTAGATCCTTTGCCCATATGTGTGAATTCAGGATTATCTAAACTACCTCTGTACTGTGAGTGTTTATTAGAGATAGGCTTAGACTAACACCCTAAAGGCTAGGTTGTGCCTTAAAGGCAACGTTCTGTATTTGGGTTATGGGGAGTCATGTCATGCCAGGAGATCCCAAGTGGTATGCAAACTGCACCATCTCCTGTACCATGTGAACGTCAGCTTCCCCTGATGAATCCTAGCCAATGGGAGTGAAGGGGAACACAAGGGCTCTAAATCGCCTTTCTTTCACTAAGCATTCTGCTCCCGGCCAAGGATAATCATACATACCACGCTCAGGAGCGCACAGACAGCTTCGTCTTCTGTGCAGATCCAGGGCTTCCCATGATTCCAAAGATAAGGGAGAGTTGGGATGAAGTGGACCATGTCCCTTCCTTCTCTGATGTGCTCTGCAGGCTCAACTCACAGGGAAAGGAGGCTGCTGCATGCTGAAGGTAGCACAGTGCTCCTATTACTGGAGATCCTCTGGCATGGAATGATTGCACGTAACCCCCAGTCCAGATCAGTGTCTTAAAAGTGCAAACTTGCCTTTATGGCCATAATTCAGACCCCTGTCTATTAATATTTACTAGACAGTGTATGTTTAAAAACTGTAGCCGTGCTGCATTAAATAATAGCTCATATACAGACTTGGCACTGAAACTTATTTTTAACATGAAAGAGAACTGTCCCTGTTCATGGCACCCTTATTTTGCCTCAGTGGTCTAACAAGGGCACCCGCTCTCAGACTTCTGGCTCTCCAGTTGTTTTCTTTTTGGATGGAGACCAGAGTCACCCTGGCCGGGAGGAAGTGAATTTCCAGACTGCAGAGTTCCCTGCCTTCCTGGTATTATTCCCAGTAGAGGTAGGCTGCCCATGAATATCTGCTTGCTTTCTCTTCAGAGATGGTTAACAATGTGACTGCCCACAGCTACAGGAAACCATATAGTTCTTTTAATGCAGGCATATTTTCTTAAGGTAAAAGCACTACAGAGAAAACATTAAAACAGTACAAGAACCTAGGCACATGCTAATAAGCTTACCAGAGTTCACCCTATCCATAACATGTGTTCCGGCAGGAGCAATCCTTCAACACCCCACCCAAGGGGTTTCTTTGTGTTTCCAAGTCAATCACAGCTTCAGCTCAGAACAAGCACACAGTCTTATGGGATCTCAATAGGCCCAGTTCTCTGTGGAGCACGGGTCTTGTTCACTTGCTGGATCAGGAAAAATGTTCAGAGCCTGTTTCAAACCAGACTATTTATCCATAAATCCCTGTTTTTGTCTGTTGGTCCCTAGAGAATCTAGCTTGTATACCTATCCAGATGGGGGGGCTTCAAGACTGATAACCAGAGACACTACATAAGCATCCCTTTCCTTCTAGAGGATTTGCATACGCTAACACACACACAATTGCACTTTTTACCTCAAAGACATTAAACTTAATTCAATTCAGTTTGACAATAACCTGGACACACCTTAAAGAATTAAGATAATAATCTTATGAAAGACAGACCAGGACAATAGTTTTGTGCAACACACTTTTAAAAAAAAATGTCAGCGAGATCTTTTGGCTTAGTCTAAGTAAGCACTAAAAGTATTTATACTGTAACTTCAAAATGTTTCACCATGTGAGCTGAGGGTGTATGTCAAATAAAATAATGGAAAAAGTTAAAGATTCCTAATAGTTTATTCAGAAGAACAAGATTTCCCCTTTGTCTTTGAACTATTCAGAGTATCTGTCACCCATTCACAAAGTATATCTGTTAATTTTAGATCTAGCATGGCCAACGATTTTTGGATTTTTTTTTTTAATATTCTTCGTAACATTGTCAACCAAATGTATTGTTCCTTCTCATTCATGTTACTAAACCAGTCCGAGCTTTTTTTTAGCTGTTTGTGTGTCCCTTTGGAATGTGCAGGTCTTGCTGTACTTCTTGTCGCTTCTGACTGACTAACCAGGGTTGAGCTGTGCTTTCAGACCATCTTTCATCTGTTGCTGCTTTTCCTTTATCATTTTTGATGAGCTTTTATACCCTCCTGGGCAGTTTCATGTCTGGTTTTAAATTCCCTTTTTGGACAGCTACGTGGCTTGCCCTCCTCTCCTGTTGATCTGCTTTAAGTTTTGCCTTTATAAAAGCCACCACTTATTTGTTCATCTGAGTTCCAGCATGAACAAAAAAACCAAACCAACTTCCAACTCAACATCTTTCTGGAAATATGTTCTATTTCTGACATCATATGTGATTCAACTGCCAAGACATTAAAATTTAGACTCAGAGAATGGAGTGTTCCTTCTTTAGGAAACCAATGAGTGGACATAAATGAATGATTAATTAGTTTTCTACTCTTCTTTTTTTTAACAATATATGCAGTTTCTGTACAACGAAGTTTTAAACAGAAGTTATTTTTAGACAGCAAAAACAGTCCAGCTTAGTCTTAGTTCTTCACAGCACTGTAGAAGGCCCTTGTTAGGACAAAATTGTCTGTACTGTCAGCAATCCCATTCACAAACAGACTCAGCACTTCTGCCTCTCTCAACCAACTCTGAGTTTAAAGGATTGATACTTAAGAAGAGCATGGGTTCAGAAGCCAGTGAACTGGGCAAACTCTCCTCCCCTCACTCTCTGCTGTGACTACAACTTCTTTTCCCTAGGGTTGTCTTATTATACAAAAAGGCAATGGTGACAATGAATAGCTCACTGTTTTCCTCCCTATGCTGTGTGTTCCTGCGGTGTCTTGATTAAGGCTAGGCTGAAAACCATAGGAGGCCTATCATGGGTTTGATGGTATTCAGCAGACTGCAAAATGGGATGCCCCTGAAAGACAATGTGTCTCTATTACCTTGAATACTCCCTAGCTGAAACAATTTGCCTTTTCAGTCTAGAAGCATGTGCACTGGTTTAACTCTTCATTAAGAGAATTGTATCCTTCCAGTATAACATGTATGTTATGAAATTAATTAGAGAGACAAGGTGGGAGAGGTAATAGTTGGTCCAATAAAAGATATTACCTCATCCAGCTTCTCTCTCTAATATCCTGGGACCAACATAGCTACATCAACATTGCATACATGAAACGAATGAGTTCTACATCAGCCATTTTCTGCCAGAACACTGTGGGGCAAATCCAGGCCCTAACTCTGTCAGGGCAGAAGGGAAGAGACAAATGAAAGGGCACCCCAGTCCTGCCAGCTGTCACAAATGTATCGTGACTCCAGTGATTTTTGGGGATATTTTTAGGTGTCGCATGGAAAATATGATGAAAGGCTGCTAACTGCCAAATTTTTCCTTACTGAAAATTGCCACCATCTCCTATTACACTTGATGGGGCTGAAGCCAGCACAATGGCCCTTATTTCCCTACAGCCTATCTGACTGAGGAAGTGAGGCTGCCCCAAATATAGTTGGCTGCCTAATTTCACTGTTTTCAATTAGATGCGTCATGCAGACAGGTAAAATGGCTGTGGGTTCAAGGCACTAGACAAGGCACAAGGACAGTGAAGAGCTTCAGCGATACTGTGAAAGATGGATGGAGGCAGGGAGTGAGAAGAACAAGGAGGCATCCTCAGGGGTTGCAGGAGAACATGGTACAGGGGATATCCAGGGCAAGAGGAAGGTGAAGAAGATAATGAAGGCGATGGGCGATGGAGGGATAAAATGGCACCTGCCCCAGCCTGGAAGCAATGGTGTGGAAGGGGACTTCTCCCTGAGCAACAAGGGGAAGACTGTGAGAGTTGGCAACATCAGAACATTATCAATTTGTGAGTCACAGGATTTTGGACCTTGCAGGAGAAGCTGTCATGAGGCAACAAGAAAGTCCTCCAATCTTTCTATTTTCAGGGCTGGACATGGGAATGGAACTTGGTGCAAGAACGTTGGGGCTGCAGACAAGACTGCATACATGACCTGTCCTGCCAGCCCAGCTTCCACGTTTGGCCTTTGAGCTGAGAGAGGCAGGGAGGTGGGGAAGTGGCGCTGCTGCGGCTTGGACAGAGAAGAAGTCCTAGAGGAGCAAGATGAGAAGTGTTTCTGCTAGGTAAAGATGGGAATAGGAAATGAATGGCAGTTCCCGTATCATATGGGTGAGAAGAGGGCAAGGGAAGTCTCTGAACAGCCAGGGAGAGGCAGGCATCTTTGTGTGCATTAAAGGTTGTGTGTTAACCCCAAATCCTCTCTCGCGCTCACACATTGGCAGAGGTATAAAGGAGAGTTAAATTATTTTTTTAGTCTCTTTTGACTTTTTATTTGAACTTTTTAAAAATCTCATGATTTTTGATCTCTTGAGGTTGGCCACCCCTTATGCAGCATGATACTCAGCTATGCAGAGAAATGATGGTCCAGTGCTTCGGGTATTAGCATGGGACTTGGGAAGCTGGCATTCAGTTCTGTGCTCTACCAGACTTCCTGTGAGATCTTTAGCAAGTCTGTCACTTCCTCAGTTCCCTATCTGTAAACTGGGGAAAATAGTGCTTCCCTGTCTCACAGGGTTGTTGTAAGGGATAAATACATTAACGATTGTGAGGTGCTCAGATACTACAATAACGCATACAAGTGTTTTAGATCCAAGTATCTACACTAGATCAACCATAGAAGTCTGCACACAGGGCTAGATAATAGCGAATCTACTGCTGTTTGGATCCTCCTGTCCCTCTATCCTGTAAATGGGCTGACTCAGTGTTGGATGGGCTACTGCAGCTTTAATGAGACCCATGGAAAAGGACTTCCTCTACTGTGTATTAGGCTCATTGGAAAATGGAATTTCTGTCCAGCTGGAAATTCTGATATTTTGACATTGGTTCTTATCTTGATGTGTGACTTAAAAATTCCAGGAAGTTGGAATATAGAGGAAAAATGATCCAGTGATTAGAGCACTGGGGAAGGCCTTAGGAGACGTGAGTTAAAGTTTCTACTCTACCACAGACTTTGTGTGTGACCTTGGACAAGTCCCATAACATCTCCGGTCCTCAAATATCCATCTATGATAATACCTTACGGGGTGTGAGGATAACTACACTAAAGATGATGGGGTACTCAGGTGCTATAGTAATGGGGTCAGAGAAGTATCTTAGCTGAAGGGAGCATGACTGGGAAGTAGATGCATGTAGTCGCACAATTCTGAGTTACTTGAATGTCTGACTTCTATTCTGTTTGTTCATTGGTTACCTATATTTTCTGGGTATACATTTTCTGAAGTTGTTTAGGGTTTCTTTGGGGGGAGGGAGAAGAGGGTTGTATGAATGTTGTGACTTAAATTTTTGTGTTTTTAAAAAGACAAAACAAAACAGATCAACTATTGTTGACCTAACAAAGGGACAGTTATGTAGTATAAAACACATGCATATACGTAAGTCAGCTGATAGGAGGGAAGAAATGTGCAATGGTGTAAGTATTGCAGTACGTGTTACCGAGTTTACTCCTGTCAGTACCACTATGATTTCTTAATGTTCATCGTCTTTACGGTACATAATAATCATCCATCCCTTACTAAGAAGAGTAAAATATAAAGGAAGTATGAAAAAGGAAAATGAAGAATAACCTATGTTTATTCTAGGGGCGATAAAGCTGTGTTTCCTGAATGCATCAATATGCAAAGGTACAGCTTTCTTGGTGTTTCTTTTCTGATGTTACAAACTTCAATCTTTATATAACTTTTTTTATTTAGCACTAAATAAATGCACTTTATTAAATGGTCTATAGTGCCTTAAGTTGAAGAGGTTACTTAAGGCTGGAAAAATCTATTGCTGAGGCATGCTAGCTCTCAACTGAATATCAAAAGGAAAAGAGAGCCTGAAGAAGAGCTTTCACTTTCTTGGAACAAATGATTTCTTCTAACTGTGAATTATGTAGAAAATATGCATCCTAATTACATCAGGACTTAAGGAAATCTGTGAGGGCAAAACAGATTTTAAGAATAAGGATTCCTGTTTATATGAGGGGAATGGAAACATATTTAAAGGGGAAAGTAAATACAAATAATGGTGGCTGGATAATTCTTATTTTTTGCCTATAATAATATTTTTGGTGTGCCCTATACATAAATATAATTTCATATATTGTCTTTTGAACCAGATGCCGTAAAGTATAGGATGCCTAGAATGGGAATTTTTAAAATTTTCACCAAGGCACAAGAACATATAATAGTAAAACTTACTGGTGACACTTATACTGTGCAGAGCTCTAAATATTTAAAGCTTTCTATAAATATTAACTATTTAATATAATCCTCACAATTTCTCTGTATGGTATGAAATGAAATATTATTAGCCCCATTTTGCAGATGGGAAAACTGAGGCGTAGAATTTGAGACTTGCCCAAAGTCACACAGCAAGTAGTATCAGAATCCATGTTATCAGAATATTGTTTGACTCCTAACCTTGTGCTGTTTTATGATGACTTCTTGTGGATACAGAAGTATTTTCAGATATAAGTTAAGCAAGTCACATACACTAAAGATAATTCTTCTAATCCTTTTATTCTCAATTTATGGAGACAAAAAGGTAGATGAAATGTTGCTCTTGCAAACAAAACAGCTTGAATAAAGTGTGATTGTCCCAAGAAGATGGCATCAGAAATTTTTTTAAATATAGAATAAGAACTTAAATCTAAAATTGGTCTTCAAACATGGAAATCAGAATGATTTATCAAAGAGACACAGTTAAAAGTCTATATAAAAGAATCAGCATAAATAGATAAATCACCAAACAAAACATCTAGGGCAGTATCTGAAGTCAGAAGATGTTACTTCTGCAACAGCTTCTGACTCAGCTTAGATGTAAACTAGAAACTTTTCCCAGTATAGCAACATCAGTTTTTTTTTTTTTTTTTTTTCAACATTTCTATACTGACAAAAAATGCTTTTGCAAGTATACCAGTTCCCTGAACAAAATAGGCTAGACGTCTTATACTGGCAAAAGCTCTCTTCTGTTGGTATGAGCTACCTCCACAGAATTTGCTGGTATAGCAGTACTGGTATAGGCTAAATTTACACTAGAAAAGGTTTTCAATACTAGCAAGGCCTCAGAGCCAGATCTACAGTTGCCTTCTTGATGCAAGGAAGGAGAGGAAAAGACAACTGGAAGCATTTCTTTGTTTGAACAAGCAAGAAGATTAAATATGTTTGCTTGAGAATGGGAGAAAATGATCCCCATGTGTATACAGCTGCATGTTAGTGTGTGTATAAATTGGATTGAGGGATTGTATTTTTATTCCCATCAAATAAGATCACCTGCTCTTAGAATCAAAAATAATTTTTAATTTAAAATCACTTGTGAAATAAGGACATAATGTCTTTGAGTAGCTGAAACTTGCACCATTCCACTTTCACATAATGGAGTGACTTCAGTAAGGCTCAATGAAAATCCACTCCCCAGACCCATGGATTACAAATAATCTGCACCATATTATCTGTATTCTGGTAACATCTAGGAATCCCAGTCATGGGTCATGACTCCATTGTGCAAACATGTGTAATCTACCTTTGGAATTTGCTAGCTCCTGGAACTCTCGACTGAGCAGCTAGATCATGCCAGCGGGGACACAGTGGTTTGCTTTTCAAAACGGCACCCTCCGTCCAATACCAGACAAATCATGTCCAGTTTTGTCTCAGTACCAGATGGGGGACTGTTAATTTTAAAACCAGTCTAATGGCCTGCCTACTCTGAACACCACTTCCTAGCCTGCTTAGAGTTCAGAGTGAGGACAGAATAGACTAGAAACTCCTACAAAAGCCAGTGGGAAGCTTTGGAGAGAGCAATTTATATAGACAGTTGGCTGGATCAGTGAGGAGCCAGGACTTCTCAGTTCAAGGGGGCAGGCTGTCTCAGAGACAAAAGGGGTTAGTTTTGGTTTCACTTTGGGGCTGTTTGAGTAGTGACGGAGTTTGGAGCTGAGAAAGGAGCAGAACAACCTGAGGAATCTTTAATCATCTTCCACTCCACAAAGGGAGACTTTGAATTGTTGTGGGAGTTAGCACATGGCTGAGGAGTGCTAGCCCTGTTCAAACCAACAATCAGGAAGGCTGTGAACTAACCTGGTGCTGGCTACCTACAACCAGATGAGACTGGCACAGGACTCAAGACCAGGGTGCCAGGAGATGATCCTGCCCCACCAGGTGCAGACACCATAAGGGAACTCCTCTCTTTTTGTTTAAGCTGGACAGTGCTCACAATCCTGCAGCACTCATCACAGAATTTATCCTTAGTGTCCCATTTGCCTGGAAGGGTGCGAGGGGGTTGTGTGCAGTGGTGAATGCAGGGAGGTGGGGGAATGTGTTATGTTGTTGATGTTTTAGTATTTTAGCTAATATTAATCCTTTCCTTCCCTAGAGCTTTTGTTTCCTGTCCTCAACCAAATCCTATGTGTTATATTGTTCCTTCTGAGCATGGAATTTCATTGGTTGGAGCTTGTTTGTGGTGGTTGTGTATTGGGTTATATTCCTTGTAAACAGAGTAGTGGAATTTAATTATTTTCCTTGTGTCCGTGGCACAGAGAAGAGTCACCTTGGATGGAGACATGAGGCACTGCAGGACTCAACCCATGTGAGGAGGGGGGAGAAGGGCCTCTGATTTCCAATTAGCAGGCACCCAGGATGAGAGTTGAATTGTGCCTCAGGGGAGGGGCTACACTCAGAACAAAAAAATGGTCCCTACACCAAAGGCTTTACTGTCTAATGTCATGCTCCCTACTGACTGCTGCAAATGCATCCGTTCCCTGAGTGACTGGGCTCCATTTCTAAGCTACCATTTACCACTGTGCACTTACTTCAAGTGTTTTGATATGCAGTGTGACAGGTGTGTGAGAACTTGCATCTGTAAGAGAGGTGTCAAGACTAGGAGGAAAAAAATACAAAAGAATCCACAAAACATTTTTTGGTGCATATTTCTCATGAATTTAAGTGACCATGCTTTACTACCACAAACATTCACAGGAAAAACAAACAAACAAACCTAATTTTAAACACTTGCAAACAAGCATTTGCAAAAACCTCCATTTCCCTTTGCAAGCAGAAGCATTTTGTCAGAAATACATGCACGCACTAACACTCTGTGGCTTCACTGACCTCTTAAAACTAGGCAACAGCTCATTTATAAATATTCCCTATTGGTCCAAAGCTAAATTAATTGAACATATTATTCATAGGGAATTATTTGTTCTTCAGTTGTAAACTTCTGTTTGTACTGGAGTTTGGATCCTGTTAGATCTGAGTAGGGTTATCTCAGCCTATTTTATGATCGGAGTTTAATTCTCCCCAATAGGAGGGGTGCTCTGGATTTTCCCTGTTTCCAGGGTTTATTGGTTGTTGAGTCAGTTCTGACACTCAAGTGGATCAAGACAATGTTAATATACCAAGTTTAACAACTAAAGACATGCTACAATAAGAGGAACTGTCAATTAAAGCCAAAAGATTTAACAAGATCCCAAAGGAGTAATCTTTTGGTTTATAGGTTTAGATAGAGGCAGCCTGACTGGCATGCCAATACCCTGGTACTTCGTACTCGGGGAAAAAACAGAAGCCAATGCAAATTGCACAGTTTTAATATGGCAGGGAGTTAACTGATTAGCCTGACAGCTGAAGTTATAGCCTGACCAGGGGGATTTCATTTCTGGCTTTAACATGCTCACAAATCAAGGCCTTACAAATACTGTACACATCAGTTGCAGTTTTCTCAAGCAGAGAACAGGAGCACTACAGTCTGTTCTACAGTGATTTCCAAGGAGAACATCTGGTGATCAGAGATTCTTTCACAGCAGAGTTGACCTTCTTCTGACTCGGCATTTGGGTCACTGTATTCAGCTTCTCCAGTAGTGCAGGGGAGTCTATTAAGAATTGTGATGTGTAACCATGGATCAGCAATGCATCTCTCTGGATTTCCCTTCATTATCTTTCCCAGCACTTCCTAGAACTCTGAGATGAAACGAGAGTATTCAAAATGCAAGGAGACCGCGAACAGTTTCAAAGTTTGGTGATTCTGAAAGCTGGCACAGGGGGGACACATTTCAATTAAAAATCCATGTTCCGCGTGGGTGGGTCCTACAGGCCTTTGCTCTTGGACAAAGCATCAGCTAAAAAAATCTGTCATAACAATGTGTTGGGAATTAAGGATATCTATTCCTTGCCTTAATGCTTCACTGACCATGCATAAGGTCAGACAGCTGAGATCTGCTGAGAGATTTCCAGTTGTACTGAGCAAACAGTAGAGTGTATCTCACAGTTTTTATTATTTCTTGATAAAAGGTTACCCAGCTTCATCTAGGGCATCAGTCTCTAGAAACTGGGAAGTGGGAAAAACTAAGAATGCTGAACCTCAGAAGATTTCTTCTCCTTCACATTAGAGCTAAACAGGAGGAGTGGAGGCGGAGGAGAAACTTCTGCTTTCAAGTCAGAATGTTTTGTTTTTATCTGAATACTCACTTCTGGATGACCCTTAAGTAAAGAAAACAGAGATCAGCTATCAGAAACTGTGGAAGTTTTGCTGATTACCATAGCTGGATGGGGGCCGAGGGAGGAGGGGTACAGACTTCACTTCCTGATAACAGTGCTATGGATTACCTTTACAACAGTAAACATTTAATATTAGAACCATGGCCTCAATCATGAATTCCACGAAGATTAAGATATAAAAAAGGGTTAAAATAGATTTTCTGTACTCATCCTGACAGGAAAAATAAAGGCTTTTAGCTGCTGACTGCAGCTAAAATATACAGTATTGAGAGAGCTCATGATTCTACTCAATTCCAGAAAACAGCTAAGTAACTGAGTAGTTTTGCTCCAGGACAGCTACATGGATCAGCAGTCTCCTTGCTATGACAGAGAACCCCCCAAGACGACAACACACAAGCCAAATGCCATGATACGCCACTGATAAAATTAATCCACTCTAAAAGAACCTTAGAAATATTAGTAGTTAGAACTATTTGTAAAAAATTTAGAAAACCTGACCTAGAAGGAAAAGTTAAAAGTAAAAAAAGCTCCGAGCATGTTTAGTCTTGAGAAAAGAAGACGGAGGGGAGACCTGATGACAGTCCTAAAATATGTAAAGAACTGTTATGAAAAGGCTGGCAATTGATTGTTCTCCATGGTCACTGAAGGTAGGGCAAGATGTAATTAGTTTAAGCTGCAGCAAGGGAGCTGTAGACTATGCATTAAGGAAAAGTTCTAACTATAAGGATAGTTAAGCACTGGAATCAGATACCGAGGGAGATTGTAGAATCCCTGTCTCTGTAGGTTTTTAAGAATAGGTTAGACAAACACCTATTAGGGATGGTCTAGGTCTACTTGATTCTGCCTCAGAACAGGGTACTGGATTACTGACCTCTTGAGGTCCGTTTCAGCCCTACATTTTTATGACATAATTTGGATGAATAAGACTATTTCCCAGGAAAGCCCCTTATAAATAGTGATATTTAAGTTCTTGATTGGAGTCTCTGAAAGTGCTGGGCATCATCCACTGCTTGAGGGGTTTTACATTTAAAATACAATGTAGGAGCTATGCAAAATCCAATCCCCAATAGCTAACCTGAATAGGTGGGTAGGCCCAGGGGAGAAATGTGGGTGGGGCATAGAGAATAATTCTGTAGAGGGTACGCTAGTCTAATAGTTTGACTAGCCAATGTAGGTCTCTTACTTGGACACCCTCACCACATACAGGAGTGGAAGGGGAAAGGATTCCTATAGCAATGGATCCAGTACTCCAACCCCCCCCTAGTTGATGCATGCTCTGTTTCTTTTACAGGTACAGAGCTGCAGTGGTAGCATGGTGTCTTCCATTGCAGGAGTGGGCAAACTCTGTATAACCCTCTGGATTTCTTCTCAGCTGCAAAGGAGTCCTCTGCAGTTGCTCCGAATGAAGCTGGATTTGCTTCAGAGTTCCTCTGCCAAATTTCTTCTTTGGCCAAACTGATGAGTATTAAAGCATCTGCATTAGGCATTCTCCCTATTTTACAATATTACAGTGCTCTCAGATAATTTGCCTTTGGTCAGTCAGACTAGCTTGTACCAGCATTATTGCACCCTTCCATTCAGACAGTAATCTCCAGCAGGGCCCTTCTGTGCCATGTCCAGCACTGAGCACGCCATCAACATGTAAGAAATAATAATGTTCACATCGTTGTTAATCTGCAGCCCAGAGAAGTACTGCTGCGTTTTTAGAAAAAGCTCCAAAACACACGCGCGCTGACGTTTTTTTGTTTTTGATTTGTCCTTCTATATAACTGAAGCAAAACATGAGTGATGCTGCACAAAAAAAAGAATAGCATACTAGATGCTAACTGTTAGGGCTCCCCGGCCCTGTCCCCTCTCAGTTCCCAGACACAGTTCACCAGCAACAGTTCAGAGTCCAAGCTGCAGGCACTCCATGAAGAGTTTATTGAGGGTCACAATGACAAGCTTAAAACCATAACCATACCTCCAAGTCCTTCACACCAGTTAGGCTTATTTCTTTATATGCCAACAGAGTTTCCTTCTCCCCCAATTCTAGTTCTGTATAGCCATAGAACTCCCTCTTTCCCTGACCATGATTCTATATGACAACAAAACCACCTCTCCCTTCTTCTTGATAGCCTTAATTGTAGCTGTAGGCCACCACCTCCCCACAGTACCACCCCTTCCAATATATTATTGTTGTAACGGTAAAAACATGTTTGTAAAATCAGCGCCGCGAGTCCATCTTGAGAAAAGCCACAAATCCATGTGTGGGGGACTCAGAGATAGCAAAAAGAAAAGACCTTGACCAAGAAGTAAACCCATGATAACAGGAACTTGCACACATAGCAGTTTCAGACCCAGACATGGGAATTTTGCAGTCACTGCAAAATTAGCTTTGCAAGTCGGCAGTAAAGTTTTGAGGAGAAGGCTGCTGATAAGATTGTAAAGGAAGGGTCTATCATTGGCTTAGCAGATACATTGGCTGAAGCAGAGATATAAAGGGGTCGTCAGACCGAGGCTTTTCGGGGAGCCATGAATCAAGAAGGGAGTGCACCAGAATTGCACTGCGCAGAGGTCTGATCAGTTGTCTCGCCTCTCTCCAGCTTGTTGCTCAAAATAATAGGGTAGGGTTTCAGAGCTGATAACCCATGAGGCTTTGTTCTGCGGATGATAACCTGTGTGTAAATATGATAGATGTTCCACCTGGCTGAAAATATAGCATAAAAGTAAGGAGAACCTGGCCATGGTATGTTTGTTTTTTTGCTGCAGCTGAGTTCATTCATATATGTGGTGAGTAGTAAGTGTGAATGTAAAATTAGTAATAATTCTAACTGTTTTGGGTGCATGTGTTATTGTAATCAGTTGTTTTTTTAAGTTTTACTTGTCTATTAAGAATTTGTAAAAGAAGATAATTTGTGGTAAGGTAAACCCCCCCAATAAATAGTGGATTTAGATTGGCTATAGAATGTGTGTTATTGTGTAAATGAATGATAGATTTATGAACTGTTGACCAGGTCTTGGACTAAGACAGGTTCCAGCCGCCCTCATCCATCCACAAGTTGGTCAGGTGAATAGCAAGGGGGGCCTGTCTGAACCTAGTGACCCAACAGGCAGGCGGAGAGTGTGGACCGAAAGGTCAATTCCTTTTCCCCCCCAAACATGAGCCCCTGCAGCTCCATTGCTCAATAGAGTTGTGACAAAGGGGACTAACACCCTATGTGTCTGTACCTTTCCACCCCCCTCCCGCTAAGTAAGCATTCCGTTATTGGATTCATTCACCTTGGCAGTATTACGAGCTGAAATTGAAACGGTACGGATTCCTCAATAAGTCAAGCCTAAATTGTATAAATGTATGCTTGTAAGTGTGTGATTTAAGAATTAATCCCTTTAGAAAACCCACTGTCTTAAGCAAGAAATAGAAAGTCCCATTTCAAGTTGTAAAACTGACAGAGTCATAAATTAATGAAAGTAGACAAGATAAAAAAACACTTTCTCCCTCTCTCCTCCAAGCCCCCCGCCCATCTAAGGCGTGGAAAATAGATGAACTAAAAAGTTTTTTAACCCTTTGTCACCACAATGATCACATTCCATGTGGCGGGTCAGGGGACTTTGGTACAACCCCTTTTGTACTCCATGGGAGGGGCAGGGAGACGTGTCACAGCTTGGCCATGGTCAGTTTATGGCCCTATGTTTGTTTCTTTTTAATACCTCTCTTGCTTTCCCAGGCAGTTGCTTGGCATTTCTCTGGCATCTGTCTTAAAAAGGGAGTCAGGGTTTGCCCTCACTTGTGCATTTATCTATTACACTTTCACTATGTCTTGAAACATTTTAACTGCATCCTTTATCTTGTCACAATAATAATGATTAAAAAAAACCCCATTTAACTGCAGACAGGCAAGAGGAACACACCATGGCCCGGTCTACGCTTACCTTTGCGATTCGGTGGCAGTCGATGGGAGATATGCAAGTGACATAAATCACTTGCGTATCTCCTGTTGACTTTGCAGCGTCTCCTCCGTGCGGCGTCCACACTGCGCTGCGTCGAAGGGAACAGCGCTCCCTTCGACGCAGCGCTACGCCACTTACCGGGGTTGTTTTCCTGCATCGCTTCCTGGATCAACTGAGCGCGTCGATCCAGAGCAATCGATGTGACGGCGGCGAATTTGCCACCGTCAGTGTAGACCCAGCCTATGTCTTTGGTCTTTGCTAACATGTAGCTCAGAGACTTTGACTTCCAGGCAGGCCCAGAGGCCCAGAATCCCATCTCAGGCAAATATACATGCCTAAATACTTACATGAATTTACATTATATACTTTTACCCTAACACTAACTTTTAAGGTATAAGTTATTTACTGAATATTTAAGTCTATCACAGATCCAGTGCACATAGGACCAGATTCTGGTTTCATCTGTTTTTATACTGTGCACCCAACCCGGTGCCCGGTAGTATCTGAATTCACATATTACAAGATGACACACCATAGCCCTAATCTCCTAGGGCTGCACAGAAGGCAGCTGGAATCCTTGCGCACTCTTCTGTGCTTGCTAGCGAGGAGAGGACAATGAACAGTACCATTTTAAAGGATGTAGAAATTGTCCCTTCAGTGTGCATTTCCCTCGTGTCTGCCCCTCTCATTCTGCTTGCTCTTCCACATCTTCCCCTTCCCCCCCCATAGTGGTAGCTTTAAAAGCTAGACAATGACATCAGAAGAGAGAGAACCTTCTTGCTAACCTGACAACTACTTTTCTGCCAAAGTTTCATTAGGGTATGGAAAACACAAGTACACCGATGCAAGTGTCTTTATTTATTTATTTTGATTTAAAATCATAAAAAAATGCCTTTCCAATATCTAGTGCTCTAACATAATTCATAACACAATAAATTCCCAGCGGCATTAAAATAATCACTTCAAGAGGAGCTCTCCCCACGTTGCAGGGTTCTAGAGGCCCAAACCCAAACAGCTATGCTGCAAATAAACAGCCCTGTAGCCCAAGTCAGCTGACATGGGCCAGCTGCAGGTGTTTAATTGCAGTGTAGACATACCCTCAGTTGCAAACTCTAGTTTATGCCTTCAATCAAATATATATTTATGGTTAATTCACAGCAATACTCATGCAGTATCATATGCCTCTGTAAACTCCTACTGCTTTAGTACACACTATACCAGTTTAAAACTTATTATAATCATTTCAGAAAAGAAAGTGCTCTAACTGGAAATTCTGAGAACTGATTAAACTTTTGTCTATCCCCCCACAAGCAAAACCAGCCAGTGTCTTTATTGTGGTCAGCCAAACAAATACACAACATGACATCCTAGCACCAGACACTTTCAGCTGCAGCAGGGTCCCTTGCATTGCAGTTTAAAGGGGAGGGCATGTGTGCATGCACAAAGACACACTCTCTGCGTCTTCCTCATTATAATTTCATGGAGTCATGATCAGGTAGAGAGAGGATCGGTACAGCCAAATCTCAAATGCATGTTCCTTGAGAAATTGGCTCATAAAGACTTGCAATTTGTTAAAAATAATCCTGTTTTTCACACTCTTTTTGTCCATCATTCTACACCTTCCATCTTTCCCCTTCTGACATGATGAAAACTACTTTCAGTTGGTGGTAACAGTGAGAGACTTCAATCCAAAATTGAAAATGCATCTGGAGTTGTTGGAGAGGTGTAAATTGAAATTAAACTTTAATACAATTCACATCTCCAGGCTTTATATATTTAGCTTCTCAAAAGATAGGGTCTGTGTCTTTTTAAACACCACAAGCTCTGTAGTACACATTGTCACCAAATCCCTACCCTTTTGTCTCTCTGAGAGATGATAGTCTAGAGATGCTCATTACACCACCTGCCTCTCAGGGAAAAACTGTCACCCAGTGTGATTGCTTAGAAACTTTATAAACACTGTCCTGGACCTGAGCCTCTGGAAGAACTGCAAGACAAAATTTGAGACTTCTTCACAGTTGATTACACAAGACATCACATGGACACCCACTAAGGTTATTTACAAGTACACTCAGAAATAACTTAGAATTCAATCTCAAGCCTTTGGTTTACCACTGCTTTTGGAAACTGCTTCTAAATTCCTATGCAGTCACTTTGAATTCTTCTTAGTATCTGTAAAAATCAGTGGACTGTTCATCAGACTCAGCACATAAGAATTATACTATAAAAAGCACAGATCCTGCCCCATGCTAAGTCCACTTTTATCAATCCAGCAGTGTAAAGCTGCTGGAAATAGAAGAAATCCTCAGCTGATGTGGAGCTGGCTATGCAGGTTTCCTTAGCATAGGGGCATGTGAGGTGCAGGAAATGACATCACTCGAGCCTAGAGGTTGCTCTAATTTGTGCATGGAGCTGAAGCATCTTCTAGGTTGCCTTTAGGACTGGATGAACAGAAAAATGGCTTCATATTGTCTTTCGGCACTGTTCTCAGATGCACCTGAGCACAGGGCTCACAAATTCAGTGTCTTCAAATTCCCCAGAGCTGATTTGGTTGATCTGGTTGTTTCACTGTGTGTAAAGGGGATTGGCTTGATTGGTGGAGAGGTAGCAAATGGATTATGGGCTGGGGATGGGCTGGGATATAAAGAGTAGCCAGGGAATCTGTTGAAATTATTGTGTGTTCTTTTATTTTAAAAATTATAAAGCAGAAATATATGGACATTTTCAAAAACATGTAAATTTAGAAATAGGCAAGGGTACCAAGTTATTTATTTTAAAATAACAGGTTTTTAAAATTTCATGAAATTAAAAAGTCAGTTAAAATGGAACTAGGGACAAGAAGATATTATATATACATAATATAAACACACAAAATTATGTTAAAAGAACATTTTAAGGTTGGAGAAAAGCCTTAAACATTAGGAAAGGCCAGAATTAAGGTTGCCTGTGTGACTTCCATTTGGCTCCCTGTATATGTGAATAATGATACAGAGCTCCTGACAGTGCTCACTGTTCCTTAGGTGTCAGTGGACACCTCCGAGAGGAACTCTGCTGAGAGGTGTGACTTCATGAGGGAATGGAAATAGGTCTTACAGTCACAGAGCACCTTCTCCTCCCCCTGTCCAAGCTTCCTCCTCCTGGCATAATAAATGGCCATCTTGATCAGTGTCAGGAGGAGATTGACAAGGAGGTCCCATGACTTTGGGGGGCAACAGATGGGGTGTGTATAGATCAGGAGATGTTGGGAAAAGCGCAGTCAGAACCTCAGTAACAGGTTTTGAAGAAGTCGGAAGAGGGGCTGAAACTTGACGTACTCTATGTGGACATGCACCCTGCTCTCCCTTAGGTCTCACGTGAGTTCGTGATACATGCCGGATACACTCCCACGCTTACGGCTCCATGAAGGAGCCACCAGCGGATATGCCTGGTGGGCGGTAGGAACAGAGTGGAGTACAGATTGTCCCACTGGGTTCTTCTTTCTCCTTAGGTGGCAACAGGTCTCACCTCTTGGTGTTGGGACAGGACACTAGAGAGAGGAAGCGAATGAAGCACGAGCACTGATAGATGTCTCCTCAGTGTGGTTCAGAGGTGGACCAGCTGAATGGTGTTCAGCCAATTTAGGCTACATGTCAGGGGTGGCCAGAGAGGTTTGCAGGGCAGGGGCCCAATGACAAGTTCCAGAGAGCCTAGGGCTGGAAGGTGTGTAATGAATGAGGCAGCGGATTGCAGGAACAGACAAGACAGTCTAATGGTAAAGTCAGTTGAACGCTGCCCTGAAAAATTGGACTCCATCCCTGTCTCTGCCACAGAGTTCCTATATGAGGTTAGGTAAATCTGTTAAACCAAACATTTCACAGGTGGTCACTCGTGTGTTCCTCATTTTTTGATTTACCAGACTACTCATAGGTACAACTAATCTCAATGGGAGCTATCCTTTGAACATACCAAGTGTTATATAATGCTAAGAACGCTGAAAAATTGGGACCCAGGTGTCTTAAATTGCCCAGATTAGTGGATACGTTTCACTTTAATATCACTGAGCCTCAGATCCCCATCTCTAAAATGGGAATAATACAACCCCCTCATCTCTGAAGGGTGCTGTGAAGGTAAATTAATGTTGTGAAGCATGCAGATAGCTGTAGGGAAGAGCACTGTAGAAAAGCCCTTGTGGAAATTAGTCATTCTGTCTTCAGAGCTGAGTTTGACAAGGGTGCAGTAAATAAGGCAGGGGACCACCCACCAAACAATAAGGTGAAAACAAAATCTTGAATAGCTGATCATTAAATAAACAACGTCCATCCTGTGCACTGAGTCATGAATCCTGTAGAAAAAATTTGTATGTTATCATGTAATTAAAGATTTTATCATAATGCAAACTCACAGGGGGGCACAGGCAACCATTATTCTGCATTTCCTAACTTTTAAACACATGTAGGTCTAATCACAGGATGTGCCAGCCACGGAGGGTCTGGTTGGCCGTGGTCCCAGCATCCCTGATTGGCCCATTCGCAGTGCTTAAGCCTGAAGGAGACACCAGGAAATTGTCCACACAACTAGGTGGATCCCGAGCTGGCTGCTACTACAGACCTTGCTCCTTCACCTTGCTTTGGTTCCTGGCTTCAGATCTCAGTTTTCGTTCCTGACTTCAAACCCCAGCTCTGACCCTCAGCTCTGCTTCCTGGTTTCTGATTCTGTCTCTAACCATGGTCTCCAAGCCTACTCATTAGGCCTGATTCTTGCTCCAGACCATTAGACCCCTGACCATCCACATCCTGGCCATTACGGTTTGCACAGATGTCCCTGGCCTCTCCACAATCAATGCCTCAGTAAGTATATTGAGGGATAGGGCATCCCATTGTCCAGTGAACCCCATGGGGCATCAGAATTGCAGGAGCAGGTCATTAATTTCCAAGAAGAGCATCATGTTCTTTTGACTCGAGCTTCTGGAGGAAAACCAAGCCCTCCATGAGCAGGTGGCTCAGCTACAAGCAAGGCTTACAGCACTCTAGGCTCAGATTACTGGCCCGCCACTGGAACAGGGTTCCATCATGCCCTAACCCAAACGTTTCAATGGAAACTGCCATAAATTCAGGGTATTCCTTAATCAGTGTCACTTATCCTTTCTGGTCCATCACTGGACCTATCCCACCAATGGAACCAAGGTGAGAACTGGGGATCAGCCTGTTATCTGGAGAAGCTTTGGACTGGGCCTCCCCCTTTCTGGAATTAGATTGGTAGATTTTCCTTCAGGCCTTCTCCACAATTTTTGATGACCCCACACTGCACATGCTTGACTGAAGCTTCTATGCAGAAGGCTTGCCACACATTTCCATTGGCTAATGGCAGACACAGAATAGAATGAGGCAGCCCACTTGTACCTTTCTGAGCAAGATTGAACAAGGAAGTCAAAGATGAACTAGACCATGTGAAGCCTCCTGTGGGCCTGGATGCATTCTTATTCATTTACAGTGATAACCATCTTTGTGAGTGGAGAGAGGGGAAGAAGGGAGTCACGATGATGCTGTACCATCACCCCAAAGCCTACTTCCCAATCCCGTGCAAGCTGATCTGGCCTGCAGGTGATTTTGACCATTGAAGAAAGGGAACAGTGCTGATGCAACATTTGTATTTTTACTGCAGTGAGGCTGGACACACACTATCAAGGATTCTAGTTTGGAGGATGTTCGGAAATGAATAAACTTGGGCTCCGAAGTGGGGTCAGGGATGGGCAAGATTTTGGAGATACACTTTGGAACATCTCCCAAGACTTCAATGACACCCATCCAGAGACACTAAAGCTATCACCACACATCTGGGTGCAGGTTTAGCTATGCATAGTGGGCAAAGTCCAATAGCTCCCACCAAAGTGGGCACTTACCAATTCCAGTGCTGCAGACAACTTCTTGAATGTAGAAATGACTCAGACACTGTGAATCCCCATCCAGGCCAGGGGTGAGGCCACCTCACCTGAGCTGGCACCAGGAGCAGGGCTTGCGTTGGAGAAGTGCAGGGAGGGAGGGAGGAGTGGCCACCCAATGAGCACCAGGAAGCTCCCCAAGCAGGAGAAGGTAAATGACATGTCCTCCATACAGGTCCAGATCCACCTCCATGGGGCATCTTGGGGGTGGCGCTGGCTGGTGGGAGTAAGGGACCCTCCTGCCCTGCAAGGGGGAGGGGGGCTGCAAATGCAGTTTTGGCCATTGGGCACTGGAGACACATGGTACACCACCGTTCTCAGTTTCCCTGCTGGTCCAAGCTCCTTGCCCATCAGTTCCCAGTTCTTCCCCACACCCTGTCTCCCCTACCCCTATTATCCTTTCCCCTGCTCTACTGGTTCCAAATACCAGTTTCCTTGCCCAGCCAGTCCCAGCCCTTCCGTATCCAGTTCTAGCCTCCTCACTCCATCAGTCCCATTCTCTCCCCAGCTCTCAATCCCTGGTCCTAGTCCTAGTCTTCTTCTTTCAGACTCTTTGTCCCAGTCTATGCCTCACCACCCCCAGGTCCAGCTCTCATCCCCTCTGCATCTATATCAGGAAGCGCCACACTGAGGGAGGGATCACTCAGAGCACAGTAGAGACAATCTCCCTGCTTTTAGTTCCATTGCGCAGCTCTGAACTAGCCCTCTGCAACTGAGTGAAAATCCTGCTGAGCCCTGCGCATGCTCAGTGCAGATAGAATCTCTGAGGAATTTAACTGCAAAGCTGTAGGAAGCCTCTACTGAGCATGTGCAAACAGCCATTTTTCAAATATATAACTTGACCAACTCGCTAGCCTACATAAACACATAACCTGATTACCTGGTAGCCTTACCTCCTGCCCACTTGTTACTGTTTGCCTTAAAGATCGGCCCTGAGTCTGCCAACGCTTACATGTAGTGTAGTGTAGCTTAACTGTAGCGATCTGAGTAGTTTTACTGAAATCAGTGGGATTATTCATTGTGATTAAATATGTTCTATAGGTCACAAAATCTTCAGAAGAGGGACTGTGTCATGCTATGTGTTTGTTTATTCAGCACCAAACACAATGGGGACCCAATATTGATTACAGCCTGGACTGGGAACCTAAATATTAAAAAATACCAAGAAAACCTCAAAATCAAGTAAGGACCACCACCACTACATGACTAAACTTTTAAGATGATCTCTGTTGGAGAAAGCCTATGCTTTGTCCCACAAAACATGCTGTTTATATTGATACTGCAGCATAGTGTCCAAAGTGTATAATTTGAAATAGGTGAAAGATGTGAAATCCTTAATTGGAAGGGGAGGGATCAAATGTGTGAGGTTTTTTCACCAAAAATCTGCTGTTTGGTTATTTCATAGCTATCTAGATTTTTATACAGAATCAGTCATTGGGTATTTGCACACCTCAGCCTTTTATAAAGTGAACACTTTAATCTCTTTCTCTCTTCCTTTCAGGCTGCAGGGAATGGAGTTCGTGAGGGCTCTTTTTTTTTTTTTAGTGGGAAGGGCTTATTCTTTGTTGGTGTTATTATGTGAAAAGTAGATCTAAGAAGTGGGTTTTACAAACTTTGATCTTCAGAAGTATTTTTGTGAGACCCCGGGGTAAAAACAGTCTCTGCCAGAGACCTAAACAGAAGTTATGCCAATTTTATTGGTGGTGCCTACATATTATGGTGGTGAGCACATTAGAAATGCATACACAGATGGAGAAGAACGTAGCAATATCCAGAGAAAGGGAAAAGCAATCATCCCAAACCTCCCTTTATTGTATTTGTTCAAACTTTTAAAAAGGGCTCTCAAGCACCCTCCAACACAACACTGGTAAAGGGGCTACAGGGAAGATGTATAAAGTGTGTTTGTATACACAGGGACTTGGTAGATTTATATATGATATGTGTAAACATGTGTTGGGGAGGAAGATTTATGGAGTATCTCTGTGTGTCTGTGGCAGGGCAGATACAAAGAGTATTTCTTTTGTGGCTACATGGAAAGAACATAACAACATAAGAATGATCCATCTAGCCCAGTAGCCTGTCTTCCGACAGCAGCCAATGCCAGGTGCTTCAGAAGGAATGAACAGAACAAGTAATCATCAAATGAGTCATCCTGTTGGCCATTCCCAGCTTCTGGCAAACAACAATCCGTGCCCATTTGGCTAATAGCCACTGATGGACCTCCATTAATATATCTGTTTTTTTTTAACCCTGGTATAGTCTTGACCTTCACAACATCCTCTGGCACTGATTACCACAGGCTGATTCTGTGTTGTGTGAAGAAATACTTCCTTTTGTTCATTTTAAACCTGCTGCCTATTAATTTCATTTGGTGACTTCGAGTTCTTGTGTTATGAGAAGGAGTAAAAACAATTCCTTATTTACTTTCTCCACACCAGCCATGATTTTATAGACCTCTATCATATTCCACCTTAGCTATCTTTTTTCCAAGCTGAAAAGTCTCAGTCTTATTAATCTCTTCTTAAATGGAAGCTTTTCCATAACCCCAATAATTTTTGTTGCCCTTTAAAATACCTTTTCCAATTCCGATATATCTTTTTTGAGATGAGGCAGCCAGATCTGCACACAGTATTCAAGATGTGGGAGTACCATGGATTTATAAAGAGGCAATATGAAATTTTCTCTCTTATTATCTATTCCTAAAGGGACAGTTCTGGGAAGTGCTTGAAAAATCATGTATGTAACAGTAGATGTATGAGCAAAATATTGATTGGAAGATGGAGGTGATGACTGGAAAGTATTATTAGCATGGATGAGAAATAAAGAAAATGGTACTCAGATACTTCCCCTAGTGGTATTAAAAGCCTAAATAGAAAGATGAAAGAACTTGGGGAGAAAAGGGAAGGAATATAAGAGAATAACAGAAGGAGGGAGATAGTAAGAGAATGTGCAAAAGTAGAGGGAAGACAGATAAAAGGCTGGTCCAATACCAGGAAGGTTTTTCATCACCATTTTAATACAAAACATTTATCTAAAAAAAAAAATTGGAAAAAATAATTTGGAAAATTTCAGCCAACTCTACACAAGGGGAAGATGTCAACCTGAACAAATAATGCAGAAGTTTTTCTTCAGACAGTTTTTTAAAATGAATTTATTTCATCCCTGTTTGTACCCCCTTTGTGTTCATTTTCTGCAGTTAGTTGTGTGACTGAGTTTCACTGGTTCTTGGAAATAGAACGGCAAAGTCCTGCATGTGGGTTTTTGTGGACAGTGGATTTTACATTTACCTGTAAAAGAATTAATTCTAGAATCGCTTGCACACTCACCCAATCAGGAAACAGAAACAATACCTCATGACTTACTCATCAAACACATTCATCTCAAAAGAGGATAGATTATGCCAAGGCAGGGGAATGCAGAGCTGCTCCATTCTAGAGGGAGCACTAGGAGCCAGGCTGTTTCCTGAGGGTCCTGTGTTTGGAATCAGTGCCTTTTGTGGGGTGTAGCTTTCTACCCTATCACAGATGGACAGACAGCTTTGCTAGCTGCTGTACAGTGGGGACAGAGCTGCTGTCCCATCTCCTCCCCTCAGCAGCCCTCTTTCACCCTCTTTGAGGATTGTAGGGTGGGAGCAGTCCTTGAGTTCAAGTGCTCTTGTTCCTGATCCTTAGACTTTGCACTTTCCCCACAACAAGCCTGCATCAGTCTTGATCAGAACCTAAAGACATGTCTTTGTAAATAAACTCTGAAAACAAAAGGATAATTTTTCACTTTGAAGAGGACTTTGCAGGCCTGAAGCCATGAAAATTGCATGTATAGCCCTCTTCCTTTGAATTACTCTTTTAGAAGTATTTTTGCCTGCTTAAGAAGCTTTGAAACAAACATTCAGTATTACCATGGTAGAAGGGGTGAAGTATGATTTGTCCTTTAGTGAATCCTCAAAGGAAATCAGACAAAGGAATAAAAAGTTTTGCAGCAGATGAGAAATTCCCCTACCTTTTATTTTCTCCCTGTTTGTAATTGGTTCTGTTGATACTTGAGACTTCTTATGCATTCACAACAACATTTCTCAATTTAGTGAGCATGCCATGGCAATTGATTTAGACAATGCAATAGCTGTGACAGCAATTGGGAGGCACTCCAAATTTAAAAAGTAACAGGACATGCAAAATTGAAGTCTACTGACTGTTTTTGTGATAATTGAATTTCATTGAGTTTTAGAAGTGAGAAATGAGCAATAATAGGGCTGTTTCCAAACTCAGTTCCAGGAAATGACTGGGGCAGCATGTATTGGAGAAGCATACATTGAGCGTTTATATTCAGATATCATCTGAGTTACTGATTCAAACCTCAAAACCTTCAATTCTTTCTAGCTGCATTTCAAAATATAATAGGCAGGACAGTGGGAAAGAATTAAAGATAAAAAGAACTGATTATTTTCTTATAGCTCCAGTGCTGCAAATTGACTGTCTGGACAGTCTTTTTATGTTCCATCCTGCAATATTGTAAATGAGGATCTTTTCTCTGTTGCTGTTTCTCAGAATAATCCCTAAGTAAAGTTGTTTTCTTGACACTTAAAAACTTAATTTTGTTCAACAGAAAACATACATTGGCTTTTTATGATGTTTGAACTGATTGCACCTGGAGTGATTGTATTTCCAGAGGTCACTCTAGGGTCTTGTTTTCAGTAAGAACGGTATTTCTTTTTATTCTTAATGCAGTTTCAATTCACTTTGCTGGTCACCACTCGTTTGAGAGGAACAACCTTCAGAGAAAACAGGTTAAGCAGTTGCTTAGAATCTGTTTTCCATGGAAAATAAAGATTCATGACATGCCTTTCTATTGATTCCTGCAAGTGAAAACCAGACAGGATTTATATAGAATTGGTATAAGCAAAACCTCTGTAATTCTGGATTTGACTACAGATATTGTTTCGCTCACATGTTAGCAGCAGCAGCTCCAGCTTTAAATAATTTCACCTTCTTTATAAGGCTAGTCTTTGAAGTCAAGGGCTTATTGCCTGCTTTTTATTGGCTTCAGTGTGAGCAGCAGGTGTTTAGTACCTCAGAAACAGATCATTAATGTATGTGTAATATAGGACCTGATCAAAGCCCAGAGAAATCAATAAGAAGATTCCAGTTTTCATCAATGGGCTTTGGGTCCAATATATAAGAACTTAAGGGCTGAAATACTGGGTCAGACCAGGGTCCATCTTGCCCAGTATCCTGTCTCCAACAGTGGTCTGTACCAGAGCTTTGCATGAGTGCACAGAACAGGGCAATTATGGAGTGATCTACTCACAGCTTCTGATAGTAAGAGGCTTAGAGTTGCATCCCCGACCATCTTGGCTAATAGCTATTGACAGGCTTATCCTCTATGAACTTAGTCAGTTCTTCTTTTGAACCCAGGTGTACTGTTGGCCAACACAACTTCCCATGGCAGTGAGTTCCTCAGGTTAGTTGTGCATTGTGTGAAAAAAGTACTTCCTCTTGTTTGTATTAAACCTGCTGCTTATTAATTTCATTCAGTGAACTCTGATTTTTGTATTGTGCAAAAGGATAAACAAAACATTTCTGCTCACTTTTTCCACACCAGTCATGACTTTATCAACCTATATCATATCCTCCCTCCTCCTCTGCTTAATTTTTTCTTTTCTAAATCTTTTTAGTCTCTCCTCATATGCAAGCTGTTTCATACCCATGATCATCTTTTTTTGCCCTTTCCTCGAACTTTTTGAGTTCTGTTATAGATGGGATGACCAGAACTGGACATAGTATTCAAAAGATGAGTACATTATGGATTTATATAGTGGCATTATGATATTTTCTTGTGCTTTCTCAATCTGTCATGGAACCTCTCTACTTGAGAAAAGGCTCTCTCTGGAGGCCTCTAAATTTATACCTGTGACTAGGCCACACACTCCTCCCACCTCCTATTGATAATTGAGTCCTGGCCCCTATTGACTATCCCTATGATCTAGGGTAAAATAAGGATGTTTGATTGATGAAACTGCAGGAGCTTTGCAAGTAAGTGTTGCCTCATAGCCCAACCTTCTATTGAGGATGCCTATGTAGTACTTACAGTGCATTCGTGGGGAGTCTGTTTGTTGCAGTAACATCCAGTTATCCAGAAGCTGTAAATTTCAATAAGACCATCTAGAACTAGGTTAAGTACCACTGATTGAAGTATGAGATATCTAGAGAATGGCATTCTCATGAAAGGATTCAGCAAATAATGTTTTTTATATACCTGCCTGCCCTATGAAATATAGTATAATGGGAATAGATTTATACTGCTCTCAAAATGAAACAAAATTTAGCTTAATGAGCTTTTTTTCACTTCTAACAAGCTGGAAGTGCATAGAAATGCCTAAAAAGAGTAAGGCTAGCAGACCTTTTTTTCCTTAATAATTGCCAACTAAGCTGCTTTTATGTCTTTCTTTTATATATTCATAGAGTCAACCATGTTACCTTGAAGAGGGGAAAAAACTGCTACGAATTTAAATATAATTCATGGTAATAGATTTGGGGCAGCACTTAATCAAGTAGGTGCATTGCCTCTGCATAAATAAATGACTTTTTTGTACAATAGAATAAGCCAGTTATGCATTGCGCAATATTCATTAAAAAAATGAGTTATGCAGCCACTCTTCGATTTTCCCATGAAACTTTTACACAGGAGTCAGTGTGAATCAGGGCTGCCAGATTCAAAAATAGAAATGCCTTCATTACTCTTTTATGTAGAGGGAATGAGGCAGAGTTGGGTGAACATACAGTTGGACGTGAAAATCTGATAAGTTTACAGGGAAGCAACAATGGCAGCACAGAGAACCATAAGTCTGATGCTGATTGGCATAAATCATTAATTTGTTTTGGATTTGTGATCCAGCCCACTGAGCCCTAGGAACCAATGCATGTTTGCAGTGCAGGGCTCAGAATTGCTCTGCCATTCCATGCCAAATAATTGGTACATTCCAGAAGTACATTCCGTTGCCAATTCCATACATTCCATTTTGCCAATGGTACATTCCATTGCCAACTTTTTGCACATATGTAGAATCTGATCTCGGGATGATCAATGCCCTTATGTTGTGATGGAAAATGTGAAGCTATAATTGCAACAATTCAAAGATGACAGGGAAAGCGAACGTGAGCCACCTAATGGAAAAACATATACTTTATACTGCATAACATGTAGCCATGCATGTTTCATGGGCATGACATAATGACAACAATAGAGGAAACATTGGGTAAGAAACCTTGAAGGTTTCCCAACTCAAAACAGAAAGAAGCCTACCGCTTGGATAATGCACTTTTCCCCACTCTTCTGTGTTGTAAGTTAAATTGAAAAAATCCCAAGAACAATAGCTTTTTAAAATATTTCAGACATTTATTTCAGACTGTTATCCTCTGATATGCATGAGTTTGAGTATTTTATCTTTCAGCGGTATGTATATGTGTCAAGCAGTGCTGGGGGTTTTTCAAGGTTTTGTTGGTTTTTTTGGAATAAATACTAGAGTAGAATACTGTGTAAATGTCAAAAGTACGAGCTAAACCTGCAGAGCATACTTTTTTCCTGCTGACTCTGCCCCTTCTTTGCCTTGTTCAAAGCACAGGTGCACAAGGAAGAAATAATTCCTTGCATGCAAAGGAGAAGCCGGCTACTAAACCACAGACTTGCAGTAGGAAGACTACATTCTACACATACCCTGAAAAGGGAAAAATCTCTCAAAAATTGCAGCTAATGTTTGAAATAAATTAAGCTTGCAGCCGAGGCAGCTATTTGCGTTTCATTTAATTATAATAGAACATCGAACATCATACATTTGTGCTTTTGTTTACTGCAACTTGTGAGATGCCTATAAAATCTTAAGATATTTTTTACTCCCCTGCAGGTGTATTTCATCGCCAATTATGTCACTGTTAGGCTTCACTAGTCATTATGGGGTGGAAGTTGTGAGGGGAGGGCTGATGCTGTATTTAGATACCTTGCTAGTTAGGATTAACCTTTTAATGGTGACACTAAGAGAGCCTTGCATATCAGAGAGGAGGGGTGCCTAGAATGGGGGTCAGAGTCCTAATCCCAGTTTTGCCATTGACTCACTGTGTATCTTGTGCAAGTCAATTGGGGCCAGATTCTGCTTTCAGTTATGCTGGTGTAATTCAAGAGTAATTTCATTGATCTCATTTTAAAAACCTTGTGGGATCAGAATCTAGCTCTTGGTATATGTCTTGGATTCCTCAGCAGTAAAATAGAGATGATGATGCTTGCTCATTTCCCAGGGAGAGTAATGAGGGTTCATTAGTTAATATACAATACTTTGAAAATATTAGGTGGTAGTTATTGTTATGATGGGACTAAGAAAAACAGTAACAGCAGCTTATGTACTGTGACAGGGTCAGGCCAGATGGCTACGTAAGGGTGCTGGAAGG
>ML675604.1:90077558-90092704 GCA_007922155.1 Mesoclemmys tuberculata
GGTTTTTCACCCTGGTTCCCCAAGAACACAGAGCTGCCAGGTAACAGCATACATATCTGTCCTGAATGACCAAAAATCCGTAGGTAAGCTACAAGTATACAGAGAATTTCAAAGTGAATTCAAACTGAATTCAGATATATGCAAGGTATTTTGGGGGACTGAAGACCAGACAAACTATAATGAGAAAAAGTTCTCTGAAGCACGTAAAAATGTGTTTGGTCTGCCAAGGATGATAAATGCACCTCTGTATAGACTGGATCAAAATAATTTGCTTAATACTTATAAAGTTCCATCTAGCCTCAAAAGTTTAAACATTTTGCCACCCTTAATCATAAATCTATTATCACAGAGAACTGACTTTCCCTGTGAAAGGATGCAGAATTATTGCAACACACCTCTTACTTATGAATCGGTTCACAAGCCATGGTAGCAGTGAGAAACAGTAAAGATTCTGTTGAAACCTATACATGTGGCTGATATACTAACGGATTCTAATTACTCTATAATAGCTAGGACAAGGAAGAAGCACAACAGCTTACATGTTCCCATTGTCCCATCCAGAAGTGTAAGAGACTGCAAATGATAGTAATTTTTACAAAAATATTTCATTACTGCAAGTGCAGGCAAAAAATATAATCAAGTGCTTTCCAGCCAATTGCTGGAACATAATATAGACACCTTACTCCCATGTTACAATGTGGTTTTCAATCATAGCATAACAATGTCTCAGGATTTTTGCTTGACAATTGCATTAAAAATCCAGGGAACAAAATGGAGACTCATGTGGTATATGTAAACGTGATGTAAACAGATCGGTTGTTCTGGTCTATCATGGTTCCTGGAAAATTTTTTGGATGGCCAGATAAACTGGGCAATATTATGTGACAACTACATGGTGGTTTGGCTGGATGACTCATCACTCAATCACTAGCTATATATCTCTTTGCACTAAAATTAGATCAAGTTTGTGATCTACTAAATCTAATCTAATAAAGATTAGAATCCATTCATGCAAATGTTTTAATCTTATTTGCATGCATCACAAAAGCCTTTATTAGAGACCTGTTCTTTGCAGATGGTTTCACTTTAAGACCAGTTAGAGGGAAACCTGAAGATAATAGTATTTCATTTTCTAACTGCTGCTGTGAACCTTGGTTTGACATTTCTGTGAAGCAGATTTGCACCAATCAGAGCTACATAAATGGTATATTAAAACCAAACCCCAGGATTAATGGTATAATATTAAGTACACTGACACAATTTACCTGCATCAGAAGCACCCTCATTCTGGGTATGTCTGCACTGCACCCTAAACCAGAGCTTTGACTCAGGTTTGAGTCCAAGGCCGCTTCCCATCCACATCCACAGTCTGACTCAGGTCAGCAAACATGCAGGACCTGAACACGAGGGTCCTGCTGAAGGGGTGAGTCAGAGAACAAGTCCTGCCACGACTTGGGTCCAAGCCTTGTTATTTTGCAGTGTTCATGCAACATAAGCAGCAAACCTGAGTCAGGTCTTCACAGTGCAGGCTGGACATGCTAGCATGACTGTGAGCTCTGGGTCCTACCGTTGTAAGGCCAGGTTTACAACGCAGTTTGGGCACTCAAGCATGGACTTGAAAATACCAAATCCACAAGCCCAGGTGCCACAGATCCTTCTACAGACAGGCTTAGTGTGCAGCGTAGACATACCTAATCTGTTCACAACAAGGATGCTAACTTTCACATCCAAAAACCCATTCTTCATTTGTTCTTCTACTAGATCTTATGTGGAATCAGCATGGTATTGATTTTTTTTTAAAAAATCAAATTTTACAGTGCACTAATGCTTTCCACTCTATTAGGTGATGTGGAGGAATCACTTGCTACTAATGTAATATGCAAGTGCTAGGAAATTTCCATACGAGACATCTTTAGTCATGCATGTGTACAGAGAAGTAAGATAAAATATTCAACAACATTTTATTGGAGTGTGCTGGAATCAAAAACATATCTATATGTATACCAAATAGAGCAGTCAGACTCTGGTTTGTTCTGTACCTAAAAGTTATATTGGAATAGTTACATCAGTCAGAGTTATGAGAAAAACCACATCCTGACCAATGCAGATATGCTGACAAAATCCTCCAGTGTAGATGCAGCTATGACAATGGAAGAGTGCCTCTGTTACAACAGCTAAAATCGTTTGTAGAAATGGTGTTCCTACACTGATGAAAAAGCTCCTTCTGTTGGCGCAGGCTGCATCTGAAGAGCTAAATTGACATGGGTTCCATAGTGCAGACATACCTTCGTAGCTAAGCAATGAGGCTCCTTGGAAGTACCTTATAATTCTGCAGAATCAAGTCATTTATCCTAAGATAAATAATCATTTTTTACTAAGGATTTGGAAGCGTATACCAAAACAGTTGATCTGCATTATGATGAACAGGCTGATGAAGCAACACAAGTTGGGCACAAAACATATTTAAAAGATACTCTGACTTAAAGTTTTGTAATATTCACCGAAAATATGGGGAAAATATAGTTGCCAATCAAACTATTGTATAATTATCAGCAATGAATAAAAAAATGGTGTAGTGAAGCTCTTTGAAGATAACGAGAGTCCTGCAGCACTTTAAAGACTAACAAATTTATTTCTGCAGGCAGATGCAGGGAATGGAAATCAGATGGGGGTATATATATACAGCCAAAAGGAAGAAACAATGGGGAGGGTAGGTAATAGCAAAGTCCATGCAGTTAGAGTAGCTGAGGCCTATTCACAACCATTGATTAGAAGGTGAGAATGTGAGAACAGTGACAATTACTTCTTGTAATGAGAAAACCATTCCAAGTCCCTATTCAGACCCAATTTGATTGTGTCAAGTTTGCAGATCAGTTCGAGCTCTGCAGTTTCTCTTTGAAGTCTGTTTTTCAAGTTTTTTTGTAGAAGTATGGCAACTTTCAAGTCAGTTAGAGTGTCCTTGGAGATTGAAGTGCTCTCCGACTGGTATTTGGATGTTCCCATTTTTTATATCTGATTTGTGTCCATTTATTCTTTGGTGTAGTGACAGCCCAGTTTGGCCAATGTACATGGCAGAGGGGCATTGATGGCACATGATGGCATATATTACATTAGTAGATGTGCAGGTGAATGAGCTCCTTATGGTGTGGCTGTTGTGGTTAGGACCTGTGATGGTGTCACTAGAGTTAATGTGTGGGCAGAGCTGCCAACGGGGTTTGTTGCAGGGATAGGTTCCTGGGTTCATGTTGTATGGTGTGTATTTGCGTCAGGTTGGGGGGCTGTCTGTAAGCAAGGATAGGTCTGCCTCCCACGGCTTGAGCGAGTGAGTGATCATCTGCTAGGATAGGTTGTAGATCTTTAATGAGGTGTTGGAATGATTTTAGCTGGGGGCTGTAGGTGATGCTAGTGGTGTTCTGTTGTTTTCTCTGTTGGGTCTGTCCTGTAGTAGATGACTTCTGGGTACCTGTGTGGCTCTGTCAATTTGTTTCTTCACCTCAATTTATTGTTAATATTTACTAATAATTCACATTGTTTTTAATATCCCTCTGGGAATAGATGCCGGTGTGAACTAAGAAATAATCTGTTTTCATGCAGTAGCTGTGACTTATATGTACTCTTCATTTATCTTATTTTAAAGAGGAGATGTTAACCTGAGAGAAATTCAGTACAAATTGAGTTGAAAAAATGGTTTTAAACATGATGTTTATTTTTTTTGACCTCAAATGTCCTAAACAGGGCAACCAGCCTTTATATTCTGCCTGTGTATAACTCACATTTGTGCATGCCAACAGTCACATTGTGAATTTACACATTCCATTCAGATAGTTGGGAGCTCAACTGAGATGGGAGGCCAACTGAGAATTGTGTCCAACACGTTTTTTTTTGATAAATGTGTTTTGGCACTGCACTGTAAGATAAACAGAGTTGCATTACATTTTAGCTGTGCTTTTTCTCCTGTTACACCCTTCTCTTTTCATTCAAGACTCCACTCTGTAATGTTAACAAGTTCTTTGACTGGTCCTGACTTGGAGTGATACCTGACTTTCGGGAATTAGAATAAGCAGCAAGAAAACTTGAGTTTAATCTCGTAAAGAAGTTTCATAATATCAGCTGCAGAAGGTCAGTCAAATTAGGCTTCTCCAAATTTTCATCCTTTGGAGTGCCCATTAAAACAGGAAGTAACTACTTGTTAAATAATTAAAATATATACTCAGGGGTAAAGCAGGTTAAGGAATCCTGTTATTAAAGCATGTTAATTTCAAACAGTATTGATTGGAAAGTACATTTGTGGTTAAGATATTATACAAATGAGTCATTTAAAAGTGAGATTCTTTCCTGCTAAAACAGAACCCGAGACAGTGGAATTCTTCTTTAGATTTACTGGAAGGTTATTGGCAGATCTTCAACTTGGTTGCATTGTTAGACTTTATAATTCCAAACATTAATTTGGTTGCTATGCAGATGAACATGGTAATTAACCAAAAATATAAACAAACTACCATTGTTTCTGAAAGATATGTTTGTGACTATTTTTGTGGAGAGCAGAATTATACAAACTGCAGCTGCAAACTCACCATGGTATTAAAGTGTTAATAACAGCCTACCTAATACTCTAGATATTTCCCAATGCTGTTGATTATTACCAAATAGCTGCTTGTGTGTGTGTGTGTGTGTGTGTGCGAATGTGAGTGAGTGAGTGAACAATAGAGGTGAATAACCTTCAGTGTAACATCCAGGACTGATAACACAATAAACATTAATATCTATGATTACATGTACAATATATACCATAGTTGCACTTTTTTTTTTTACTTAATATATTTTGTATTCTGCTGAGGAGACCTATATTTGGGAACCTTCATTAGGCTTTACTGTCAGTATTTTTATTTTAATCCATATTTTTCACTGGATGTATTCAGTTCTATCCTGGTTCATGCTCACGCTCTCGCTCTCTCTCTTTTTGTGTGTGTGTGTGTGTGTCCTGTGATGTCAAACAAACAATGTAGTTGCAAGAAAAAAGAACTCACAGCTGCCAATGGGAATTGCTGCTAAAGCTTCCTCTTGGGATAGTTAATTTAGCTAACAAGTAATACTCTCAAAGTCACCTGTCCAAAGCAAATATAAAAACAGTTGAAAATGATTGTGGGATACAAGGACATTGAAGTCAGTGGAAGTAGTATTATGAACTTTAATAGGAGCTGAATTGGGCCCCACCCTTAGAAGCATTTTTCCCTCATGTGAACTCTTGTTTCCCTTTTACAAATTCATTCCTCACCCCATTCCCAGTAGAGTTGTTAGCTGGAGGCTAGACAAGGATTGTATAACAAAAGTATTTATTGTGTATGCTGTATCTTCTCTGACCTTGAATTGAGGATGCGTAAGGATTCTGGCAGTCCAAACAAGGACTCGTCAGTAGGCATACTGATTTTCATTTTAGGTATTAAAATGGAGCTGGGCTTGTGAGGATCATTCTTCTAAGTCAGACCATTACCTCCTTCAAGCTCCAGTCAAACCTTACTATATGTTCCTGTAAAGATGCATTGTTTCATTGATCTGCTCTCACACTATAAGATTCTGTGACCCATCAGTGGTGAAAGCAATAAGGGAGGAGGGTACTTGAACAGTTAATGGCATATATTGTCAATGTCTGTGAGAGCCTCTGAATCCTATCCAATCAGCCTATCCACGCAACACAGTTTGGTGGATTTGTCACGCTGCCTAGTATGGGACACAGCTAAGATTGCCAATCTCAGGTCAGACTCCTAGAAAATAGGGCTTATACCCCCAGACCGGTAGTATACTCTGTAATTAGATTTCGTCAAGCCAGTAACAAATATGTGCTTCCAAAATACTATACTAGTTATTATGAAGCCACAGACAGTCCCCTTCAGCGCTCTAGCCCATCATGCACTACCCAGACAAACCAGACTTCTGGTTTTAATAATCATTTATCACAGAAGTCACATATAGTAGGTTCTTGCAGTTTCAAAGAACCAAACACACCCTGAGGTCAAAATATACTTCAGAACTTACCCAAAAGCCATGCTGGTAGCCAACTAGCACTAAAAGTTTATTAATATAAAACAAGAAGAAAGTTATTTAAAGGTTAAAATGAATCACATACATTACCGTTCATTTCAGAGTTCGTAGATCAGGATACTAGCTTGTAATAAGTATCTCTGGATCACCCAAAAGATCGGAGGATCTTCAGTCCATTGTTCAAAGCTTCCCTTTGTTAGAAATCATAGTCCAGAGATGTGGAGCAGGAAAAAGGCAATAAGGTGATGTCATGGTCTTCAATTCATACACTCAGCCCATGTGCATGGAAAGTTACTGTCTCATACAAGGAGTCAGGGATCACATGTTCTTTGTGGCCTGCTGAGTCTCTGGGCCTCCACTGTCCATATAGTGAAATGTTCCAGAGGGGTAGCCATGTTAGCCTGTATACAGCAAAACAAGAGTTCTGTAGCACTTTAAAGACTAACAAATGTATTTTTTGCAGGCATAAGCTTTCGTGGCCTTTAACCCAGTTCGTCAGATGCAGGGGGTTAAAGCCCACAATAGCTTATGCCTGCAAAAAATAAATATGTTAGTCTTTAAAGTGCTACAGAACTCTTTGTTTTTACTGTCCATATGCTTTCTGAAGCATCCTTGGGAGGGGCCCACGGGAAAAGTTGATTCTCCTTAATGGCCCATCAATTTGGCTGATTCGTTGGATGTAAATCTGTCTTGTGGGTGTGACTCAGGTACACAACATGTTTGAGATACAAACACATAGCAAAGATTCATAACTCTTGTGGTAAAGTCAGGCCAGATGGCTACAGAAGGGTATGCCAGGGCTGATATGTGAGCCCCAGGATGCTGAAAACCCTTTTCCCTGCAGACAGGGGATAGGTTACTCCAGGTCAATTGGAGGCACCTGGACCCAATTAAGAGCCTAACCCAGGTGTATTTAAACCCTGCCTTCCCTAAAGGTTGGAAGGAGCATAGGAGAAGGAGAGGAAGGAGCATGTAGAAGGTTGTGGCAGTTAGAGGATCACCTGGGACTGGTAATAGTGTTTTCCCCTACAGCTGGAGAGGCGGAACAGGAGAGACTCGGACCCTAGCCTGCAGGAAGGACTGGTGGCTCTCCGAGCCTCCAAGGCTCCACCACATACCCTGCAGCCCCTGGTGGGGCCCACAGAGAGGTACCTCCCTGGGCCTGGAGTCAGATACATGGACTGGGACTACCCACCCTCCCCTGTGGGGTTGAAGGGCAGCTCTCAGGCCTGAGGTAAGGCCTGCATCCCACCACTTTGTGAGAGAGGTGCCGGACGTGGAATCACCTCAGACCCCCCCGGCCAGAAGAGACTGTGGCCGGCTGGTGAGACCCAGAGTGGACTTGATTTACCATACTTTGTATAAAATGATAATGCATGCACATAAAAGGATAACGTTCAACAGATCATAATTTTTCCAATAATTCCTTACAAGGCATACTTTGTATAAGGTTTATCACAATTGTGCAACAGTGGTGATACATCATTGGTTATACCTTTGTGTAAGTGTGGTCATCTTTTCTATACAGGACTATTGTCTTTTGTACTTTACACAACATATGTAATATGAAGGAATAACATAGGCATAGTTGTTAATCACTGTTTAGTTGTTAGTAATTGTTTACTAGCTATATAGATACACTGCTGCTTGTCCAGGGTTCTAATGGCTTCTGCGACTCACAAGACAGTAAGGGCCACTAGTAGATTCCCAAACTATTGGAAAGAATATTGCTCCATTTCTATAAACTTTTGGACCTTAGTTTCCAAGGTACACAATGAAAATAGGGAATTTCTCCCAACTGACCTTAAGCAAAATAACAAGCATGCAGCAGACTGTGCCAGAGTATCAGTAGCATACACCAGTGCATACCTGGCACATGCGTTTCTAGGACTGTGCGGGTCAGATCCTCAGTTGAAGTAAATCAGTGATGTGGTCCTTTTGCTTTTTCTGGCTTTTTCAAATTAAGACAGGTTACCAAGAGGCCTTCCATAGCCCTAACTTTCCTGGTGGTTCTCGGTTCCTCCTTCAACTGGTATTTCTGTTGCAAATTGTTTTACATAATCTGTACAATATATTCTGCACCTATGTATAAAATATGTAGTAATATCAAGGTTGTATTTACACAAAGGGAAGCTAGGTGATAGCACTAGAACTGAAATTTTCCCATTTTTTTTCTAACTGCCCTCTCATTCTTCTTTTAGCTGCATCTGCTCTCCTAGAACTTGTCCTGATCGCTTTAATTTTTAATAATTTGTGATGGATTTACAGATTTGAAGAGTAATTTCCTGAAACCATGCAACATCATCAATATAAGTCTACCCAGGAAGCTCTCAAACTGCTGTCATCAATGGAAGATAAAACAATGAACATATCCCAAATCTTGTCCAACTTCACCCCCCATTCCTTACCCTATTCCATTTCTAGAGTATTCATTCTCAGTGACAATATGCAAAACAAAGAGAGCCGGGTAAGAGATCTCCCTCACTGTTGGTGCATCTCCTTATGCCTCAGTCTAGGGATAATTTCTCACCTGGACTGGAGCCCTCTCTTTCCATTGCTTGCCCCAGGGAGTCTCTCTGGACTTGGGGTGCTCCCTCTGCATGACTTGGCCCTCTGGCCAGATACCTATATTCCCCTTCTTCATGGGATTTCAAAGTCCCACTGGAAAAACTGTCTGTCTGCAGTCTCAGGCGGTCTTTTGATCCACTTTCAAGTCCGTGCTGCTTTCTTAGTGGCCTGTAGGGGAACCCAGGCCTGCCCACTGAGTAGACACAAGCAGCAATGAAGGGAAAGGCACATTTAATGAAACCCAGTAATAGATGGCTAAAATAATACCAGTAGTCCACCCCAGGATGAGCAAAATTGGTGCAATTTTAATCTATAGCATATTCCTCTCCTACTCTCAATATCTCAGCAGGTAGTTCTCTCCCCTTCTCTCCATCTTGCTCTTCCTCTCCCATGGCCCCTTCTCCTGGGGTGAAATCTTTGCAAGTTAATGGCAAAACTCCAATTGGCTAAAATAGTCAGAATTTCACCCCTTCTGTCATGAGCTGTCCCTCCCTGTTTCACGTCCTTTCCCCATTCTCCACTTATTTACTCATCCCCTCTCATATTGTCGCTTCTATCATTGTTGCTGTTCACTGCTGCTTTATGAACAGAACTCTGGATAACACTTAGTTGAGAGGTGACATTATGAGGCAAGAGAAACTCAGGCAGTCATCAAAATCCCCATAGAGTCATTGGCATACTGCATTCTTATTTCTTGAAATGAAATGTATGTTCAAATAAGCTGCTGAGAGAGAGAGAGAGAGCACACACTGAGGTCAGTAGGACGCTGACTCACTTAATAAAAGCAACCTATTGCACACACACAGGTATTTAGATTTCAAATTACACCATCCACATTGAAACCGGTAGATTAAAAGCTCAACCTTTTTCCAAAAATGGATTCAGATGGACTTGGGAAAATGTAATGTTTACTGTAATGAACGATGTATGTTTACTGAAGTCCTCTTTTGGATAGAAGAGTCACTTGACTGTACAGTATTGATTCTATACACCCAACAGAGACTCAAATGGTAGCTCAAATGGTAAGGACCTACACATTTGGCACAGGGGAATATCAGTTGCAATCTTGCTGTTGCCTTGCCATTCTGTGTGCCCATAGACAACTGCCATTTTGATTGACAGTATATTATTACTGTAAGAGGAAAAGTACATAGAGCTACCAGCTGGAAGCCTTTATTAAAATTGTCCCTTAGAATAGCTATGTAGCTATTTAGAATAGCTACTTCAGTAAGTATATAAATAGCTGTAAAATGTGAGGTCTTCAGTAGTGGTTGACCTCATACAACATGTTTTATTGCTGTACTATCACCAAAAAGCCTCATTTCATAATTTTCATATTAAAATTGTGGCTGGGATGTCACTTGTATGACATGGAGCTTCTTAACCAATTGGATTGCAGTATGAAAACAAACTAGACTATAGGCTTTTTGTGGCAGAGACTGTGTCTTATTCATAGTTCTTTAAAGGGCTAGGTACCCCTACAGCACCTTGAACAAATAATACATTTTAATAATATGGCTAGACAAAGTAGTTCAGTCAAAAAAAAAAAAAAAAAAACCTATCAGAATGAAAGTTCATCAAAAACTCTATCTGATACTAATGGAGGGGAATGCATTTTCCACTACTAAATTCTATCTACTTCTGTGTGTAATTCAGGAAATGGTCTCTCAATGGGCAGTACTATAATTGTTCAAAATAACAAGATATACCATGGATGGCTATGATATTTTACCAAGAGAGGGTACAGATGCATGACAAGTGTGTGAAATTTGGTGATGCTACTGTGTGAATGGGGCAAACAGAGTTTTGTTTTGATATGATCTTTTTGAGTTTGTTGGGTGAATGTACTAAAGATCATTGACTGAGGACTGGCTTTATGCTTTCATCTGCTGATGTCAACTCAGTCAATGTCAATGGTATTGGAATTTGTTCTGAGATCTTTCTACTGGGCTTCTCCATAACATCTTCTTCAGTTCTGGAAGAACACTTCATCCAGATCTCTGGGATCCAAAAAAATCAGTTCAACTCCAGGTCATCACTCAGGTTACTTTACTAGGCATATAATAGCTCTTTGCCTATGCTGGCCAAGCCCAAATATAGTGGATTTAGCTACAGGGTGATACCACAGTTCCAATTCATATCACGCACTACACAGTGTGTATGCATCTTTCCTAGCTACTAACATCTATACTTCTTTCATGTAAGGATCAATCACTTTGCTGATTGTGTTAGGCAAGCTTACCAGCTCAGAGTGTTTCTGCCTATTTTATTTACTATAAACATACCCACAGTAGTTAGTTTATTTTTTAGTTTCAACCTCCTTTAGTTACTATAATATGTATATGTAATAGGTATAACATATTCAGAAAAGTTACTTGTTTCATCCATTACTTGTTTGGGCATGTTCAGCAGTTTACTTGTTCAGGCTAGTCTTGTCTTAACTTGGGCATGCTCATGTCATGTCAACTAAGTTATCTCACTTGGTAGCAGAAAAGGAAATATAAGGGAAGGAAGTATAAAGGGAATTCCACAGTAGTACAAAGCCCACATGACACCATTTCCCCTCCACCAGAGGGACACTGGAATTTATGACACAGCAAATGTGAGAGGTGTTAGCTGAAAAGGTGGCTTAGGGGCATCAGGGCATCCGTAAGCAGCTTCTATCAATGACGCTCTAACCTAATGCTCTCCACATGGCAGAAACCACAGTGAGAGCAGGGGTGGGGAACCCATGGGCTAATCACCCAACAATTAGCTCTCTTTAGTAGGTTCTAATTCATTTGACTGCAAGAGACCAGTGAAACAAATGATAGTCATAAATGTTGAAATCATAAATACAGAAACATTTGCATTAATTTAAAGGCAAGACCTAATTCTACACAGAAGTATTACACAGATGGTTATTTACTTTATCCTATTTGTATTGCAAACTAACTCTTTACATTTTGTCTCTGTCTTCTTTTCTACTTTCTGCGCAAAATAATAATAATGTCATGGAGAAAAAACGGGAGAGGCAGAGGCCAGGGTTGGCCTGTATTAATCTTTTGTTGCTTACAAAGATGGCCTATTTTCAAGATGTGATAAATTCCCCAAATGGTCCTTGGATCTCTTCAAATTTATTATAGTTATTTTGTAGTTTATAAATAATTCTCTCATGTGATAATGCCTCTGTTAACCCTGAAATCCATTCTCGTTCTGTGGGGCTTTGTCTCAACTTTTCAGTGCTTTGGCAAGGCCATTTTTTGCTTTCATTATTAGCAGCACAATCCAAGAAATGCATTGCTTGGTAACATTCTGAAATCCTGCTGTGTCCTGTACAATGGACACAACAAGAGTGAGCAGTGGTATGTAATATGATTTGAATCACCTTCTTTCAGAATTATACTGTGTTTTAGATAGACATGCATCTAACCTCTCATTGACTGAATGAGTTGCACAGCAAGTCCAGTTTCTTTTAATACCAGAAAACCAGGCATTGCTCTCTCATTGCAGTGGACATAGAAGCAAATATTGCCCCCCCCATGCTGCCCTGCTGCACACACAGGGATAGGGTAGGTCTACACAGTTGTTGGGCGCAAGTCTCGCAGCCCAGATCCACAGTCTGGTGTTAGTAGTGGGGGTAGAGGGAGGAGGCTCATGCTAGTTTGCTAAAAATAGCAATGCAGCTGGTCCAGCTCAGGCTGGAGCTTAGGCACTGAAGCCCATTCCCCTCCCTAGGCTTCAGAGCACAAGCTCCAGTTGGTGCCTGATCACCCAGACTGGTACTTTTAGTGCACTGATTATGAGCTGTCTCCCCCCGGTCTGTCAATGTGGGCTGCGAGACTCACTCCTAGCAGCTGTGTAGACACACCGTAGAGCTGCAAAATCTGTGCAGTGGTTACTTGCATGGGGAGGTCAAGGAAAGCCTGAGTAGGGAGTTCTGACAACCTACACAGTCTTAAGCTCCTTGCAGGCTGATCGTTCCACCATCATTTTGGGAGATGACAGATCTTCCCTGCTGCAGATTTTTGGGGAGTTGGCTTTTCTTCCTTGGTGTCTCTTGAGATATTGAGGCCAATGAGGGAGCTAAGGGGAATTTTCTGAGCTAGCACCAAATTTCTATAGTTGCTTTCACTGGAGGTATTCAGATGAACATATCAGACCTTAGCCTAGTGTCATTTAGGATGGACCACTGCTTGCTTGGACAGTAGTGACAAAACCTGATTTTTTTGTGCCCAATTTTTCACTAATACCTTTTCATAAAAAGTTCTAAAGATTAGTAAACATTTAATCTTCTTTACCTGCAGGGATCAGAACTACATGCAGTGTTTCTGGTAAGGTTGCAATAAGGCTACGCAGAATGACGTTATTTCATAGGATCTTTTATCTAAGAACAATTTGACTTTCCCCCAACCCCCACAAAGATATTCCAATTTCTTTCTTGTTAACAGAGCCAAGTAGTTTCTCAGTGTGCTGTGGTTAACGCTGCAGAGAGTGGTTAAGGCTGCTAAGTTGTTACTTTTGCCATTGTTGCTGTTCTTGGAGCTCCGATGTCAGCTGCACTGACAGACAGTGCAACACGTTAATTCAGCAAACCTTGATGTTGCTGAAGAAAGACCACAAGCCCGGTTTGGTGGCAAAGGCGCACCACTAGGTTTATTGGCAATGAAGCATGGTACTACCGCCACGTCTCAATGGTTACATATACAATAACACATGTATGCCTACGACAATGGTACCTGCTCAGTCAGCACACCAGGATGCCATCTTCTCTGCAAGTACAAAGATGTCCCTCCTATGATGTCTCCTTCTATACATTGATAGAAACAAGTTATGTATTACACTCCAGAGGTTGTTAGTTACCACCCTTATCTTGTAGCTGCTAAATCAAACAAAACATACTTTTTCATTATCTTTATCTTACGAGGGGTCGGCGTGTTCCTGTACCATCTCTTAAAATGAGTTTACATAGTTATTTGAGAGATCTATGTGTATTTGCACCATCATTTCTGGTCAGGAACGTTCTTATTTGGTTAGACAATACCTGGTGCGTTCCTCTTCTGTCAAAACCAGGCCTACTCTGCCTTTGCTTCACATATATGCATCTGTAAAACATCTTTTTTAAACAAACAGAAATGCTTGCTGTAGTTTGTTTTTTTTGGGGTGGAAGGTGGGACATGATACAAATGTGAAATTTCATGTTCCATATATTTTTAAGCTCACAGTTCCACAGGGATTGTTCTCATGGAAATAAATGTCTTAATTTCATATATTCTGTCCTTTCCAATTTACTCTCAAATTGTAGGTCTGCAAAGGCTGAAAATTGACCATCTACATATGATTTTGATACTTTTAAGACATCCTCTTCCATCCGTTTTGAACAATATATTTTGTTTCTGTCAATATTACATTGCAAATTATTCCATACATCTTTGAAATTCAAATAAATAAAATGCTGAAAGTGAAAAGAAGTATAAGCTCTGATAAACAATACTGGAAAAATAAATAAGCAGGCAGATGGCAGAGGGGCCATCATTTTGTATACGATTGTTTTATTTTTCTTTCTTTGTTATGATCTTACATATAATCCATCATATCATACAAATGGAACTGTAAAGCAAGGTGATACATCAGCTAGTTTTACATAGTATAGATCATTTGCAAATAGGGTTCAGACTAAGAGTTTGCATATACATAGTGGACAATTTCTGTTTCCATTACATATGTCACAAAATACTGACTATTAGCAATACACAGATTATAATACTTCTACTGTAGGATCTCTCAGCTGTGTTCACCACAAGGACCATAGCATGCCACCTACATAGCACAACGTCTTGACATGGAAGAGGAGAAGCACACAGAATTAGATCAGATCATTCCACTCTGAATGATTGCAAAAGTTTGTGATGGGTAACTGCACCTCCCCAGTTGGAGCCCGCGCTTGTGGCGTTCTCTAGCCTCTCTCTCATCCACATTATATATATCCTTTAGCGGAGTGTGATGGAGTATGCAAACTCTACTCCAGATAAGAAGGGTTTAAGGAGCTGTTATGGACTTAAGCAGCTCGGCCTCCCCCCCCCGCCCCTCCCCTACCCGCCGTACCTGCAAGGCATATCAAGCCTCAAGCAAGGGCCTTAAAGTTGCAAAGCCCAGTTCAGGGAGCAGCAGCCGTGGAAGGAGAACAGGTTTCCAATCCTTAGCTCTTGTGGAGGGGTATGGCTGAGGACAGGGACTACTTCACAGCCAGTGTGAGCCCGCTGAAAGAAAGGTGGACAGGACTCTGGGCTGTTACCTTAGAACTCTTTCTAGTGACTTGCCTACAAATATTGAGTGGGACTACAACCTGTCAAAAGCTAATCAAGGGATTTGTTCATTTGTTTCCTTCCTCTCTCCTTTTTGGAGTATCTTTAATGACCCTGGAATGGTGAACTCCAGCCACACCCGGCTGGAGGCCTGAGCGTCCTTCATTTGGGCTGGGTCTACACTGACGGTGGCAAATTCGCCGCCGTCACATCGATTGCTCTGGATCGACTGAGTGGTCTGTATAGATGCGCTCA